>QLOD02000009.1:1621972-1633095 GCA_003260245.2 Sideroxylon spinosum
CAAACGGAGCCTGAGAAACAATGTGATTGTTTTTCATTTACCGAAAATACAGCCTTGCATAGAACCTTGTGGAGGATGAGGATGTAAATATAAATATGATGACAGAGCAAATCTGCATGCTAAATTTTTATTACCATTATGCACTTAGAGTGACGAAAAATAATAAAATTTGATGAGAGTTATGGGTTCATAATCCGTTTAGTGAATAAAAAGAGAATAACTTTTAGAAATTTTCCGTGTTTTTCAGTGATTTTTAAGAGTTCCAAACGGAGCCTGAGAAACAACGTGATTGTTTTTCATTTACCGAAAATACAGCCTTGCATAGAATCTTGTGGAGGATAAGGATGTAAATATAAATATGATGACAGAGCAAATCTGCATGCTAAATTTTTATTACCATTATGCACTTGAAGGAAAAATTCATGAGTGGTTCTAGTGAGGTTAACAGATAGTGTGCAAGTAGTTCTGGATCGATAGAACTTGGTAATTGTTTCAGAAATTAGTATACAGCATTTGAACATCTGTAAGTATAAAATTCACTGCCACAAAATTGACCAAAAGGAAACTAACAGGAATGGCAATCTGAGTTAAACATCACAAGGAGAAGTAGCTTAAGTTGTTTTCTGACTAGCAAAAGAAAGTTTGTTCAAAAAATCACCTTCAGATTAGGAACGCGTATAATCTGGAGAACTGTGATTATCAAAGCAATACCCTGTTCAGAGAGGAAACAGCAATATTATCACTTAGTTGGGTCTCAACTTCATCCAAAAATTGCAACCTAATATACTTGAATATAAATCCAAAGATGCAACTGCAGCATCTATCTTGTGACAAATAGTAGTTCAGTGGATTATAAGAAGCAGTCCATGTTACAACTCAACTCAATTTAGCCTTTTCCCAACTAAATGGAGAAACAATCCATATTTAAAAGCACTAATAACACAAACTAAGAACATGAGCATCACTTTTCCAAAAATAGACTGCAGCAGGTTTTAACTTTTCATTAATTTTTTTTTCCTTTTCTTTTCTTTTTTTTGGGGGGGGGGGGTAGAGTTTTGAGTGGCTCTCATTAACCAAAAATGTTAAATCAAGTGGGAAAAAAAAAAGGGGGACAATTGAAGGTTCTTGTCAGTTTTTATTGAAACAATTATTTGACTTCGCATAGAATCTACAAATATCTCCGTTTCTCTCCAGGTTTGATCAGCATTAATGACCAGAAATTTAGCAGATATTGAAGAACAGATAATTCTTTGAGATTCAATTTCTGAATCTAGGTCTGTATGGGTTATTCACATTTAGTTTGATTGTCGGAGGTGATATAAAAGAGAATGGTAAAAGTTCATTCTTACAAGTATATCTTGTCCAATCCAAGCCAAGGGGAGATGGCGAAAAACAGCCCAAACAACAGCAAATGTTATGCAGAATGGAGAGACAGCTAGTGTCAGATATGTGACGGCTCCAAGGAGAGGTAATTTAACAAATGATTCAGCAGCATGTTGAAACCATCTGAAACTGTGGGTTAAATTGTTAGTCTATGCTTCTAAAAGAAACTTGTTGCAAACAAAGCAGTCAGTAACAACTTCATTTATTTATTTACTTTGATGAATAATGTTAATTTTGGCAAAGAAATGCTTGGTAACAACGACATTAAAATATATACATATATATTAAACAACATTTACACGTGAGAACATCTCTTTTCATTTGCTATTCATTAACCTGCCATGTAACACACTATTGAAATACGATAACTAATGGGTACTCCATTTATACTAAATGCTATCTTGCTAGACATGTTCACCAAATATAAGCAAGAGAAAATAAAATACAAATTTAATACCACTTGCACCAGTTTAAGGGGAAAAAAAAAGAAATAATTAAAACGAATGTAATCAAAATAATCATCAATAGTTATGACAACCAAAAAAACTTAAAAATCTAATTTATTAATCATTAGAACATTAACCACCATCTCACCTAAAAGCTTAAAACTATTAGTTAAGTAGCAACTTTATTATTCATACACACTTTTTTTCTTTTATAAGTAAAATTATTGATATAGACTTATGTTGTCTCAACACGCCCCCTTACACATCATGGAGTGATGAGCATTGAGCCAGGGTAAAAGATTTTAATATTGTCACATTCACGTAAAACACGTCAACAAACATCCCCCAATGCACCTGAACATGTCCATACAAGTCACTTTACTTTTTGTACATTTTAAGAATCAATAATTCAAGAACATGTGGCCATTGTTTAAAAAACATAAAACACATCGCAAGTTTTTTTGGGGGGAAAAACATGCGATCTATTGTAGAAAGGGGCAATTGCTTTTATTCCCCAAGTAATAAAGGTGAAAATCACTACCATCCCTTAAAATTTCACTAGTACCCCTTAATTTAGTAATTAATTAAGTAACTAATTACTAGTTAACGAGGCAAACCTCATTAAAAAAAAAAAAAGATGTTGTGGAGACAAGATTTGAACCTTACTGCACGCCAATGGGACCCTCCAATAAGTTAACATTATTCACATCTTCACTTTAGTTATAGAAGGTATAAAAGCAATTACCCCCATAGTAAAATAAAATCAATGCAAACTTGAACCTATTTATTGCATCTTAAATTTTAATTTTGGGAATTTAGAGCACAAAAATTCTAATTTATTTACAAACATACTCAATTCAACTTCACCTTTTTTCAACTAAAACGGAATTATTTTAAAAAACATAGCTTTCAAAAATAATTATTAAAATTTTTTGTTTACACTTCTTTTCCAATACATAGAATAGGAAAACGATATTTTAATATTTTCGTATAATAAATATAAATAATTTTGTGGTGTAAAAAATAAGGGAATAGTTTTATTTTTATAAATGCACATATAAAATATATATGTGGGTTGTCGTGTCCCTATTGTGTTGTATTTTCTGAAAATTGTCATGTTATCCATGTTGTATTGCATGCATGCCATCTCTCTTCTTAAACTTGTATACATGGATGGACCGTTTAACTCTTCAATTTAAATTAATTTTTATCTTGTCAAAAGAAAATCTTCTTACAACTTGTATACAAGGGTGGCACACTTTTACTCTGCATTTAAATCATCATCATCATCATCATCATCTTGTCAAAAGAAAAAGAATGCATGTTTACACCCTAGTAACAAGTAATCGAAAACACAACATTTGATGTTAGCATGCCTAATGTCAATGATTTTCCCTAATTTATAACTTTTGTAATATGTTAACTAATAGACAATTCAGCAATTTGATCATTTTCTAGAAAATTCCATATTCTCTGATCTTAGTTGCTGTGGGCTCGTTTGGTATCGTTATCGTTTTTCTGTTTATATTTTCTAGTTTTTGTTTCCTGTTGTTTTTTCTTGAAACAAACAAAATAAAATAAATTGTGCCTAGAAATGCAATTTTGTAACAGTAATCAAAATTTATTTTAATAAAATATTTAGTTGTATTAATTTTTTAAAAAATATAATAAATTTAATAAAATATATCTCATATTAATTTAATTTAATTTATTAAACTATGATTATATTATTTATTAAAAATAATTTACTTCAAAAAATTAAATAATTAAATCAATAATAATTAATTCAATTATATTATCTATTTTTTTAAATTAATTAATTTAATTTAATTATATCATATTATTTATTAAAAATAATTTTAGTTTAATAAAATATTTAAAAAAATAATTCATTTTAATGCAATGCAACAAAAATGGACATTGTTAAGATTTACAAAATGTTTACAACCCGGGGGGGGACAAGCGTGAAAACACTTTTTTTTTTTTTGGAAATAAAAACATATTTAAGAAACATGTTTTTGTTACTTATTTTAAAAAATCTGTAAGCATAAACAGAAAAACAATAAATAAATATGTTACCAAACGAGGTCTATATATTCATAAATCATACAAATCACAATTGACGACCAACCAATGTCCTAGGAGAAAAAATAAATTTGCTTCACTTGGGAAGACATGAGAGGAACAGTATGAAAGTTAAAACTAAGATATAGCTAGATGTACTTATAAACTACATGTTATTGATTCACCCAAAAAAAGTTCACAATTCTGTTCTGTCATCCGTTAATATTTTCTTAATAACACAGATAAATCACCACGGCAGTTCTTTTCTTCATGTTTCTTTTCCTTCTTAACAAAGCTTAGCCCGTTAGAAATGGAACAATCTATTATGCTTTGGAAAAATCAACCCCATGCATACCTTGATAACAAAGCCACCAAACAAGTTTGCAGACCCTGAAAATACAAAAGAGTACAAGGATCAAGATTGAGAAGAGTAAGAAGAAAAACACTTGAGATATACTCAGTTCACCAGTTCATGGATTAACTCTATGCTGATAGCTCTCTAGCATGAAAGCACATTGATGCAAAGTAATTTTATAAAGTACACAAGGCTCACATCCTTGGGCTCGGACAAGTCCAGAAAAAGAAACCTCAGAGTCTCGAACCTCTCAGGCCCATGTCGTCAGTAATAGCTATGCATTAAGTTTAATCCCAAAGCGGAAGATCCAATTTATAATTGAGGCAGGCACTACCATTGCAATTAGTTACAGTTTGCATTACAGCTTACAGTTTTCAGAACTCCCAAATTTGAAATATGATGATTTGCCAAATAAATTTGAATTTTTAAATTTTTTATCTGCTGTGACACTCAAGCATCAAAAAAAACATCAATGGGGGAGTTCACCATAACTGTAAACATTCTTGAATATTGCTAGCATCATTTCATTCTGATGCATACTTCTTCAGATATGTTAGCATTTGCTCAGAATGAAACAAACCGTTATCACTTTTTCTTATCAGTTGGCTTCCAAATATAAACTGAGAACTCTAGTGAAGCTCACTAATTCAGTAGTCGCTTGTTCCCACATGTTATGCATGCGAAAATCTTGCTACAGCCCAAGTTCAAAGGCAATCCAAGCTTTTACATTGATTCTACTACCATAGAACTCAAAACCAGTATGTTAGAACAATTCATAGCCAAATTCTGGAAGGAATCGGAGCTCCTTCGCTGATTCTATGACAATAAAACTCCAAAACAATACAATTAGAACAATCATCTAACTCATACTCCAAGAGTCTAATTCAATTATAGGCTTTATAGCTTGTCCTACATATTACATATGCGGAACTCTTGCTCATTTATTTGAACGTCTGAGTGTGATCGTGCCTGGTTGCATTTTTTCACTTTAAAATATAAACAGATGTAGAAAACTATGGTAAACCTTCAACAAGGACATTTAACGCGATGAGAATCCTATCCATCCAGCATGTTAATCTCCAGAAGGATATGTGCATGTCAAAAACAAAGGGAAAGGAGCAAGAAAGAACAGGTAGAAAAGAAAGAAACTGAAGTCGCAGATATATATCCAATTCCCAACAGAGACAATGGGAAAAAAAAATAATAAAGAGAGAAACTAGAGAATGTGAAAGAAAAACTAAACAAGTAATCTCCTGATTACCAATAGTGACAAATACTACATTGGTATTTGGAAACTCCAACAGCTAAAATAACTTAAAACTATAGATCGTGAACTCACAACTGAATATTTCCCCACGGGAAGACAACAGAGTTGAGCTGTAACAATGCGCATATATATTGCAAGAAATTTGGATAGCACGTAATAAATATACAACTCTTCATTCCAGAAGAAGGGGTAGATGTTGGAAAACAGTAACAAGTCTCTCAAAGTTATTAGGATTAGTCCGGTAATTATGCATATAATCTACTAATAACATAAATAACACCGCTTATTTGAAAACAATTAGCTATTTGGTTTTCCAGAATTTCTGATCAGGCAAGGATAGATATTTGTCACTGTGATGTAAGCATGGATACAAAAAGTTGTAACATGAATAGCGGACACACCTCTGCCCCACCAATAGAAAAAAGAACCACAAGAATCTCAATGAACCAGAGTGACATTAGCTTGTAAAGCATGACCAAAAAGCACGAAGCAATCACAACAAATAGAATTGCTGAGGTTGTGCTGATGTCTACCACACTGCTAGAACCAGTGATTTCTGAGCTTAAAAGTTCATCAGAAGCATCCTATATCAACAACATCAACCCACAAATCAACTGGAAGTAGTGGTATCTTGCAGGTATACATCCTCCACAATTGGGAATCCTTCTTTAACAGTAACTTAATGTATATGAGAAGGCAATGATAAAATGACCTTTAAGAGCTTGTCCTGCTCAATAGCTGCCTCTCTGGCAGTCCATGCAGACCAGTAAGAAGCACATAAGATGGTACCAACAGCCATAAGCCACAAAAACACTTCAGCTACATCAACCAGTGGGCGCTTTGGAGAGTATAGCTGCACCGTAACTGAAGTAATGGGAATAGGTAAGTTACAGCAGAAAGCCTAGATCAACACAATGTACCAGATTAGGTATCACTGACAAGAGAGGTAATTAATAGTATTACTGATTTAAACATATACTTAGTTCTTTTTCCCATTAATCTTTGAAACTATCCAGAATAAGCCTTACCAAGGTAGTTGTTCTTTATACTCTCTTCCAAGCTTGTACCAGCATCTTGTGGAAGCATGACAGCAGGTATGCCTATATCTACATCACTTTGATTGGCTTCGCAGACCATCTTGAAAAGTTCTGCAGACCAAAAGCTAGAAAATTACGTAGCGGATGAAACATGGGATAAGAAGTCTTATTATATTTCTTGGCAAGCATTACCAGTCTTACAACAAGGCTCTACTACAGCACACCCGCTTATTACATTCAATTGCAAGAACCCATGAAATTTAAGTTTTCCAACTGCTCATTACTTTACATTTATATAAATTTAGAAGTTTACAAATTATAACAGAAAAAATAAATGGTTTTTACAGGGGCCATTCTCCTGGAATAGAAATGCTCTCAAGGGCAGTCATTAACGGACTGTTAAAACCATGGCAGAAGAGTAGGATAACTCCTGCCACCATCATCAATTCCACATCCACTCCCTACTGGCTGAAATGTCTACCAATATAAAACAAAAGCACTTGACACAATAAAGTGCCTCCTGGCTCTTTATAAAGCAATCTCAAAAACTTACTGAAAATAACTATAAAATAACTTGAAATTTAACTCTTTGTAACCGTCACCTATCTGAATCCAAATAATAATAACACTAATGAAAAATCAATCTTTCAGTTAATATTGTAACGGTAGAAGTCAAACCAAGCCCTCTTACCTCCTTCAGCCAAATCAAACGCATCCCACCACTCCAATCAACAACACTCAGCCCCACCGCCGTCCGTGCCAGCTCCACAGTTGCTGTCCCAATGCCTGAAGATCACCATCCCACTAGTTGCTCAGTCATAAATGAAGCTTAGGACTCCTTCCTCCCCGCATTCAAAACCCTCAACAGCCTGTACAGCGCCTATTCTATAATTGGTAGGAATCAGCACATCAAGACCATCTTCACTGCTTTCTTTCGCTCTCTTCCAAACATCAGGTACTGGCACGAGTATCTCAGAAGGAAAGACAATGGATTGTTGTTCTCAATTGGGTCTCGAGTGACAATTCACAGTTGGGGGTCAATCATTCTATGAGGTGCCCGGAAAACTAGCAGTAGCCAATGATATGTTCAATTGATTACTCAACCCATTTCACATGTAGAGGATCCCACAATTTATTACGGGTAATTTTGAATGCATGTGTTGTATTAGCCTTACTAGCATTTGTTGTAATTTTGAACGCAATTGTTAAATCATAATCTACATTGGGGAACCATGCTCCAAGTTCTTTTTTTTTTAATTATTTTTTGAATTTTGCATTCCAAAAAAAGACTAAAAAAAAGAGAAGGGCAACACCCTCTTCAATCCCTCCATTTTAACTACCCAACTCGAATCCTATGGACAACACCCTATTCAATCCCTCCATTTACGTGAATAATTGAACCAAAATATCAAATATGATCACTTTTTAGCACTTCTTGATCCTCAATTTTTACCATGTCCTCATTCGTACTTTTAATTTTATAGAATTTACAATGCATATAATATGTTTTAGTCCTACCTAATCTAAAACCCTTCAATTCTAAAGTGTGGCTTCAAAGTTCTAATTTATAATTAACCCCAAATCTAGTTTCATATATCAATACAATATCACCTGCAAAGGATGTACATCATGAGATATTGTCTTAAATATGTTTAGTGAACTTGTCCATACCCAAAGCGAAAAGAGAAGGGCTTAAAGCTGATCCTTAGTGTAGACCAATCATAACTAGAAAATCGTTTGTATCACTACCAACAATTCTAACACTAGTAACTGCTCCATCATAAATGTTCTTAATCACTTTCATATATTTCATGGCAACTCCTTTCCTTTACACAAATATAGAAAAATTAGCCTAAACAAAATATTCATTTCTGTAAAGATAAACATTGACTAATGTCCAGTGTCTGCATTCTTACTAATAAAAATATACTCTTTGAATTCATTAGGGCATTGCAACAGATCAAAAACTTGAAGAGAAAGTGAAGCTCAAAGAAAGAAAAAAAAAAAAAAAAAAAACCTGTTTGGTTGTTTATTATGAGGATGGCTGAAGCACCAGCATCTTCTGCAACATTTGCCTTGGCTGTGAAACTACAATTACCCCGGTACACAAGGATGACCTCACCTGTAAGCTACCAAAAACACCAATACACCCCAAATTACAAGCTCATGATATACCTTGACAAATCATAATGCTTTCAATTGGAAGGATATCAGTAGAATCTGAGCGGTTAATGTAAAAAAAAAAAAAAAGTGGAATCAAGAAAACCTTGTTTTTGGATTTACTACAACAATCAGCTGGATCTGCAAGGGCGAGCCTAGTGTGGTTAGCATGCTTCTCCTTAGATTCTAACGTAAGGCCAAAGCGAGCACCAACACCAACAAATTCAGTCACTTCTTCACCATCAACATAAGTCAGGACTTTCACCTATCAAACAAAGCAAATTAAAATTTCAACCATGAAAATGCTTTGATTCACCTTTTACTCAAAGGCTTTGGGGGTGAAAAGCAAAAAAGTAAATATTTCTTGTCCAGAGACCATAGAGAAAAGAGGTGGAATAATATATAAAGTGAGAAAGAAGAAGCATCAGCCAAAAATTAATTTCCATACTATAGAAGTTTCAGTGTTTATCATTCAAAAATTCCTGTCTGATTCCGAAATTTTGCTTCAATGCACAAGCCATTTCATGAAATATGCCCAATGTTTTTAATCACACTCATATTACATTCATAATTTAAATGCTTAACACATCGCATCTACAGGAAAACAAAAGTATAACTGTTCTACATATTGGCTAGTGAATATAGGTCCATAAACCACAGCACCATTAAAGGACAAATAATCCCTAATTCAAAAAACTAACATAAGAGGAGGGGAAACGTTATAGATTAATCCTACATTGAGAAAAAAAAAAGACTACGATGACAACAACAACCAAAATGACAAATCAAATTCACACAGTCAATTATCCATTCTAAAAGTTAAACATATAGCATCAGACCCAAACATATAGCATCAGACCCAGCTTGAATTATTAAACAGGACGACAATAAATACAACCATAATAGAATATATTGTTAAATTCTCGCAAAACCCACAATCAAGAGTAAAATTATGATAAAACAAAACAAAAGGCCCACTATAATTCGCTCAAACATCCCAATCCAAACGAATTGAACTCAAAATCGCACTGTATGTTTTAGTTTCTTCTTGCATCACGACCACCACAATCAACAGCTTCTTCGACCAGCTAAACAATGCGAGCTCAACAAAACCACTACATACGCACGTCTATACATAGACATAGTGAGTGAATTACCAGAACAAAGTTATTCTCGCAGCCAGGCCTCTTTGGGGCTTTATCGTCGTGATGAACTATGTCGCCGGCGTAGACCGGCGAAGAACAGAAGGCTACGAGGAGAAGAACAAGCACCGCACCGGCAGCTGACTTGGAGTTCATCATCAAGAAAATCTGGAGAGTTTCTCTCTGTAGATCGAGGAAGTAGGCCAATTAGGGTTTTTTCTGTTCTCCTTCTGTATGAAACAAAGATGAATCAGAGAGGGGACCAAAGGGACAGAGTAAAATGGAAGAGGAGATAGAGATATATAATTACACATATATGTGTGTGTATAATGTATGCACCACCGTCGAGAACTGTAACTTTACTTTCCAAGAGCCGTTTTTTTTTTTTTTTTTTTTTTTTTTTTGGGTCATGCGGAGAACGCAGCGTCGTAACCGTTGATCTGGTTTTCGGCTTTCCTGCTTCGCTGCTGTCCCTACTCGCAATGCTGCTGCACGCTCCAACGGGTGTCCTAACCGTTTATACTGTTTCCAAAAAGGGTATCCTAATAATAAGTATAAATTCGATATCTTCAAATTTCTAGATGCATAGACAATTAAATGTAACTTAAAAAAAAAACCTGTTGCTCTCTCTCTCTCTCTCTCTCTCTCTCTCTCTCTCTCTCTGGTTTTTTACTAAGAGGTCTTTCCTTTTATTTTTTATCATAATAAAGATTTTTTACTATAATAAAGACCAAAGAAATTAATTTATCAAATTAGAAAAAAAAAATCAATAGGATTGACATATTCAATTAAATTACCAGTACACTAAAAACGTCAGTACTATTAGTGTTTTCATAAAAATTATACACCTTAGTGAGTTTTTTCTCATACAAAACCAGTTCCCTTCCAGTGCACAAACGATCGACTGAGTTTTTTTTCTCTACAGCATTTCAATCAGTACTCAAACGGTCGACTATCCAACTCGATCTCCACGTCAGTAACTGTCATAACTCTCCGATCTTCTCCATCAACGGTCGATTCCATTAAAACTTGAGATTCAAAGCTCATTCAACCCACAACAGTTATATTTTAGCTGTGTAAGTTCTATATATCTGTAGACATACGTATATACATACACCATTACATTTCTTTAATCACTCCTTTAACCCAATTAGGGCAGGTGCTTTATTTACAAATAATTTATGATTTTAGGTTGTGTTGTATGATTTTCTAATTTTGGGTTTTATTTTTTGATTATTGATTTTGTTTTGATTGTTTCATTTATGATTT
>QLOD02000009.1:1690846-1721731 GCA_003260245.2 Sideroxylon spinosum
TTTTTTTTTTTTTTTGTGTGGTTCCTCTTAGTAAGCCAATACACCCAAACAACCTCTTATAAGAGAGAAAGTTGGGTAAAACTATAAATTGGCACATAATACCAACATTCCGATGTGGGATGGAAGCCCTTAAAAGAATTTATGCACCAAAGAGTCGAGCACAACTAAAATATGCATACATGTCAATAAGAAACATGAATTAGAAGCATTTGTGGTCCGCACTTAATTAACCCTTTCAACAACCTAAGAGGTAGCTTGACTATTATTGTCAAAGCCCAGATCTTAAGCCTAGGAGTGACCGGTATGAGATTAAAGCCATAATATCTTATTAACAAATAACCACCATAATCAAAGAAAAGTCAATTGCACGACTCTTTGGGTCCAATGCCAAGGAAAAATTTAGCGGGGGCCACAACCCCCCAAAAATTTTAAAATCCTCTTATGTTCCCTTGTATTTTTTTTTTTTTAGTATTTCTAATAAATAATGTATTGCCCTCTCCCAAATTATGAAAAAAGTTTACCTCAATCCCCTCTCGCTTAAATCCTGCATATCCCATTGTACATGTTTTAATGTATATAACACAGATTATATATATATATATATATATATGTATACAATCCTTGTATAATAATGGTATAGTAGATAATTATAGATTTACTACACTAGATTTTCCATTTTGAACAATGTTCAAACCCACCTTGATAGCGAATTCCATAGAAATAACTGGGTTAAAGATCACTATTAACAATAACTGAATGTGATTCCATAAAAATAACACGTTTAAGTATAAGATTAAATCATTCATAATGGGAAAGAATTCTTAAATTGACAATTTATAGACTTATAATGTAATATAAAAATAATGAAAATGCATAAAAGCACAAGTTTGATAAACATGCACAATTACACGGGCTTGTATGTTGGATTCTCACATCAGTTGGAAGGAGTTGGTGGTCAGTATATAAGTGTGAGGAAAAGTCTCATCCTTCATATTAGTTTAGATTGATAAGAGAAGTCTAAGAACATCCAACATTGTGAATAACTTATTAACGGACGATACAAATAATATGAATACAGCCACAATTTCTTCCTCATTCAAGGCCCTCCTAATCAACATAACTAATACTATAATCTACATAAAATACCTACCTGCACAAGATATTTGTCAACCCAATTACGATTTCCAACCATATATGTAACAACATGTATTAATGCAAAGAAATCCACTAACACGAGTTAAGAGACAACAAGATATTTGTCAACCCAATTACGATTTCCAACTATATATGTAACAACATGTATTAATGCAGAGAGACCCACTAACACGAATTAAGAGACAAAGACTATGTTTGTTTAGTGAGATTGGATGATAGAATATGAGTAATACCATAAAATAATATACGGGATTGGATAAAACATGCGATTAATTTTCTATGTGGGATTATTTTTTTAGTATTTGATTGGTGGGATAAAATATGTGATTTGACATAAGATATGATAAAATTAATTTTGAACCTTTAGGTTTTGATGGGAAACAAATCTAGAGATGAGTTATAAGTAATACCACATCTCCCATCGTATTATTTATTCCCCATTTTTTAGGATATGAAATCTAGTCTGGAGTTCTAATACTGCAAATCAAAGTAGGACTAAAGTTAACTTAGTAAAAAATGATAGATTGTTTATCCAATCCCCTATTTATATCCCTCGAACAAACGTGGCCAAAGGGAACCAACGCATTGGAGCCGACGAGGCTATACAAACACATCGGAGAGAGAAACAGTTACCTGTTATTGGATTATTGGAAATTGGCACCACGGACACTTCATCCAACGGTTGCCAACTAGTTTCGGCTTCAGAGGCACGTCTAGTGCTCAGCACAGGCTCCGTTCGGCCATTCCCGTGTAAGAAAGAAGTATAGCCAGTCGCTCGGGTTTAACGCACAAATATGGAACATGACCGTTGGAGTTGTTTTTCTTTTTAAATTAAAATAGACTTCATCAAAATATCTAAATTTTACCTTGTTAAAAACTAGGTATTATCGTGCAAACAGCACGAACCAAAACAGCCATTCTCCCGACAGATACCAAATATTGATGTCGATGTATATATGTCAAATGATTTATATTTCAATATAGAAGATATTAATTTTATTCTTACTTAATTTTAAAAATTTTGAATATAAAAAAAATTATCGAAAAATCAAAATAACTAATTATAAATTATTTTAAAATAAATTTTTTGATTAAACTTGTTAAAAATTAAAATATAAAAAATTAATTTTGTCTCTTAATAAATTAATATACTATATTAATTACTTAATGAACGCTAATATTTAAATTTAAAATTTTAATTGAAAGAAAAAATAAAAAGATATTGTTGTGTGTTATTTTGTTATTTTTTATGGGTAGAGAAAACATTTAAAGACTCTTCCTCGTATATCTGTGTTTTAGATACTCTTATCTGTATTTTAGATCTCTATTTTGAATATCTATTTCATATACATATTAAACTTTAAAAGCTTTAATACGAGTGCTTTAGATAAGATGTAACTCAATCCGACATAAATTTTAAAATTCGTAACAAAATAATTTGTTTGACTGTTAATTAATGTCTCATTTGAGTTTGAAGCTAAGTTACCAAGTAAAAAAATAACTAAATAAATAAATTTTAATTCGGATTTTTATATATATTGGAGCTTGCTCACTCGTGAATAGTTTGACTAAAATAAATTATAATAATTCGTATCTCTATATTACAATATTCTGTTTTGGCTTGACTAAATGTGATTCGAAGACTTTATCTACGATCATCCATCTTGGAACTACTCTCACTTTGGCTCGATTAAGTATAAAACTTAACTTCTTAGAGGATTATCCATGCTAGTACTACTCTTACTTTGCTTCGATTAAATGTAAATAGATAACTTATTTTTGTTCAATTTTCTTGTCATTCATTCCTGTACTACTCTTACTTTGGCTAAATTGTGTGTAATAAAAAGGATTTCTCGAGTAGTCACCCTTCTCGATCTTCCCACAAGTCATTCATCTTAGTGCTACTTTCATTTTAATTTGATTAAATGCCATGGGAGTACTTCCCAAAAATGTCATCTATCTTATTACGAACTTCATAGAACCCATTTTGGTACTACTTTTCATTTTGACTCAATCAAATGTAATGTAAATACTTTTCAGAATGTCTTATTTTTAAATTGATTGAGTGCAATGCAAAAAGATTTCCCAAAATGTCACCCATCCTATCTGAACTTCTTAGAAGGTAACCAATCTTGATACAACTTTCATTGTAACCCAAGTGCAATGCGAATATTTTTCAAAAGATCACCCAACTCAGTACCACTCTTAATTACAGATTTTAATAAAAATTTAATACTAGCCTAACTTTAAAAATAGGTCGTACTATAAATATGTGAATTATAAAAATATGATATTTTACTCGTTTCTACCAAAGTGAGATAGATAGTACATGGATATTTCATTACACCTAAATAATAATTTACTCAGTCTCTCATTAATCTACCCACACCGATGCTGGTTGATTATGAAAAACTTATATATTTTAGTCCATGATATTATAAATCAAAACAAATGACTTGATTAAATTAAAATGACACCAATTATAACTTCAAACGTACTTATATATATAGATCATTTAGGTTCTTTACTCATATTTTAGTTCATTTCACGTTAATGATTCTATAATAGCGCGTAAATAGATTCCGTCAGCAGGCATAAGCAAAAGTACAAAAAATTTTAAATGTTCTGTGTTTTATGTTTGTTCAATTCTAAATCAAATAAAATAGATTCGAATACAAATATTTCAATTAAATTCAGTGCTCTAAATTTTAGAGTTAGAGTTAGGTTTAACTACAATGGAGTGGTGAGAAGATTTTGGGGACAATGAGATTGGTGGCGTCGAAAAACAATTTTCTCTTCGCCAACAACGTTAATGTCAACGGTAATCTATTTTTTTAAGCATCAACTTATATTCTAAGCCGTTCATCTAGAGAGAGAGAGCACATATCATAGAAATAAGAAAATATGAGAATGAGTTCATAAAAGAGGATGATATAGGTTGAACCAGGGGTTATATTTGTCTTCAAATAAGAAATTTAATGTAGTTATACTTATCAAAAATAAAAATAAAAAATAACGTGGTGAAGGAAAAATACTAACTAAAGGATATTAGATTTAAACAAATTTTCAAAATAAATGAAGTACATGTAATTTTTAAATGTCGAAGGATGATAAATGCAATTATATAAATATTAAAAGGTTATAAGTGTAATTTAATTCATTTAATTATTGACTTGAAAAATTTTATACGATGAATTATAATAGAATTAAATTCATAAAAATATATATATTTAACATTATTTATAATGCTAATATTAACTCATCAATTTAGAAAGTGGTGCCACCACTGCTTCCTTCGTAATTATTAAAAAAAATTATATATTTATTGATAATGTGTTATTAGATTAATTAACTTAACCTATTATCAATAAAACTCTCAGATTTGTGATTGATTACATGGTAAATTTTTGATAATTAATATTGTGGATGGCTCAAATTAATTTATTTCAATTATTTTAATATTTTTTGATAGCAATTGAAAATGTTCCCATATTGATGAGATATGTCAAATTGGGTAAGTTTTTTTAAAAAAAAAAATTTGTTTGGTTTAATAAAAATAAATTTATTATAGATAATTTACTATTTATTTTTTACTCTAGTGCAACTTATCCACGTGGAAATTAAATTTACGAGCTGAAGTTACTTGTCGTACCATCGGTTCTTCCACCAATCTCCTACATGTATATACAATTTATATATATTTTTTTGTATAGATACAATTGATAGCTTCTTGCCTGAATGGTACTTTCTCTTGTATTTCTAGCAGCAGCCGAAGCAATAGGGGCATCTCGCAATCATCAGCAAAGGAGTCAAAGCCCCAATCCTCCTCTTCGGACCCTTCCCTTCTCTCTCTCTCTCTCTATCTCTCTCTCTCTCTATATCTATCTTTCTGTTATAGATATATTTCTGTATCCGATTCGCTTTCGCTTGTTCAATCCCTAATCTGTCGAAGACGCGTCATTTATGTTCAAATATCGAATTTCTTAATTTTCCGTCAAAGTTCAAACCTTTTCCCGTTTTCTCGCAAAACCCTAGTTTCCCCTTCTGCTATAGGAAGCTCGTCTCGAGCCGCTCGGGGGACTCGTACACTGTTCCGAACTTCGGAAACGGAAGTCTTTGTGTGGTTGTCGATTTTTGAGGTATTTTTGATTTCACTCGTAAAATTGATCAGTGGTTCAGATTGGTGCGCTTGTTCGTATTAGATTTGACGATTTGGGGCTTGTATGCATATTGTACTGTTACTTGGATTCAGCCAAAGTTTTGAATATTAAAGCAATTCAGTGGGCTTATTGTGTTCGCTCTTATTACTCAGTCATCTTATTCTTAGTTTTCTTTTTGGCCTTATTTTCCGAGGGAACTAGTGGTGAAGTCCGATATGGTGTTTGAAACTTTTATCTATTTATTTATTCTTTTTGTTGCTTTGCTCCGAGGCAGTGGTTCATTATTGAATATCTGTTACCGTGATCACAGTGATATGGTCAATTATTGGTACTGGTTACAGCCAGTGACTGCAAATATAGGTTGTGTGTTTGACATATATATTCTTGATGGGGGAATTTAGCTTAAAATTACATCCATATATGTTATATGTAGAAAACTTACTACTTGTTAGCTCCAAGATTGTAATTTTATAGCCGCAATGTGAACATGTTGATGGATTGGAAGAAATAAATGGATCGCATCTGCTTTTGAAGTATGTGTCTCTGTCTACCTACCTATCTATATATATCTATTTAAAGTGAAATGTGATTTCAGATTGTGTTTAACTGTTTTAGTTACTTGGTGGTTTGGTCTGAGGGCAAATCATATCATTTTCTAATGTTTGTTGTTCGGTAAATTGGTTCACCTGATAAACTGCACTGCATGCCCCTAATTGTTTTTTAGTTGTTTTTTTTTTTTCCTTTTTCTTTTGAGAAGTATTTCAATAATACTTCTAATAAGAACCAAACTACTTTTGCTTTATTAGTTTGGCTTTTATTTATGAAAGCTGGAAAACTTGGCTGCGTTTCTTTTGGGATTTAAAATTTTGCTGCTGTATATGTTAAATTTCCAATAGTAGGAAACTTAACTAATAAATTGTGTTTCTGTTTGATATTCAAGGTGTTGCTCCTGTACAGATCTATGTAATTCTGGACTGAAGTGGATTGATTTATTTATTTATTATTATTTTTTGCCATATATAAGAGTTTTAATTCTATATATGAATGGTTCTTCCAGTGTTCTATTATTAATTTTGATGGATTCTGTGTGTTACGTCTCCAATCTGTATTTTCTTTTTTTTTTGGTTAACCACCTGCAATTCCTCACCTGATTTTTTTTTTTTTTTTTTCCTCCAAGTTTGTATAAGTCACTCTTGTGTCACTGGACTCTTGTCATTCACTTTTATTTATATCAAATTCTCTGCGTTCATCTCTCTCTCTCTCTCTCTCTCTCTCCCAATATGTTTATTTTTTCTTGTAACTTCCTGTGTTTTGTTCAGCAGGAGCAGGTCAGACTGTAAGCAAAATATACAAGACATTTTGTGTTCCAGTATGCTTGGTGCCCTAACAAGCTAAGGACATAGCCGTGTAGACAGATGAACCCTGCCATTGAGGTTATACCAAATTAATGTGCCTTTTGACAAGTGGATTATTCTTTGTTGCTTTTCAGTTATTTTGATGTAATAGTGCTTTTGTCTTGATTTCGTGTTTTGTCATTACTTCCTGATTTAGCAGCTTTTAGTGTTGTTTGACTTCCATAGCATCTTCTAGCCTGATGCTGGAGGCAGTATGCCGGTTATAGTTGGAAGAAATGCAAAGGTATCATGCTGCTAGCTGCAATAGTGCAGTTAATAACAGTGCAGTTGGTGGGGCATCAGCCAGGGATGCATCCCGAGCAGATTTGTCTTCGCTGCCGTCTAATTTCTATTTAAATCAAAGGTAAACATGTTCCGAAGATGTTAAATCTGTTTGTTTGTTTATTGTCTCTTTAAATTGTACCATGTACATGATCTCCTTTCCTCGTTTCTTGTCGAGAGGTGTGCTGTTTTATTATGTCATCATTTCATGTACATATCTGTGTGTAACTCTTTGTTTGCTTGGTGAACTAACATCTGGTGTCAAGAAAGTTTTACCTTGTAATACTCTCTTGGAAAGTGGGCAGAGAGGTGAATTTCTGCGAGTTTTCAAAGGCAATGTTCTGTGAACGATTCCCTATTGCCTACGATTACTTCTCTGCTTCTTGCTGGAATGTTTGAGAACTTCTTTGAACATCTTACAGTTACCAGCATCTTGCCACCCCCCCCCTTTTTTTTGATAGGTAAATTTTATTGGTCAGGGGAATGGGTTGAGAATAACCCATGACCATTTCCACTTGAGCTAGCCCTTCTTAACCTAACATCTTGCTATACTTGTTACAATCATGTGCCTCCTCTCTTAAAAAAGATATTTTTTTTAACTATTTTGGGTAAAATATAGTTGAAAAAAAGCATGCCTGTGTTGTATATGTATTTCCTTATTTTTTGAATCTCATATTGGAAATTTGAGATGGATTTTTTTTGTCATTCATTATTCTTGGTTGATGCTTCACATAAAGTAATTTATTAAATTTTGGGTGGTGGTGGTTGTAAGTAAAGGAGTTTGATTAGAAATCCCAAAAACTGCTTGAACTTGGAATTGTCCTTCTCCAAAAGTCAACTATATATTTTATCTTTCTAACTACAAATATTTTGCATGTCTTCATTGATGGAGTTTTGCTTTCCTTGCATGATGCCCAGTTATGCTTTTCCTATTATTATTTTTTGATAATTCATCAAAACTATCTCCAAGACCCGAAGATGCAAATAATCCAAGTATGAAGTCGAAACTATCTACAAAATTCAAAAAGAATTCCATTTCTGGATCAGAGCCCTAAATCAACCAACTTGATAAGGTTGATGAAGATCTACCATTCAACCTATACAAAGCTAATACCATATCTGTAAAGCTTCTTCTAGAACCACACACACCCCCCCAACAAAAAAATAATAATCAAAGAATACAAAACTGGAATAGATCCCACACTCTCTTTCTATGTTTCGAAAATTTGACAATCCCTATCCTTTCAAACTTCCTTATTCCTTCCTTTCCTGCTCACTACGTTTTGCTTTTGTTCAGTAAGAAAGGAAATCATAGATAGCAGAATATCGGGAATATAATATCACAATATTGCATATTGCCTACATGTTAGTAGTTGAATGCGATCCTTGTTAATTCTTGTTCTTAGAGCTAGGAGTTGAATAGTGAGATCGCCGTGTAAATTTGAATGCTTGTTGAAGGGCTAGGATAAAGGAATGAATACCCATTTTCAAGCTTATGATCCAAAAAAGGCCTTGTTTTAGTGCTATGATTCTGATGAAAGAGCTGCATTTGACCAACTAAGGCTCATTTGAGAGCACTGTGAACATGGCCTCATTGTGAATCCTGATGATCCATTATGCATTTTTTATGAATAAAATTTTATTAAGAAAATAGCATTAAGGCAATGCCATTGTGCCACAATCGGCCCCTCCCTATTCTATACAACCATGCTTTTAGTGATAGTCGGAAAAAATTACAAATCTGGATCTATATCCCAACCCTCCAACTAAACAAATTCAACAAAAATAAACTTATGGGCAGCATGATGTCTGATTGAATCCACTAGCAGACTCATAGACATGGTTTATGACAAAACCAACTTATCTAGGGGTGTGTGGTAGGTTAAAAAGTGACCAAAAAGTACAACAAAATTACAAAGATTTGATATTAAAGTAATATGTGACAAAATTTAATTGGCAGAAAGTACAAAAAGTTGGTGGATTTTGGTTGGTTTTTGGGCAACCAAACAGCCCCCTAGTAACTAAAACTTAGATATACTGATTATGGTTTTATTAGTAAAATGTTAGTGGATTTCTGTATTTTAACAATTTTTTTTTTCAAATTTTCTTCCATTTATCCTGCGAAGTCTCGACGGCAAATTTGACAAAAGAGTACTAATACTCTCTCTCTCTCTCTCTCTCGCGTATAGGGGTGTCTGTAATCTGGCAAGCTAGTTCATTTTGAAACTCTTCTGCAATGAAATGTAATGATCATGTTCGTGATAATTACAGTTGCAACAATGGTCTGTGAGTTGAGCTTTGAGGAGTGTGTATTTTATCAAAGAGTATTTTATCAAAGATTACATAAATTCCTACAGAGGCAGTTGGAGTGGGAACTATTTTTCTGAAATGAAAAATAGCATTCAGTAGGAATGATGGTCTGGCGAGATGCGAGTTTTTATGTACTTGTTCTTGCATGCACCTTGATTTGGAGGTTGCATTCAGTGAGAATTCATCAGTTTATGATTTTTTGGTTGCAATTTGTTGATTCTCTATCTTCCATATCATGCTCCATTGATGGTAATAATGGTATAGTAATAGTTTGATGTGGGGTGACTTTTAGCCAAGGAAAAATCATTAATGTGTTGGCAATGAGCTATATACTTGGGGTCAAATGATATACTAAGGGGTTTGAAGGAGTATTGTGATGCCTTCGCAATCCTAGTTGGAAGAGTTAATGGCTGGGTGGTTAATGAATCATCATCATATATATATATTTTGTGCTTTGGCCCTTAGTTTAAAAAACCCTTGTTTTATAAGCTTTGAGTTATTTATTTTTGACGTTTATTCTTATAAAGGAGAAAAACTAATGGAAGAAGTTGAAGTCAATTGTTTAGATTGCTAAGTGCCATCTTTAGCATCTCTAACATTGGTGTACATTTACATTTATGGAAACGAGTGATCCTGAACTGCAAATTGCTAACTGTATTTTTTTTTGTTGGAAAGTCTTAATATTTTAAGAAAATTAACTCCACTTTCAACCATCCTTTGAGGATCTAGTTGTTTCTCTCACCAGACTTATCTTAGCATCTTAATCATTTAGTCTCTGTGTGTGTTGATTTTGAATGTGTCCAGCATGAGTTAGTTTACTACAAGGTTACCTATAGCAATTTGTGTTTGGGGTTGCACATTTGTAATGTTGTACTCAATTATTAGACAATTTATTGATTGGGGGGAAGGAGATGAGTTGGTTTGGCCACTTACAACTTAGAGAAATTAGTGCATTTGTACAAAGAGTGATTTGATTTTTGTTGAAGGAGCTAAAAGAACTGAAAAGGCAAAATAATAATTTTATTTGATAATGGTTTGAATTGAATGCAAAGTATCATTAGGAAAGTTCCTAATTTGACTAGGTTGGATCTGCTGGGCAGATTTTATGTGCTTCATTGTTCTTTTTGCGGGTGCATGTGTTTTTCCCCTTGCTTAGTGTACTACCAAATAGGAATGGTGACTTCTGTTGCATCTCTCTCTCTCTCTCGCGCCGGGTGGAGGAGATAATTGGGTTTTAGAGCTAAAGTATGAATGTGAAGGGTATAGCAGATTATAAGCCAGTTGTGCAGTTAATGCATTTAGGATAAAGGCTTTCTCCTTGTAAACCCATGTGTGAGGCTTTTATATTTAACATGCAGAGTGCTTCAGAAAGCAATTCTGTCCAATTCCTTTTGTTCAGCGAACCTTATGGAGGCAATTTGTTGTAGGTGATTTGCTTAACAAGATATCACCAAATTGTTCACTAATCACTTATGAGGATGGGATGCTTGTTATTTCTGTTTATGGGAAAATTTTAATCATTCATGATCCTCAGAAACTGCCAGAAATGATTGTTGTACACTTTCGTGCTTTGTGAGGTTCACATTAAGGCTTAACCGGAGGGGTGACTGTCTGTTATTTTCTTTGAAAAATTCCTTTTGTTATGTCTTCTAATTTTATGCTATTCTATCAACTGTTTGCATTTTGCTGCTGTATCTCTTAAGACTTGACGACTGTCTTTTGCAATGGTAGCCCTTTCTTATTTTGGCACTTCTGTTCCTTCTTATTTTAATTTTATTCATATAGTAGTGCTGTATAAGCTTTTTATTTATTTATTTATTTATTTTTAATAATCTTGAGGTCATGCATGGTTGAGTTTTAAGAATGTACTGAATTATAATGTTAGTGGGTCAGTATCAGTCTATATTGATCAATGAGTTAAATTTTGATCTAGCAGGCGGCCAATACAGCCAACATCTTACAAATTGAGGTGTGATAAAGAACCTTTGAATTGCCGGTAATTTCTGCAATTAAGTATTTTATTATACTAATTGCTCAGTAGATGTCAGTTTTCCTTCTCAGCTAAGTGTGGCCTTAGTAAGAAAGTCATTGCGACAAATTTGGGTTGAGCTTTTTGGCTTTTTATAGTTCGCTTTCTCTATCTTCTGAATTTCATTTTCTAAATGGGGAAGAGAGGTTTTAAAAAATGTCTCTTTTTTATGCGACCTGGCCTAACTTTGAGATCACTTTATGTTAAGCATCGTCGTTATGATCTCTACTGTAACTTTTCACCATCTTTTTGTCAGACTTGGCCCCCCTGACTTCCACCCACAGACTCCTAATTGTCCTGAGGAGACTCTAAACAGGGAATATTTGCAATCTGGATATAGGGAGACTGTTGATGGGCTCGAGGTATGCTTTTGGAAGCGACAAAAATTTCTTTATTTTCTTCTTGCTCTCTCCTTTTGATAACTTTCTGTTTTGATGTTTGCATAATTTGCATGTGGATATCATATTACAAATTTTATTGGCTTGATGGTCTTGAAATGTTATGCATGTGTTGAAATTTGTCATCAGTGAAATTAAGATATCTCTTGTTGTTCACTGTGAAGATAAAGACTGTTTTAGCACCAACCATGCTTTAAAGGCGAAATATATTTATTAGAGGAGTCCTTAATGTTCATGTAGAAAATTACCATAGATGGTAGATGGTGTAATGTTGCAAGACGGGATGAGACAAGTTTGGCCTTTGAAGTAGTATAACAGGTTCTGAATGACTTTTAGGTTCTTCCCATTTTGGAGAAAAACTGTTCCCACCGTTTGTGTGATTGATGGGAAATAAAACAGCAACAACACGGGCAAGTGGGTATCTGAAAAAGCAGGTGTATATGGTTGGATAGAAATAAAACAAGTTCTGAAAATTTTATTTTTTTTAGAACAAAGAAACAGTATATATGTCTAAATAAACTAACCTACGGAGGGGAGGGGGAAGGTAGTAGTCATGGGGTTCAAACTCTGTGTGACGTATGAGTGGGGTTGTCGAAGGGTCTGACCATTGGGCCAACCTCAAGCTCTTTGAAAATAATTTAATTGTGTAAAGAAAAATTAACTAATTGTTAGAGATCCGATATTGATGTGTCTTCATAATAGATAGGTGCAATTATGGAAAGAAAGGAGAATAATATAAGCAAACTTATTGATATATATTCAAACTTGTTTAGAAGGGATGAAGCTCGAAAATATTTGTCATCTTAAGTTTTTTCAGGGGTTAAGTTTCAAGGATTTAGGTGAAATACAAGGAAATAAAGAGAGATGTGACATTGTTATTCTAAAGAAGTTTATTGACAAAAAAATTGTTATTCAAAAAAAGTTATTGAATGAAAATCGTTGAACTATGTTAGTTTTTTAAGAAAAAGGGTTGGTAGCCTCGTTAGGATTAGAGAGGAAATTTTTTGGGTGGAAATAAAATTTTGCATCATGAAAGGTGAAAATCAGAAACTCTAGGGCTTGGCAGTCTACTTGTTATGTTGATGAGGTACTTGGGGGGCGTTTCATGTCTTGGCTGACAAAACCAATTTTAAAGACTATAGTAACTAAGAAAATACTGGATTATTAGTGATTTACTCTAATATGTAGATATAAATTCGGGAGATAATACAATGCTGTAGAAATTATTGGTGTTCTGCATATTAGTCATGCTATATGAATTTAGTGGAGGGTGATTAAGTAGATATTGAAAATTGTAGGAAGAGCTAACTTTACAGTGCTAAGCAAGGAGAGAGTGTTAATTGATCTGGTGATTCTGGCCTATGTGCCCTTGAGTAGAAACTAAGATCGGATTTGTGCTTGGGATGTAACTGGAAATATTTATTCATTGTGGAAATGAAAGGAAAGGTATCAATAAAAAATTCACATTAAATACAATTGTGATTTAAAAAAAAAAAAATGATTTCAACAAGTTGACAAATTTTTGCTAATGTCATTCAAAACACTGCAATCTTATTACTGTAGGCTCATAGTTTGTAGGTTTAAAATTGAGAGCCTATAGCTAATCTAAAGGTTGGAAAAAGAAGAAAAATAGAAGTCTTCTTATGATTCTTATATACTTGAAGAAAGGATATGATAGGGTTTCGTAAGATATGATACAGTTGGCTTTGAGAAGGGGATAGAGTCATGGGTGGGCGTTTTGAGAAAATAAAATACATACATCATGCCAAAAACTTGTTGGTTACCCTAAACCAACCCAAAAAATATCCAAGTCAATTTAACAATGCTTTATTCCCGAACTAGGTTGGGGTTGACTACATTAACATTTTTCCGTAATTCATTTGTATTAGTGATTATGTTTTCTCTGTGATTATCTGAGATTTGGACTCTTTTTTTTTTTTTCCCCCCAAATTTGAGTTCATTTAATCTTTGGTCTATCTTTTATCCTTTTGTAGCTTCTTCTTGGGTCCAATTACTCTTTTCTACTTGTACATTTTTTGATTTATCTTGAATTAGAGTTACTAGAAACCAGTACTACTTTTTGTGAATTACATTTTGGTACATGCATTTTGGACACATGGTAAACTTAAGTGGCAGTGCACTAAATTTGATGTTCCGAAAAGATTTTACCTATATAGGTTTTCATTAGAAACACACTGTAAATAGTGAATTGATAATAAATTGTGTAACGATCATCATTATGTTTAAACTTTTATGAAAGAATAATGAGCAAATATTCACGTCAAACAGAAAGTACATTTAGCTTCATGAATATCTGCACTTTTATTTTTTAGATTAATTGTTTTTGAATATAAATTAGTTTATCTACTAAAACATTTTAATAATATGATCACTCTATGACAAACCTATCCCTTATTGTACCACATTTTAGAGCACAAACTTGTTGCGTTTTCTTTTTTATTTACCTAGACGATCCACGTTTTAGGTTTTATAGCATTGGAAGTGACTAAATCATCTTAAATGATTTTCTCTTAACCTCTCTTTTATCGTTGCTAGCTTAACTTTTTTTCGGATATATTCATTTTTCATTTAATCTTTATCGTACTTTCACACATTCATCTTAGTATCCTCATTTTCATCACATTCATTTTATGCATCCCCAAATAGTTGGTACAAGACTTCCTAGACTTGAGTTGAATGACTAATGGAAATTTTGATATTGGATTTTTGTTTTTTAAATTTTTAGGGAAGACGTGGTAGCATGTTGTTGTCGCTCAAGTTTTGGCCTTTGATATGGTTGAATCTTTAGGCAAGAGTCATTTGTGCATCTATAACTGGTACTAGGCTTCCTTGAGTTGAGTTGAATGACCAATGGAAACTTCAAATATTGGTTTTTATTTTCCGAAATTTCCTTTAAGGGGACCTCCGCTATCAGATATCTAGTTCACTTTGATGACATTGCTGTTCTGTATGTAGTGTATAATGAGTTCAGTAACTATTGTTGAGCACTAGTTTTAGGAAGAAGGTGGATTTCTTTTTTTGCACTAATTTTTTTTTGGTTTAGGCACTTGTGGTATTGGTGATGCCCAACCAATTTGCATTTAGATCCTTAAAACCTATCATGTCTAGCTGATCACTTATTTATTTTGTTTTCTACCTGAATTAGAACTTAAAAATATGTATCTTTGACTCGTTGACATTGACATCAACATATATTCACTAGTTTCTCCTAAAATGATTCTGAGGTTATTTCACATTCTTACGGTGGGTATGGTGGACATATTTATTGTGGCCTTTAAATGAGCATGGTGGAGAAAATGGATGCATGTGGCCAACCCCATTTAGTTAGGAAAAGGCCAAGTTGAGTTTACTGTAGATATTTTGACATTACTTATATGAATAATTCTGAATGACTTCTTATTGAGTTGTTTTTAGAATTATTTTTTCACAAAAGTAATGCATTCTACTTGCATTTTCAATATTCTTAAATGACATGAAAACTTAATTCAGGTATGATCTCATGTTAAACTATCAGGACATACTTGCAATTGATGTCTCAAATGTCGAGAACAAATGGAGTTCGATGTAACAATTATTGCGGATTCCTTTAACTCACATTGTTGTGTTCCCATAACTACCTTTGTGTTGTTACCTTTGCGATTTGTTATTTTCTGACTTGATTTTACTACTTGTGTTCTTAGGAAGCTAGGGAAATTTCACTATCACAGGTCCAAACTTTTAGCAAGCCTGTTATCCTAAAGTGCAAAGAGGTAAGTCTCTTGAAGGATGAAGCGAGGTTATCATTTCTTGTTTGTTCTTATGATTTGAAGGTTCATGGCTTTGTTGAAGCCAGATTGTTTTTCCTTTTGCAGGCAATTAGAAAATGTCACAGGGCCATCAATGAATCTCGTGCTCAAAAGCGTAAGGTGATGTATTTATCCTCTCTGTTGGTTTTGTTGCTTGCTCATATTTGCACGTGTCAGTCTTATATTTGAACATTCTCCTGTAATCTGTATAATTGATGGACATTTAATAATGCATGCACCTTTTCCCATATCTGTATGATCTTTTGATGGAAATTTAAACTGGGAATATATTCCTGATGTCACAGGCAGGTCAAGTTTATGGTGTGCCTCTTTCTGGAAATCTATTAAATAAAGCTGGTGTCTTTCCTGAGCAAAGGCCATGTGGAGAAGACTTCCGGAGGAAATGGATCGAGGTTACTTTTGTACATTTGCATCAATAAATCCACAGCTTTGTTTTTCTCTAAAATAACGAATTGAATAACTTCTCTTTGTCCATTTAGATTTTTAAGTGTGTTTTTCTTATTGTAGAACAAATGGAAAATTATTTACGTCATAATTACTTGGATGAGGAATGGTTGCTGGAAACCAATGCATTGGCCTTATTGGTTGGCAGGTGCCTGTTAAAGGTGCACCTCGGTTTGGGTTAGTTTGGGTAAACACTAACCATAAGCAATCTGACATCAAGATTGAAATAAATCAAACCAATTCAGTTTGGAGTTGGTGGGATTACATGTTCTTGAAATTACCCCCATGGCTGCCTAAATTTGGAAGGCTAATAGCAGCCAAAACTGACTGACCAGTATGAGGGCTATGGTATGGTTAGTAGCTTGGTGGCTGTACCTACATTCCTCTCTCGAGTGATTGAGACATAGTGTTATGATACGGAGTGTCAGGCACTGGTGGCTCACACGTCTTCAGGGGACATAGTAGACGGATGATTCTACTGGATTTCAGGTTATGTTTCTGAGACAAAGTTTTGATACTCTTTGTTCCGACTAGGTGAATTACTTCACGTGGCTGGCCCACTGACACTGTGTTAACTACCAAAGAAGTGGTAGAGGTTTGTTTCAGTGAGAGGGGATGGGAAACGGTGGAAAAGTCAAAAAATAGGGCCTAGTGCTGATGTAGGGGGGAATATTACTATATTGTGAGATCAGTTAAGATGTGGGATAGGGATAACCCGTGCAAGTGTGAATGTATTGCCTTCTGACTTCCCACTTTGGCTTCAATATATATAATTTTTTTTTTTGTTAAGCACAGCCTCACACACCAAACGGAAAACTTGGTGATGGGTTTGGGAATATAAAAACGTACACACTAAGCACTTCTTAATGATGTGGGACCCGTGAGGGTTTTGCTAAATGCAACCTAACACATCAAGTCAAAAACTTGGTGGTGAGGTTTTGTTATTAACATAAATTTTATCGATCTTCTTAAATTGTTGTAGACATCACCAAGTTGATTGAATGCTTTTGGGATGTCCAAGCCCAATGTGTAAAGAGCCTCCTAAGATTATCTTTAGTAATATTATTGTATTGGGTTTGGTTATTGGTTAGTGGTTGACCACCTAGAATTGAACTGCTATGAATTCAATGACCAGAAACCAAACCTTTGCTTCCTTAGAACCCTCCCAATTGGTTGGGTCTACTTCAGGGCTTTGGTCCTTGGGTCATATGTGCACCCATGGCGGTCGCTTGTTGCCTACGTCAGTTGTGGTGCATCATGAATTGCATGGTTTCATTGTTAATGCCAGATGCATTGTTAGCACCAGCTTTTATGATTAAATAAGGGTTGCTGTGAAATGGTAAATAAATTTAAACGTAGAGGCTAGTCTTATTACTCATATGGTAAACACATAAACACAATGAACTAATAGGTTATTATTGTAATCCTTAACGCGCTGTTTGATTATATACTTAACTAAACCAAACCAAGCCTTTTCTCACTAGATGAGGTCGGTTATATGGATTTGATGACGCCAATCAAATCTATTTAGAGCCATGGCCTTCATTAGATCAATGTAGATAAGGTCATGTTTAAGTTTGATTATCTACTTAAACCAAGTATTTTTGTTCTCTTTTTTCATGAATGAGACATTTTCTCACTAGTATAATAATAACTAATCTCCGATTGAAACATAAAGCACACCAAAAATAGAACATGATGTACTAAAATAATAAGTTTAATTATTTTATTATTTAAACTTTCATACAATTAGATAAATTTTAGTTTATATTTTTAAATGTTTTTAAATTTTTTAATAATTTTGTGCTATGATCCAAATGTTTCCGTTTTCATGCTAACCAAAACACCTTATTGTGACAAAATTTTGATTCTTGATTCAAATGAAGAGGAAGAGGAGATTTGGAAGTGAAGTGAAGAGACAAAAATGAGTAGGCTTGAAAAATTTTGTAATTTGTGTTTCAGCTCCCATTCAGGAATATATATGCTTTCTGGTGGGGATCGCAATTCACGTGACATGTTGTGTTCTGATTCATTGTAGTGTCTATTTGTGTTTATGCTCGAATATTTCAACTTCTAATGGACATGTTAAATAACTAATTTATTTCAATTTCGGATCATGTTGATGTGTTGCGTACAGATTCATTATGCTGTCTATTTGTGTTTATGTTCAAATATTTCAACTTTTAATGGACATGTTGAATAACTAATTTGTTTCCAGTTTGGATCAAATCATATCAATTCGAGCAATTCATGTTTCCTCTCAGTTATTGTAGATCGCGTTATCATGCATTGCCTGATATTGTCACTCCTACTTTCTGGTATCATTCAATTTATAGGATAGCTTTCTATTTCCACGTTGTGCCTGCTGGACTTTTTGCTTCATTTTTGTTTCCTGGGAAGGTATGGTAAATTGCTGGATGGGATGCCTCATATTTGCTCAGTTGTTTGGCTGGGGTGAGCAGTGCATCCTTTTAATGTAAGCTAAACCTTAACTTGACCTTATTGACCCATTTGATCTTCATAAGCCCCTTGACTTGCTTTCCTTCAGTCTCATGAGAAACTGTTCAGGGCACATATGCATGATATGATTGCATCATACGCCCCTGCCTCTGGCCACTGGGGGGTGGTAGGATTGGGCAATCACTGACAACTAACTGCACTTGTTTGGCTGTGGCTTAATATATAGACCAATGTTTTATAGTTCCTGAAACTTGATGACTTATCTTTCTTCCAGGGCTTGGCACAACCTCATAAGCGGTTGCGTTCTTTGGCTGATCATGTTCCTCATGGTTATAGGAAGAAATCCCTCCTTGAAGTTCTTATCAGGAATAATGTTCCATTATTGAGAGCAACTTGGTTTATAAAGTTAACTTATCTTAATCAGGTATGAATACTTTGATCATGGGTACAATGGTTGGTTGTTTTTCATAACTCAATTTTGTTATCCTCTTTATATTGGAAGATGGAAGATTATGATGCTATCTTGCAGGTACGGCCCGCCTCTGCTAGTGTAACTTCTGGCGTACTTGACAAGAGTCAGTTTTCGCGTGCAGAGCAGTGGACAAAAGATGTTATTGATTACTTGCAGTACCTTCTGGATGATTTTGTCTCGAGATATGCTTCTCATTCAAATATGCACATTAGGGATAGATTACCACAAATGGCTTATGGTGGGTCACTGCGGCACAAAAGTGATCCAGCATCAGCATTTCTTGATGGTGAAGAGCCTTCTCTGCACTTTAAATGGTGGTATGTGGTGCGGATTTTACAATGGCACCTTGCAGAAGGGTTGCTTCTTCCTTCACTGATCATCGATTGGGTTCTCAATCAACTGCAGGTACTTAGGTGACATGTTTGATCTGTAATCTGTTCTTTTGGATAAGTCTCAAAATATGGGGAAGTATTTATTTGTGTAATTATTGCATTTTGGGTTTTGAACATCATGTTATGCCTTTTGCAGGACAAGGATTTGCTTGGGACTTTTCAGTTGATATTGCCCATCCTACATGGGGTTATTGAAACTGTTGTTTTATCTCAGACCTATGTACGTGAGGTTGTGGGATTAGCTGTTCATTTCATTCAGGAACCTTCCCCACGTGGGTCTGATCTTGTAGATAATTCTCGGAGGGCTTACACTACATCTTCTCTGGTTGAGTTGCTCCGGTACATGATACTGGCTGTGCCTGATACTTTTGTTGCTTTGGATTGCTTTCCTTTGCCACCTTGTGTGGTGTCTCATATGGTGAATGATGGGAATTTCTTAACAAAGGCTTCTGATGTTGCTCCAAAGATAAGTAATGGTTCTGTTGAAGTTGGTTGCTTGCTTAAAGACAAAGGTCTTGAGCCTCAGTATCAATCCTTGCCCATTGATCATGTTGTTTCATCAATTCAGAAAAGTGCTGATAGTCTTGCAATGGCTGCAAGACCTGGCTATCCAGGTCGCAATGTTGCTAAAGCTGTACAGGAGTTGGATAAGGCTCTTAGACAAGGAGAAGTGACAATAGCATATAATTGTCTCTTTGAAGATCTTTGTGATGGAGCTGTTGATGAGGGTTGGATGGCGGAGGTCAGCCCATGCTTGAGATCATCATTGAAGTGGATTGGAACAGTGAGCTTGTCATTAATTTGCTCTGTATTTTTCCTTTGTGAGTGGGCGACTTGTGATTTTAGGGATTTCCGGAATGCTCCACCTCATGGCATGAAGTTTACTGGTAGAAAAGATTTTTCTCAGATATACCTTGCGATTTGGCTTTTAAAGCTAAAGCGAAAAGACATGCAAAGTTCGGTTCGATGTAAAAATGACAGCACCCTTGTAGTCAATGGCCCTGCAAGGGGTGCTGGTCAGGTGAATAACTCTTCTGGCGGGAATCATGTGGGTATGACCAATGAACATAAAAATAATTCGAGGAGGAAGGAAAGAAGTAAGGAGCTATCAGATATTTTTGAAAGCCCAGGTCCGTTACATGATATTGTAGTATGCTGGATTGATCAACATGAAGTTCAGAATGGGAAAGGTTTCAAGCGCCTTCGGCTCCTCATTATTGAACTCACTCGATGTGGAATTTTTTACCCCCAGGCATATGTGAGGCAGCTGATTGTTAGTGGAATTATGGATAGCAATGGACTTATGGTTGACCTGGACAGACGGAGGAGGCACTACAAAATCCTGAAGCAGTTGCCTGCGTCCTATATTTGTGATGCTTTGGAAGAGGCACAAATACCTGAAGTAGTGCTTTTGAAAGCCATGCCTGTTTACTCAAATGAACGGCGCCTACTGCTAGATGGACTTATTGACCATCACAAAAATCCAAACACTACAAATAGTTTATCTCAGAAACAAAAGCATTGCCCATCCTCTGTTGGGGATGGTTCTTCCCCTGCTTCTGTGGATCAGTGGAGATCTCTTCAGTCGTCATCCAGTCATCAGTCTGGTAAAAATTTCAGTAGAGTTGACCTTGAAGAGCTAAAGGCTGCTATCTCATTATTATTGCAGCTTCCAAACTCCTCTTCTACACTCACTGATACTGAAATTGACGAGTCTCAAGGGAGTGTTAAGAGGCCAGTTGGGTCGACTGGCAACAAACTAGATCTTGGGGAAGTTACATCTGGATGTGAAGAATGTAGAAGGGCAAAAAGACAAAGGTTAAGTGAAGAGAGGAGTTCATACCTTCATGGACATTCTCTAAACTTATTAGATGATGAAGAAACTTGGTGGGTGAGGAAGGGCCCAAAATCATTGGAGGCTTTGAAAACTGACCCACCTCCCAAGCCGGCCAAGCATACCTCAAGGGGTAGGCAAAAAGTTGGGCGTAAAACCCAAAGTCTTGCTCAGTTAGCAGCTCCTAGGATTGAAGGTAGCCAGGGAGCATCCGCGAGTCATGTTTGTGATAATAGGATAAGCTGCCCTCACCACAGAACTGGTCATGACGGAGAAATCCCTAAATTAATGGATGGGATCAGAGCATCTAATTGTAGAGATATTGTCTCAGTTGGTAAAGTTTTAAAGCAGCTGCGGTTTGTGGAGAAGAAAGTTATCACGGTTTGGTTGGTAACTCTGGTCAGACAGCTTGTTGAAGAGACTGAAAGGGCTGCTGCCAAGCCGGCCAGTGTTGGGCAGTATGGCAGGTCTTTTTCTTCTGTTGATGACAGAGGCTCGAAAGGGTGGAAGCTTGGTGAAGATGAGTTATCCTCTATACTATACTTGATAGATATTTCTAATGATTTACTTTCAGCTGCCAGATTACTTCTTTGGTTGTTGCCAAAGGTTCTCACTGGCGCCAATTCTACTATTCATGGTGGGAGGAACATTCTCATGATGCCAAGAAGTGTGGGAAGCCATGCGTGTGATGTTGGGGAGGCATTTCTTTTGTCATCTATCCGGAGGTGCATTCTCAATTTTTATCTATGTTGATAGCTTCTGTTTGTATTTTGGCCAATAAGTTTGTTGTTGCTACCTTGTTGTTTGTTTGTTTTTCTTATTGTGAATTTGAATGACTCATGCACCTACTTTGTGGCTCATTCATCGTATTCACTATTCAATATTTGTCTTCTTGGTGGATCTTTTGGAAAAAAAATATTGATTTTTTGTTCATTTAATGCATCTGGTGTATTCTGTTGTCTGTCATCCCCTTTCCTCTGAAATCTAATAAAACAAACTAGTAATATATAAATTAAAGAGGAAAAAGTCTCTCTCTCTCTTTCTCTCTCTTTCTCTTTCTCTCGTGTTTGTTTGTTTAACAAGTTTTCTGGTGTAAAACATAATTTAACTTTGATGGCTCAATCGTTATGGGTTATCTTTTGCTTACTGAACGAGTTCTGTGATTCAAGAGATGGGAAAAGTTCACTTTTGGTGATGGCATTTGGATTGGTTGTACTTCTGTTATTTTTATTTGTATGGTGCTGTATGGTGACTTATCAACAGGTTTCAGGCTTGCTGAACTTGTGTTTGTTTTCTGAGTAACTGTTATAGCACTTGGAGTGCTAGTTTGAATTAAATGTCCTTTGTCTTAAATCTCTTCTGATCTCTCCATATTTATGGTGGAACTGGTTCCAGAAATATGTGAACCACGGGGTAGGATCTTTTTCCTTTTTTCTTTCTTTATTATGACTTTTGCTTGTGAAATAAATATAGTTGAACTTGCAGTCAGGATTTCGGTTGTGAACGAAAACTTTACAGCCATTCTAGTAACCATGGTACTTGGTTGTTCTTGTTAAATATTTATCTTGTTTTACTTTGTTCTAGTTTATTATATTATTGTTTTGAGGATAAATATCATGTGCATGTCCTTTGATTTACAGTGTTTGCATTACCTTTGATTGCACTTTTAAGCCCTTGGATAATATCTTATGATGCAATTGAAATTTTACCTAATCAAATTTTATTAACTATTTGGAGTGGCTTCAGGTATGAAAATATACTTGTTGCTACTGATCTTCTTCCTGAAACTTTGTCGGCAATGATGCATCGTGCAACTGCCGTTATGGCTGCTGCTAATGGAAGAGTCTCGGGTTCAGCAGCCTTAACTTATGCAAGGTACCTGTTGAAGAAATACAGTACTGTAGCCAGTGTTGTTGAATGGGAGAAGAAGAACAAGGCAAAATTTGATAAAAGACTTATTCTTGAACTTGAATCTGGAAGATCACCTGATGGAGAGTCTGGTTTTCCACTTGGAGTTCCAGCTGGAGTCGAAGATCTTGATGAGTATTTACGTCAGAAGATAAGTGGTGTCCGAGTATCTAGAGTGGGTGTGAACATGAGAGAGATAGTGCAAAGGCCTGTTGAAGAAGCTTTTCAGTATTTCTATGGCAAAGAGAGAAAACAATTTGCGGGTGGCACCGTCAGAGGCTCTTTCCTTGAGAAGTGGGATGATGCATATCAAATGGCACAGCAAATAGTTGTAGGCTTAATAGATTGCATGAGGCAAACTGGTGGTGCTGCCCAAGAAGGGGATCCCTCTTTGGTGTCCTCTGCTGTTTCTGCAATTGTTTATAGTGTTGGTCAAGTTATAGCAAAAATTTCTGATTTAACATCTAGTGGCAGTCATCCAAATTTTCCATCCACTACAGGTTCAATGAATTTTCCCCGTCGAGTTTTACGTTTTCATGTTACTTGTCTATGCCTCCTCAAGGAAGTACTTGGAGAGCGTCAGCATCGTGTGTTTGAGATAGCTCTTGCGACGGAAGCTTCTTCTGCCTTTGCTCAATTCGCTGCTGGAAAGGCTTCTCGCAGTCAGAGTCAACTGTCTCCTGAAGCTCATGATTCTGGCTCGAACTTGTCAAATGAAATCTTGAACAGTTCTACAAAAACAGTTCTTGGGAGGGCTGCAAAAACTACAGCTGCTGTTACTGCGCTTGTAGTTGGGGCAATTCTTTATGGTGTTGCTAGCCTGGAGAGGATGGTGACTGTTTTTAGATTGAAAGAAGGGTTGGATGTAATTCGGTTTGTAAGGAGTATGAGGTCCAATGCAAATGGGAATGCACGTTCAGTTGGGGCAGGTAAGGTTGATAACTTGGTTGAGGTTTCTGTTCATTGGTTCAGAGTGCTTGTTGGGAACTGCAGAACAGTTTCTGATGGATTAATTTTGGAGCTTCTGGGTGAAGCTTCTGTAGTAGCTCTATCCAGAATGCAGCAGATGCTCCCTCTCAGCTTGGTCTTTCCGCCTGCTTATTCCATATTTGCGCTTGTAATATGGAGGCCATTCATCTTCAACTCTAGTGTTGGAACCCGTGAGGACATCCACCAATTGTATCAATCTTTAGCACTGGCGATAGCTGATGCCATAAAGCACCTTCCTTTCCGAGATGTGTGTCTAAGAGACACTCGTGGTTTTTATGATCTTGTGGTTGCAGATGCCACTGATTCTGAGTTCGCTGCAATGCAAGAATTGAATGGTCCAGAGCATTTGAAAGCATTGCCCTTTGTTCCTCTACGGGCAAGGCTTTTTCTGAATGCCATCATCGATTGTAAAATGCCATACTCAATGCTTACACAAGATGATGGGAATCGGGCTTCAGGTCATGGTGAGTCAGGAGGCCAATATGCAGAAAATGAGGTAAAGCTTTTGGATAAGCTTGTCCATGTTTTAGATACATTGCAACCTGCAAAATTTCATTGGCAGTGGGTTGAGCTTAGGCTTCTACTAAATGAGCAAGCCCTGATTGAAAAACTGGAGTCCCGTGATACCTCCATAGCAGAGGCCATTCGCCTTGTCTCCACAAATCCTGATAAAGCAGCTGCTTCTGAGAATGAGAACAATTTCATTGAAATCATTCTCACAAGATTACTAGTCAGACCTGATGCTGCTGCTCTTTTTTCAGAGGTTGTACATCTCTTTGGGAGGTCACTTGAGGATTCAGTTCTATTGCAAGTTAAATGGTTCCTCCGAGGTCATGATGTTCTTCTTGGACGGAAGTCCATTAGGCAACGACTTATCAATATTGCTGAGAGTAAAGGCTTGTCAACTAAGGCTCAGTTTCGGAAGCCATGGGGCTGGTGTTATTCTAATTTGGATCTTGTGATGAATAAGGGAGACAAACGAAAGTTTGAAGCCAATTCTCTTGAAGAAGGGGAGGTAGTTGAAGAAGGAACTGACTTCAAAGCCTCAGTAAGAGGATCTACTCAGGTGTTGGATGTTGAAGGCTTTAATGTCTACCAGCAGTATGTAACTGAGAGGGCTCTAATTGAGTTAGTCCTCCCTTGCATTGACCAAAGCTCTGATGACTCGCGCAATACTTTTGCAAGTGATTTGATCAATCAGATGAATAATATTGAGCAGCAAGTAAATGCAGTTACTCGTGGGCAAAGTAAGCAGGGTGGAGCGGTTAATTCTGGGATTGAAGGTACTGGGAATAAAAGCAATAACCGCAAAGGTATGAAAGGTAGCAATCCTGGATTAGCCAGACGATCAACTACAGCTGATGCTGTTCCACCTTCCCCTGCAGCATTGCGAGCTTCCATGTCATTGCGTTTGCAGTTCCTCCTCAGATTGCTTCCTATCATCTGTGCTGATGGGTAACATACATTTTGATTTTGAAATTCTGTTACTGAAATTTATTATATTTCATGGGCAGCTTATTTGTTTACTTGCTGTATCTGTTGCCTGAAAGCAACCCCCTGGTGGGAGGGGGGGATTTAAAAGTTCTTTAAATTAAGAGAACATAAAAATAAAATATTTATGAATATAAATTCTCAAAAAATTGAGAGTTCTTTGGGAATGCATAATTTTTTTTTGGGGGGGGTGGATTTAATAGTTCTTTAAATTAAGAGAACATAAAAATAAACTATTTATTAATATAATTACTCAAAAATTTGAGAGTTCTTTGAGATGCATAAAAATTTAGCCCCCCCCCCCCCAAAAAAAAAAAACAACAACAAAAAAAGAAAAGGCAAAAAAAAAAAAACCACCAAATCATGGAAAAATTAACTTGCCCCCTTAAAATATGATTTTTTTTTTTTTTACCTTGGTCTCCAGTCACTCAAATTTCTTAGTTTGCCACTGCCTGAAAGTATGATGCTGCAATTAAACTTTCCGCCATAATTTGCCCACAGAGTCTATGCTCTTTCTACTTGTTTCCTTTCACATTGTCCTATCCATTTGTTGTAGGTTGCTTTTTTGGTGGTAGGAAAAAGTCCATAGAGTTGATCGTGTACCTGTTGCTATTTCTTACATACTATCATTTTTTGTTCCCGACTTGTCAGGGATCCATCGGTTCGTAACATGAGGCATATGCTTGCATCAGTAATACTCCGACTCCTTGGAAGTAGGGTTGTGCATGAGGATATGGACCAGTCCTCTCCAGCGCTAAATTCTTACTTGAAAAGGGATGTGGATTTGTGTATGGAAGCATTTGCTGCTTCTGCTGTAGATTTGTCTGGTGAAAGTCTCTTTGATCGCTTATTATTAGTGCTGCATGGGCTGTTGAGCAGCTGTTGGCCAAGTTGGTTGAAGCCCAAGCATGGCTCGAAGTCAACCATGGAACGTATGAAGGGCTTCTCTGTGTTTGATCGTGAGGTGGCAGAGAGTTTGCAGGTTTTGATTTTTATCATCCTTAATTTTAATTTCTGCTTTTTAGTTGTGGATACCATGGTTGTAGAAAAGATTGATTAAAGCAGGCGATTTTAAGCTTCAAACTTCCATTGTTCCCGGAGAGCCATTTAGATAATTGGCTGTCAATGGAGTAACAACAAACTAGTTTTAAATTCAATGCCACGCTTAATGGACATATATAATTGGAAACTGGGGTAGCCTTCGGGATAAGTAAGTTTGTAGCCTTGACTGCTTGGAGATGTGGACTGCATATAACATCTCATTAAAGTAGGATCAGGCAAGTTAGGAATTGTTTTAGTCCTAAGTAGCCTATGAAGGAGTGAATTGGTATTCTTGGGAGATTTACTAATCCATCAATTATTAATCCATTCGAGTACAAATATTGGCCCCCTTTTGACCCTATGCTTTTAGATATACAGAGAGCAAGTAAACTTGTTTCCTGAAGAATACTGTACACTTGTTGGACCACTGTTAATGCTATTGTTTTACAGTATACAAAATAGCAAGCAAGTATTATCATCTGCATCCATGAGAACCACCCCCCCCCCCCCCAAAAAAAAAAAAAAAAAAAAAACTGGCGAGCACAGGGACCAAAAAATAAAAAATAAAAAAATAAACCTAAAATTCTATATCTTCGCCTTGCTCGCTCTTTATATTTTTTGTCTTTCTCGTCAAGGGTTCACCAAAATTGCAACTCTTCACATCGCTGTTAATGGATGCAGAATGATTTGAATCGCATGCAATTGCCTGACTCAATTCGGTGGCGTGTCCAAGCTGCAATGCCCATTCTTTTCCCTTCTTTGAGGTTCTCAATTTCTTGCCAGCCACCATCTGTTTCGAGCGCCACCCTTGCTCCTCTTCAGCCCAGCATAGTAGTATCTGGATCACATCCTGGAAATTCAAACTTGCCCCCAAGGAATGTGGTTTCTTTGGCACGAAGTGGGACTAATGCAGCCGGAAAGACCAAGCCATCACCCTCGCCCTCGCCATTGCAGCAGCAGGACGTTGATACGGAAATAGATCCATGGACGCTTTTGGAGGATGGAGCTGGGTCAGGCCCATCTTCAATTAACGCTGTTGGGATTGGCAGCTCCGACAATGCCAATCTAAAAGCATCCGCCTGGCTTAAGGGGGCTGTGAGGGTGAGACGGACAGACCTCACATATATTGGTGCTGTGGATGATGACAGCTGATCACTGGCTTAAGGGGGCTGTGAAGGTGAGACAGACAGACCTCACATTTATTGGTGCTGTGGATGATGACAGCTGATCATTATTGATTTACCCGGAATGAGCAATCTACCCTTGCAGGTAATTATTGTTATTTTGTTCATTCACCACCAGTATGAATTTTAACATTTGGTGGTTGCGTTCCTGCCATTGGGTGGTGGTGAAAGGAGCCTGTTGAGCCTGTTGAGAAAGTGATTAGAAGACCCTTTTTTGCTTTTGGGGTTTTTGGGTTTGGTGGGTGTTGGGGAGGTGTTTTTCCATATAGGCTCATCCAAACAGGCTTCCAGGCCCTGCTTTATGACTAACCCTTCTGACAACTCTTTCCAGACCATATGGTTAATCACTTGGCAGGGTCAGGAGGATTGTTGTATATATAGGTAGAGAATTGCTTTGAATTAAGCCAAGGACAACATCTCCAGAATGAGCTTTAGCTTGTTTTGTGCTCACCAATATCTTGTAGCATCTTACCAATCCAGCTGATTCAAGTATCTCATGAACTCTCTGTAGTTGTTTATTTCTCATCAAATCTCTCTCCCAAAATCTTCTGTGTTTTGGTGCATGTTACACATCTACAAGCATAATTTAATTCTCGTGGCAATTGCATGGACACCGGTATGCATCATATATATTTTATAAGAATTGAGTTTGGATTGTAGAAAGAAATAGGATGTACCAACTGATATGCAGTGAGTTGGATAATTAAAATTTTGATTAACCTTCACAAATTAAGCTGTGTTCTTACTAGGTTTGTGGTATATATTTTGTTCATCTAAAGTGTATTTGGGAACTACATGCATGCTTTTTTAATATTTCAAGATACGACTTCCATTGTTTTGTTTCGTTGTTGTTTTTTCACATTTTCCTTTTGTCCAGGAGGCAAAAGAATCTATTTTGCAGGTATCGCGAGGAAAGGTTGTGCTGAACCATTGATTTGTTTAGGGAAAAAATAATTGAATAGGGATTCAAACTCAACTGTTCAAGTTTGATTTTTTAGTGGAAAATGGAAGGGCAAAAAGTATAGGATTTGAAAAATTGACAATTAAATTAGAAGATTAGTTTATTGATGAATACTTTTTATTTTATTATATTTTTTCATCAACTTAAATAAGAACATGCATTCAAGATTTTCTCAAAACCAGATACATCCAAAATGAGTTGTGGGTGGGAAAGCTAAATTTGATGTGAGGTTATTCATCCCCATCCAACTCAAATCGGAAGGTTGAACATGCGAATAGATTGTTTATTTGTCAACGCAAAATCACTTTGCAAATTAATGAAAGTGGCTTTTCCCGGTGGATTAGGGTAATGTTGTTAAAATTCTGATTTAAACTTTAAAATTTTACGATTTTCGGTACTAGAGCGATAATTTTTCTTTGATCTTATGTAAACTCCTAATTGGGGTAAAACAGGTTAAATCTGGATTTTTGAACGTAAAATAAATGAAATCTTGATTTTATTGGTCATTTTATCGAGTTTAACTAAGTGATATTTGTGTTTTATTAAATAAAATAGGTTTTTATGGTTTTTTATTTTTCAAGTGAAGTAGTTGTACCTACAATTATTACACTTATTACTTTTTTTTTGTATTTTTGTATCTTTATTTTTGATTTTATAACATGATTATTTTCTATGTTATACTAGTTAAGGATGTTGTGTGGTTCTACCATATTAACTAACACAAATTAAATTTAATAGATATGATGGAAACAGGAAATCTATAGCCTAAAATAAGAAATGCATTTTAATTTTTAAAAAAGTTAAGGCAAAATGAAGTTAGTATTTTAATTTCAGTTGTACAGCTTACATTAAATATTTTAAATGTCCTACTTTTATAAACAGGTAAAGAAAGTATAGAAACAGATATTTTTTTGTATAATTTTGTTTTGTTAATATAGGTAAGCTTTTGTATATGATATTTTCTTGATTCATGTTTTTGTTTTTTTTTTTTATTAACAAAATTCTGTACTAATAAAAAATAAATAAAAGCTTTAAATGAAGAATTATAACAAGATAGATTATACTTTCATGTTATTATAGGCATTGGATAAAATCTTACGTTTTATGATTTGATTTTGTGGATCGTCCATCGATTTTAAGTAGAATTTTGATTTTAACAACTTTGAATTAGGGTAAGATTTAACTGTTGTTTGTTTGCCGAATATGGTTGTGGATAAGTATCGTGGGGACGAGTTGACATATCTTTTACTTTCGGATTTGTCCTTTTGTCAAAATTTAAAGGTTTAAATTTATTTTCTATTATATTTCACGTCAAATTATATTTTTTATTTCACTATTTAAACACCGAAAAAATAGTTCTACATAAAAAAAATTAATTTCTTTTTATATCTAATTTTATATATTATTTTATGATTTTACTTGTACTTTATCATCTAATCCCTCTAATTAATTTACCTTCTTTTATTGTGGGTTCAAACTCATGGGCTCGCCTTCGTTTATCGTGTGTTCGAACTCGTGGGATGCGAGTGAATCGAACAAATTGTGTGACTAGGTGATGGGGACCTTAGTTTTTTTTTTTTTTTTTGTTCTATTGACAATAAATAAAATAATTACGAAATTGCTGTTTATGGTAAATTATTTGCCAATGTACCATTAATGAAACTGCTGCAAAATCATATTGTAGTTCCATTTAAAGCTGAAAATGGGAAATTATTTTGTGATTGGATTCTGATTTAAGCCTAAAATTGCATACTTAGACCATCGAGTTGAAATTATTTCACTTTCTTTCATTTTCTCTCCAGTTTCTTTCTTTAAGGGTTTGGCCTAGATTGTGAATTTCTCGCATCAAATCCTTCTCTCATCTGAAGTTTGCTCTCCCCTTTGAAACTCCTCCGCCACTGCCGCTCCCACACAGCGGTTCTCCTCCACTGTGGCCCTCCTCCACCTGTAGATCAGCCCGGTGACGGAAGGTATACATATGGAGTCACATACATACATATGAATATAAATTCTTCTTGTTGACATCCGCTGGTCTCTCTAATTCATAGATTGGTTAAATTTTCTTGTTGAAGTTAAAATTTAGGTCTTCCCCCACCCTCAATTTCTTGTTGAAATTAAGAATTAGGAATATTTTTCTGTTAATGAGGATTTTT
>QLOD02000009.1:1998415-2008868 GCA_003260245.2 Sideroxylon spinosum
CAATACAACCAAACATGAAACATGCTCACCAACTCACTTGAATGCTTCACTCAATTTCACTCCATTCTTTTCCCAAAGTAACCTTCTAGCAGCCATTGTCTTTATTTATTTATTTGTTTTTTTGAAAGGCAAGATAATTTTATTTCTTTCAAAAAAGTAGAGATTTTACAATAAGTCCAACAACTTTGCTACAAAAGACCAAGCAAAGCTCGTAAACAATCAAAATAGCATAGTCTAAAAAACAAAGGATTCCCAATGTCTCCTTTTCCTTTTATTGGAACTAGAACTGGCCTTCTTCCTATGAATAGACTTGAGAAATCTTTTTCTTTATCCGACTTTAAGTTGTTGATTTTTCTCAAAGCTTTATCCTATTGTCATCCATTTGGGGTTGATTCGTAACATTTTTATCTAGATTATAGAAGTATGAAATGTCTAAAAGGATGTCATCAATGTGGTCGTCGTGCTCCTCTAGGTCAACCCCTACAATAGAAGAGTCCAAAACATTGAAAATATAGGATGAAGAAGGAATATTTTCATTATTTTTTTTGGGCCTCCACCTCTTGAATAGGCAATTTGACCTCCTTCTCTAAACATCGATAACATGATGCCATTCATCCACTCAAGCCACATTTACCTTCTTGATTTTTCATTCTGCCTCTCCTAATTTAGTTTAGTTCTCAAATCAACTTTCAATACTTATTTCTTAACTTTCTATGGACACAAGAATGTCAATGTCCAAAATTGTTGCAAGTTTCACAATATTTTGGGAACCACGGAATTTCAAACATGATCTCATACAGTTGTCCATAGTCCAAGTTAATCTTGAAAGACTTGAAGATCTCTTTTCCTATTGAAATTTCAATACGCAACCTAGCAAAGATTAGCCTACTTTTCAAACTCGTAGACTCATCCATGTACAATGGCTTCCCAAGAATGCTAGCTCTTCTTCTGTTTACAATTCAAGAGGAACCTTAAATAATTTGATCCACACTAAAATGGTTACAAACTTAGCTTTGGCAAGATGTAACCCAGGTTGCTATTACTTCAACGCGAAGTACCTCCCCCAACATGATAAGGAGCATTTTGATGATATTGAACATAGATTCTTCATCCCTAAATTTGAAGACAAAGAGACCATTATCTAGTGAAACTACCTCCTTAAGAGCAATGCCCTGTTACAATACCTTGACTAAGAAAGGAGAATGGAGAGGAGCAAAACTATACAGAACCAGAGACAAGAACCAATTAGAGAGAGAGAGAGAGAGAGAGAGAGAGAGAGAAGTTGAGATCTGAGGAAGGCGAAGAGGACATGCTTAAATACAAGGAAGCAGCCTGGGATAACATGGGTCGTGTGGTGTGGCCACAAATGAACGACTTAGATGTGTTATATATAAGCTATCATATTGCTTGGGGAAGTGAAGATATGGACGGTTCAAATCAAACCTCAAGCTATCTCAAAACATAGCCGTTCCTTAGCAAATAGATCACTGGTTGAAGCTTGCCCTTACAACTTAATGAATTGATTAGGCAACACATGAGAGGTTAGTGGAAGGGAAATCGAAGAGGCAAAGAACATCTGATTGCATCATAAAGGTGTAGATTCGTTGTATCTTCTAGAATAGGGTATAATTGTAAACAACATGGCTATGTTTGATTGAAGAGATTAGATAATGGAGTACAAGTAATACCATAAGATAATATATGGGATTGGATATGACATGGGATTAATTTTTATGTGAAATTCTTTTTTTGGTGTCTGGCTGATAGGATATAAAGAGAGATAAAAGATGTGATTTGATATGAGATGTAATAAGAAATAATTTTGGACCTTTAAATTTTGGTGGGAAGGAAATCTGAGAGTGGGTTATAAATAATACCACACCCCCCATGAGATACTATATACCCCTTGGGGATTAACAATCCAAAGGGATTGCTCTTCCCCACTCTCTTTGTTGTTATCAAACAATGGATTTGTGGGTCCTATAGGATGACCAATCAAATCCCTTCTCTAAATCCACCAAACAAACACCGCCCATGGGTATTATCGCAGGGGTTAGGCTATCCATCTCAACTTAGTCAATTGTGAGAGTTTTTGGGTTTAATCGTAGCCAGGCCCAATCTTAGTAATGAGCTATCACCATTCAACCCAACAATCTAAGAGTCTTGGTTTAGCCCTGTGTAACTGGGTCTAAATAATTACAGTAATATTAGGGGGGCATTTGGAGTTCTAAAAAAGTTCAAAAAAAAAAAAAAACAAAAGTTGATGTAAAAGAGATATATAATGAAATTTAATTGAAAGAAGTTGAAAACTTTTGGAGTTTTTTAAAATTTATCGCTCCAAATGGAGCCTTGATACTAGTATGTGTGTATATATATAGTAGAGGATTTGTAAGGGAGGCATAAAAGAAATATGATATGAATACACTACTCATTCTCAAGGAGGCCAAACCACCGACGAAGTGGTTATTTTCTCTTTCAAGTGTATTTTTCTTCGTTTTCTTAGTAGTCAAACATGCACAATGAGGAGATACAAAGCACAAGCTAAAGGTCCCAATCATACCCCATAACCTCTTTGCCCAAGATTTGACTTGATAAAATGGCCCTCTTTGATCAAGAAAATAACAAACCAAATCATTATCCCTCCGCATAATCCCTTTTAAATATTTCTGCAGGAATAGAGTGTATACCATTTTCAAGCTCACTAATGCCATATGCACCAAGTTTGAATTTAGGTCTCATATGTTGGCCTTCATTTTTGACAAGAGAGCTCCAATGTTTAGTTGTTTGCCCTTTCTGCACATTAGAATGTTGGAGTATAACTGGCTTAACTTTCCTTCGCATATTTGTGAACCACCATTGGCTATTTCTTTGTCCACCCTACTTGCAACTATTTGGCTTTGTAACACAATCTTTACTGTGCAATTAATTCTCATCTCATCTTCTGTTTTCCTTGCTGTAGCTGTCACCGTTGAAAGCTTAGGCTGGCTTTCAATATCTTTCAAAATGGGATTAGTTTCCTTCTAAGGATTGGAAACAAGTCCACTTTCTTTGTCAGGATTCTCCTCTTTGTCACAGCTCAACCTATTTTTTATGAGTATTTAGGTTCATTAAGCTCCTCTTTATGGTCGAAATCACCTTCAGAAGATACATTATAATAATCAGCTTGTACATCTCATGTGCACGCCTCTTGAAGCTGAGCTTCAATGTGCACCACCATATCAACAAGAGAGTTATGTAAACTTCCACCATTAGTGGGTAAAGAAACCTTGTTAATCCCTTGAGAAGAGGACTTTTCCCAACTTGTGACAAAAATTCTTTAAGAGTGCATTTTCGTGATGGACTATTCTAAGTCTTATTGGTTTGTTTGGCCATCTCCTAATCTTTGCCTATAAGATCATTTGCAAATAAATTCTGGGCTGGTCCCTTATTTGGCGTAGACGGCCTCAACTTCACCGTGAAAGTTTTGCAAATTTCATTTGCCTGATAGCTAGATGTTTTCCAAGCTATTCTTCCTTTGATTCTCAATAACAAACAGTTGGTGGGCAATGTTGCATCCCACCAACAGCTTTCTTGGACCAACAGGGAAGCCAGCAACCTCACCTCAGCGGCCTTGGCCCTTGCTTTGGACGCAGTCACACAGGGATTGCAATGGACGGAGGCATTTGTCTTGCTCGAAAGTCGGTGACGCAGCAGAGCAGATCGAATGCCTCCTGCGCGCACACCTCTCTCCGACAACGTTAGGTATCAGTCTATCGAGGCACAACCGACATCTGGGTTAATCCCTCTCTTTAGCTAAACTCGTATGTGTACATTCAGACTTCATCCCAAAACATTCCCTAAGATAGCTTATTTGTTTAAAACATATCAAATCAAATTATCATTACATAGACTGATCCTTCTAGTGGGGATTGTCAAAATAATAATGACAACAATAAAAGTTAGAAACAATAAGAAAAATAATTGGGAATTGGGTTGTGAAGCAAACCAAGATATCAAGCCTTCCAAATTGGGATTTGATAGAATCAGCAAATGAGGCAACGCTAGATGGGTCTGAAACATCAAGCTGATGAAACACCACATGATCCGAGAGCCCAGACTCTTTGAGTTTATCAAGAGCTTCAAGACCTCTTTTCTCATCTCTAGCAGTCAGAACCACTGTGATTCCATTGGAAGCCAACTGCCTACATATTTCAAACCCTATTCCTTTGTTTGCCCCCGTGACTACTGCAGACCTACGAAAAGAACAGCAAATAAATGTCGGGTTAATTTGGAGAAAGAATGTACTTACTTAATTTAGAAGCTAATAAAAGAAGAAATCAAAAGTACCTCTTTGTTGTATTACGAGTAATTGCCTCTGTCATGGATGATAAGACGGGATATGCCCAAAAGCATTGCTTGGCTTCAGTTCAACTTTGCAAGGAGTCAAATAATAAATTCTGTCATTGGTGCTATTACCATTTGAAGTTTCTAGATAATAGAGTTGCATATACATATACACACACATACATATATATATATATATATATGCATATATTAATCATTTGTGTTTTTGAGTGGTGGCCTGTATTACTTGAGTTTGTGATAATAAGAACATCAACGTGTAAATTTTGAGCACATCTGTTTGGCTTATATGTGGGTGGCACCTCTTCTGTGTCTCTATCCGGTGAAGGGAGAAAAAAAAAATATCATATTTGATACCATCTGTATTAAATAGCATAAATTTGGGTTAGTCCCGATTGTCTCATTTAAATAAAAATATATAATAATTTTCTCAAATCATGAGTTTGTGTGGAACATACGAGTAACCAACTTGAGGTCAAATTTTCCATGTACACAGCTCTTACCATAGAAAATTCTAACTAGGAAAATTTTCTGGACATCCATAGTTTCACTTATAGCAAATCATTTTGGGTGCAAAAGTCAGAGTTTTAAAATCATCTTGTTTGGGGACTTAAATTTTGAAAAATTATTGTTTTGTCTTACCAAAAAAATGTTAAATTCCTTTTACTTTTATCTTTTTATCCTTAAAATATTGTTTTGGTAATGATGAGTGTTTTTTTGAATGTAAATAAAAAATAGAGTCTATTTCATATCTGTGATCAAAAAATTATAATCTCAGAAAGATGTCAACCCTAAATATAAATTATTAGTTGGTGAAAATTTTGAGGAAAAAAGTCCTTTTAAATTTCTCTCTATAATTGAATTTTACTATTTTGTTAAATCATCCAAACCAAACAAACAAAACCTTTTACTTTTGTCTTTAAAATTCTTTACAGAGTGAACCAGTGAATTTCTTTCTAAAACAAATTTCCAATTTTATCATCGGAGGCTCTCTGTGAACACAACGTAAACTTAGGGAAAAAATTAAATTGTTACAATTGACCGTTACATTTTGGGTGGACAAGTAATCAGAGTAAGGGTTAGTTCCCAAAACTTGTCGTATTGCTATCAATATTAACACAAGCAGATTCATTGAACACTAATAGGGCTGATTTAGACCAATAGTATTAATACACTCAAGCAACTCAACAAAATTTTAGTTCCAAAGTACTGGTCGGTTAATGAATTTAATTACTCTATTCATTTTTATTATGGGTTATATTTTCCATAAATTTATACAAAATTAGATCTACCGCTTATCATTTTTACCCCACTTACTTGAATAAAAATATTCTTCTGTATTTTATCCTTTTCACCCATTTTAGGTTGCATTTGGTGGTGCATTGAAAAATTTTGAAAACCTCTAAAAACTTATAAAATTCTCTAACACATTTTGTACTCTTCGTATTTTGTGAAATTTTATAAATTTATATATATGTACATATCCCAACAAATTTTTACAAACTCCAAGAAATTTTTTACAAATTCCAATAATATTTCACAAATCCCAAAAACCTTCTATAAATTCTAAAAATTTTTCAACGATTTTTAATAAATTCTAACATAAAATTATTCTCCAAAAAGTTGACACAAAAATTGAAAAAAATTTCACTATTTATCTTAGAAAAATATGATTCGATAGTTGTGCACCAAACATTGAAAAATTACCCAAACTATATTTTTTATTATTTTGTCAACGCTCTAATGTACCCTTACTTGAATGAAAACATTCTCCTCTACTTGTGCATCCTTTGATCTCATGATCTAATTATTTTAAATGACATTTTTTTTTTACTTCTATTCTATCGAATTTCATTAATTTTTTCGTAAATATATTTATTTCTTAGCTTATTTTTTCTTGAAACACTATATGTCCATTTTAGTATTCTCCACGTCAATTAAACCTAAAAATTTTATGAAAAAATAAACCCACAATCTTTCTAAGTATTTTAAGTATGACATGATTAAAACGATCAATGCTTGAATTTCAATTCACAAGAATGATATGCCCAAAAACACAGCCTGCGTCAGTTCAGCTTTCTACGTAGTTAAAAAATAAATTGCCATTGATTCTACGAAAACTCTTAATTTCATACAACTGGAGATTAGCAGCGGGTGTAGGGCTTGAAGTTTGATTGGTTGTAGTATGTCTGCTTGACCCGGACCCAGCCTAAAAAAGGGGTTAGGAGAGGACTGATGTGTCTTTTGCACTAGGTGGTGGAATTGCAAAATATCAACATTGAGATTTTCCCTGAACATGATCTAACGGTCCTAATTAGATCATATTTAAAGAAAATCTCAATGTTGATATTTTGCTGCCGCTGGAATGCAAAAGACATTTCAACCCCTGCAGTCGAGGAAAAAAAAAAAAAACAGCTCCACATAACATACATGTTCACTAAACCACCATTTTCCTCCAATATGCATGCATACACCAGCGCAGACATAAATTGCAGACATAATTGGTAATTTTACTTCAATACTTAAATTAATTTGCACAAAACTGACTGATACAAACCAACATAAACTCAAGCTGTTCATAGGATTTCTCATCATCTAAGTAACATGAGTTCTTCATCTGGAAGATACTCGCATACACACACACACACACACATCATATGTATATAATTCTCATGGATCAGGAGATACTTCGTTCCGATAAAAGAAGAGGCCTGAGGGACCATCATTAGGTAGGAGGACAAGCCTCACAATACTTTCAGCACCTTCTTCAACACTTAAGAAGCCAGTATTGTAGTTGATATCTGTCTTAACATAACCAGGACACACACTGTTGGTTCGGAAATTCGGATACTTCTTAGCCAGAATTCTTGTGTACGCATTCACAGCTGCTTTCGATACTTTGTAAGCCGAAAGAAATGAAGGCCACCCTTTGGTTTCTATCGAGCCTTCTTTGAAATCTTTCAAAAACTCATTTAGTACCTCATCTACTCTCTCCTCTGTGAGCCTTTCTGCGTCACTCAGCACTCCTTTAGCCCATTCACTTGGTATATTCTAAAACCAAAAATCCCCACCCCCAAAAAAAAAAAAAAAAAAAAAAAAAAAAAAAAAATTAAAGCATGATATGATTAAATTAATGCTTAGATTTCGATCCGAAAGTTGAGTTTGAAGCCAAAATTGAAAAAAGCTATTAAGTCTGACAGCAGCAAATGTTGTACTAATAACATCAAATTAACAGAGTTAATTCATGAAAAGCTTGGCTTGTTAAGAACCACTGTAGCTAGTGTTACTTGTGTACCTTCAACCTTCCCATGCTGGAAGAAACATTGACGATCCTTGGTGAATCAGATAACTGGAGGAGGGGAATAAGTGCTTCGCTCATCCATTTCGCACCATAGTAGTTTATTTGCAAGCCTTGCTTGGTCAACTCGTAAGTCTGATTCCATTTGATTTGGTCTCCTGACTGCATTTATGAGAAACTTCAATTAGTTCTTGTGGTTGCCATAACAAATCAGGCTATCCTCCAACTCAAGCACTAAGAACCTCATGCACAGTACAAGGCATGGACAGAGTCATCCATGAACGAATTCCCCCACATGTAGTCACACAAATTAATTAATCAAGATAAAGATTCACTCACCCTACCAGCAGCAGCATCTGGTGTCTTGACAGAATCCGTATTCACCGTGGCTCCAATAATCCCAGCGTTGTTCACCTGCAAGAATTCGAGATATATTGGTCATTATTAATTTCACAAAAATCACTACAACTTTATTTCAAAAGTGAGAGTAGATATCTAGATAGTGCAAATTAAGCTCACTTCCATATCTTTAAGAACCATGCAATGATCAGAAACTACCATTTCTCTTGTTATATAATCTAATCATGCAATCATTGCAATGCTTCAATTCTATCAACACAACCAAACATAAAACATGCTCACCAACTCAATTGAATGCTTCACTCAATTTGACTCCATTATTTTCCCAAACTAACCTTCTAGTAGGTATTGTCTTTATTTTTATTTTTTATTTTTTAGAAGGCAAGAATAATTTTATTTTTTTCATAAAAACAAACATCTTACAAGAAATCCAATAACTCTACTAGAAAATAGCATAGTCTAAAAAAACAAAATAATCCCAATATCAAAATATCTACTTCCAAATAATCTTAATATCTCCCTTTATCGTTCTTAGAACTAGAATTGATCTTCTTTAATACGATGAGACTTGAGAAATCTCTCTCTACCCAACTTTACGTTGTTGACTTTTTATTGAAGTTTCCTCCTATTGTCATCCATTTGGGGTTGATTTGAAACATTTTTATTTAGATTACAAGGGTGTGGAATGTCTAAAAGAATGTCACCAATGTCGTGTTGTGCTCCTCTAGGTCAGCTCCTCCCAATAAAAGAATCAAGAACATATTGGATGATAATATTTTCAATAACTTTTTGGGCCTCCACCTCTTGAATAGGCATTTTGACCTTCTCTACACATCAATAGCATGATGCCATTCATTCACCTAAGCGGTAAATCCTTGATTCTCTGTTCTAGCTTTCCTCGATTCCGGTTGGCTCTCAAATCAAATTTCACTACTTATGTCTTAACTTTCAGTGAGCACGAGGATGTTAATGTCCAAAACTGTCGTAAGTTTCACAATGTTTAGAGAATAACAGAATTTCAAACACGATCTCATACAGTTCTCCATTACCTAAGTTAATTTTAAAAGAGTTGAAGATCTCCTTTCCTACTGGAATTTCAACACAAAACCTAGCAAAGGTAAGCATACTTTTCAAACTCGTAGACTTATCCATGTGTAATGGCTTCCCAAGAACATGCTAACATTTCTTCTGTTTACAATTCAGGAGGAACATAAAACAATTTGACCCACACTGAAATACTTGCAAAGTCAGCTTTGGCAAGATGCAACCGGGTTGCCATTACTTCAACACAAAGTACCTCCCCCAACATGATGAGTAGCATTTTGCAATAAATTAAACATAAATACTTCATCCCTAAATTTGCAGTTAAAAGAAATCATTATCCACTAAAGAATGGAGAGGAGTGAAACTATACAGAAGCAGAGACAAGAAGAACCAGTTAGAGAGAGAAATGAGAAGTCGAGATCAGGGAAAGGCGAAGGTACAAGTGTTAAGTACAAGGAAGCTACGTGGGATAACACTGGTCGTGCTATGTGGCTATAGACGAACGGCTCTGATATGTTAAAGATAGGCCGTCAGATTGCTTGGGGAAGTCAAGATGTGGACGGTTCAGATCAAATCTCAAGCTACCTCAATCACTACCGTTCATCAGCTGATGGATAAACAGTTGAAGTTTTTCCTTACAGCTCAATGAATTGGTTAGACAAGACATGAGGTGGTCAAGACATCGAGGTTAAGATTATTGGATTAGAATTTAATAGTTCGGATGCATTTATATATATGTGTGAATGTATTTGGACGTTGAATTTTAATCTAATAATCGAGAGCTGACATCAGGGCCAATAGAAAGCCAGCAACCTCAACTCAGCCGCCTTGGCCCTTGCTCCTCGGAAGAAGATTGTCTTCGTCTTTCTGGAGAACGCAAGCGATACGCTTCCTGTTGATCCTACTAGTCTTACTTTGGGCGCAGTCACGCAAGGATTGCAAGAGACGGATGCATTTGTCTTGATCGAAATAAGACTTGGCGATCCAATTGGGCAGATCGAATCAAGGATGTTAAAATTATCCATATCCGAGGTTATCATCCCATTAGCCTATTCAGGAAGAATATAGAGATAGCAAAAGTAGGAAGAAAGAGGAATATGAAAATTTTAAGATATTTTTTGAATGAAAATGATAATTTTTATCTAATCTAGTATCCGTTTAAATATTTATTTATTAATTTATATATATTTTTTATTTTTATTTAATATATGCAATCAATTTTACTTAAAAATATACAATAATTTTTAATATTTATTTATATATATAATATATAATTTATAATTCTTGGAATGTTTGGTGGGTAAAAGGAGAAGGAGAAGGCTATACTTACTCGTATTTACATCCTAGATCGAATGCCCCCTGCGCACACACCTCTCTCCAACACTGTTAGGATCAGTCTATCAAGGCACA
>QLOD02000009.1:2058886-2083213 GCA_003260245.2 Sideroxylon spinosum
ATATTGAAAATTTTATTGAATAGATCATTAATTATCTACTATTAAAACACAATTGTTAAGTTTTACTTTGCTTTTGCTTTAAAACAATTTTTGTGTTTGTTAACATTGGCTAAGGTATCCTAGCATATAGGATTAATGTATTGTTTGAGGTAAGCCAGAGTAGCTTACCGTTAAAGTAGCCAAAAATGAAGATTAAAGCAGAACTGGAGCCACACAAATCTGAGGTGGCTGGATGCTTCGTAGGTGATGGTTGAAAGCCCACTCCAACAAACTAGCTAGCAAGAGGTTGTTTTGGGTGTTTTTCTAATCGTTTTTTGCACAGTGATGTTTGGACATGCCCCTCTCAACTAGATTATAGAATAGAACTAAAATTTAGACATCTTGCTAGATAGATGACTAGACCCGTTGGATATCGCTGGACATTTCAAAGTACAAATTTGTTGAGCGATTCAAATTTGGGTAAATGTAAAGCTCACTAAATCTACTAGAAGCACCAGCGTTGATGTTATATGAAACGATCAAAATTTGGTATGGAGATCATTGGATATCTACTGAAATTGGCTCAAGTTAGTGGCAACAGAATTGTTAAGAAACTGCATTTTCCAAGGTATTGTCTTCCATAAGATTTTTCCAAATATGAAAATTTGTTTAAAATCTTTCAAAAAAAAAAAAAAAGTTTCATAAGTTTTGAGAAAGTTGGAAACAATTATACGTAGGAAGGTTTTCTAAAATTCTTTAAAATAATAAATGTTAGAATCATTCAAAGATTGGATGACAATAATACTTTATCTAAAAGGACATTCTCCTAGGGTTCTAGAGCCATATAGGAAAGAACGTTATCGAGATATACATAAAGTTTGAAAGACAAGTTTCTCTCTTTTTCTTAGCCGTGATATATTTATTTTGTCAAACACTTTGAGTATAGAGTGTGGTGTATTTGAAAGTGTTTGAAGGCGTGTTCATACTCTTTATCGTTTGTTTGTGGAAAAAATATATATTCTTGATTATTTGTTGGTGAAGTTGTCCATTGTAATCAGTGTATTTGAGGAAGAAAGGATAGACTGTGTATGTAACATTGGTCTTATTTATGTATAAATTTACACAGTGAAAATTTTGATTTTTCTACGATGAAATTTTTCATCCTTATTTGTTAGAAGTTTTTTCACCCAAAATTCTTGTGTTCAACCTCTTTAATTTTTATATTTATAGTATTGATTATTCTTCATAATTATTAATCCATAACTTTCAATGAAAAAGTTTCAATAATCATCTCTATCATCAAATCGTTGTTGTCATAATATATTTTACAAATAGCCAACCCATCGGACTTAAGTTCCACGTTTAAGATCTTTTTAGAATTAAGTTAATTTTTGTTACCAACCATTCCCACACCAAGAGCAATAATAAAAATAAAAATAAAAAAAATCATTCTCATGTTAATTATTTCAAATGTTGGTGAAGATCTGATCTAAAAATTTAACCCCTTGGTGCAAATGATGTAAATAATCAAAATTGCCATACATGATGTATAACATAAAATTATTTATTAAACCATTTCTCTTGAATCAATGGGTGCATTTTTATTCAAATTATTGATATGTCAATTTATACGAGGTTGATATGTCATTATTACGATACCCACGATGATGGAGCAATCTTTATGACCAAAATATTTAAGAATTTTATAAAGTATAGAATAATGTAATTTTATTTTATTTGAAATACTTTATCATAATAATACATAAATTCTATAATAAAAAAATACTATGGACTTATCATTTTATATTATTTTCATTTAAATCCTTCCAATCTTGAGGTCATCCATTGATTGGTTCTGGTTATAGTTATTTTTGAGGGGTATAGTTGGACTTCTTACTTTGAAATTTCTTTAAGTTGGGGAGGTTCAATTAAGATTTGGCAACTTTAACAATAGAACAATTCTAATTACCATTGTTGTTTGTTTATTTTTAAATCTTATTATGATATATATTATATTTTAAATCATACATGGAATTTAATAATTTTCTTTTAGACTCATCTCAAATAACTTAAAAATAAACTCAAAAATTTGAAATGTATGAATAAATTTGAGTCGATTCACAAACTTGCAGGCTGTGTCTACGTATAAGGGTATGTTTGGAATGTGGATTGGAATGAGATGGGATTGGATGGGATAGGGTGGACTGAGTTGGGTGAAGTAATGGTAGAAAATACCCTTAATAGCCTTTGCCTATTAATGAAATTACAAAAACGAAAATAATGGTATCTTTGTAATTCATTTAAATGGATTGAGAGGGTTGACAGTGATGTTAGCTTGGAACATGAGGTTGGAGAACGTTGGATTAAAATTTAATTGTTCGTATTCATTCATATACTTTCAATCTAAAAGCAACATTAATGTATCTGAACCATTAAATTTTAATTTAAACAGTTCTCGATCTTCCGACCACCGAACTAACATCGTTGGATAATATCAGCCTTCCCCTTTTCCATTTTAATATAAAGGGCGTTCGAAAATTTGACACTCCACAACCCTCCTACTCACCCCATGTCATCTCATTCCCTTTCAGCCAAAGTCCCAAACATATCCTAAGAATAAGTGCTTCGTCCGCCTGGTACGGGAACTCTTGTGAACTGATATTCTCCAACAGTCATTTAATAGTTGCAATTACTAGTATAACATAGAGTTTTAATATCTAATGTTGAATTTGAATTTATGAGTTTGAAATTATGAGATTTGATATTAATACTATATTTAAATATATCTAAGATCATCATTAAATTATAATTATTTAAAATTCTTAACATTCATAATATAAATTGTCTAAAAATGATAAAAAATAATTCTCAATTTATTAGTAATGGTTAATTATTTACACCAATTAATAATTAAAAAAATAAATAATAAGCAGCTTAACACTTACAACGGCTATGGCTATTAATATGATAATTGACCACGTAATGGTTATGGCTATTAATATCATAATTGACCACACTTGCCCAAGCCCCATGAAGGGTAAAAAAGGGTAAAAAAGCTTAACACGAGAAAGATGAATAAATTCTGGTTAAACCTGAAATTTAATAAATAAATATTAAAAATTATTGTATCGTTAAATTTGCATGTGAAACGTGAAGAATATTTAACTTAACAAAGTTTTAATTCTAAATTAATTAAGATTAATTATATAAATTAATTTCTATTTATTTTTGTCATGTATTATATATATATATTTGTAAATTTATATAAAATCTAACAGAAACAATAAATGCATTCAATTTTTAATTTTTAAGTCTAACAATTAATATCCATGGTAAAACAAGATTTAGTATAAGAAGTTAAATGTAGGATGCAATCATCATCTCTCAGTCCAATTTGGTTAAAATAAGAAATGGGAGAAGATTGATGTTAGCCCGATGACAATCCAATATGGGTATTTAAATTAAATTTAATGTCCAAATACATTCATAAATTTTTAATTTAAAGAATACGTGAATGTGTTTAAAATCCAACAACTTATATCCAATTTTGCATGGACAAATAAGGGAGGTTGATATCAAATTTAATATCAATCCAGTGACAACTCAATTTTGGTTGTTCAATAAAAATTTAACAATCCAGATATATTTATAAATTTTATGTTGATCTAGTGATAATTAAATTTCAGTCATTGAATTAAAATTTAATGATTAAACTATAATTGTAAATTTTTAATTTAAAAATTTATGAATATTTTTAAACTGTTAAATTAAAATTAAGTCAGATTGAATGACTTCACCCGGCCCTGGGTTCAAAATAAAAGGCCACGTTTTGTAAAAATCCTAAGGTCCTGCAATGGATAATTCCAAACCAAGTCAAATGATAAATAGTAGGGGTATGTATGGGTCAGTTTGGTTCGGATTGATACTTAATCCAGAATTGAACTGAATTTTTTCAGCTCCTAAAATTTGGACTCAAAGCTCAAATCGATTTTAAAACTGGATCGGTTTGATTTTCGGTTTAGGACTGTTTTTGTTAAATCGGGTCCATTTTCGGTCAAATTAGGTCTGAATTGTAATAACCAAATTGTAATTGCTTTGAACCAAAGACTACATGACATTCAATAACCAAACAAGTTAAATAATCCAAAACAAGAAAACCCTTTGCTTGAAAATTCATGCCAAGTATGATCTTCAGGTTCAAATAGCACAATTTAGTCCCTAACTAGGTCCCAAATATAATCCTAATGCTAGACTAGATCAATAATGCCTTCGTATTAACTGAGAAACTATTATTACGACATTGCCTGTATATCTCGCCTATGCATTCACAACAAGAAGTATATGTATTATATATTATATATTTCTTATTTAGTTTCACAAGATTACATTATATACAATTATATATAATGTATTATATACTATATTTTTTGGATTGGTTCGAATTGGGTTATTTTTTATTCGGGCTTGGATTTGGGTTAAGTACCTATTAAAATGATAACTAAAAAGAAAATATCGGTTTGTTAATTTTTTAACCCAAAACAAAACTAAAAATGGTATAGACCCGAATCAAAATAATCAACGTGGTATAGTTTTGGGGGTTGTTCGGTTTCTTTGCGCACCCTAATAAATTGGATTGCGTGACAGTTCAAGGTAATTTTAACGGGTCATTGAGTCTCAAAATAAATATAGGATTTTATGAATAACTGGATGATCAAGTATTTGGGCCCAAATATATAAAAGGTTAGATGACTTTAGAACTTAATTACAGCCAAATAAGATTTAATAAGGAAATTTGGAGGCCAGTCACTATTTGTAGACTTATAAGGATTTTAGTCATACTAAAAAAACTTATTTGTGAATAATTCACACTTGCAACAAAAAGACAAAAAAGGATTTGACGCACTTTTCGATACATTTCAATACTGTTTGTTCAATGCGAAAACAGTGGACATCTATCATAACTTCTGTGACTTTTGATCTTCTTTACAAAGTAAGAAAAACTATATTTGGAACGTAATCAAAACTGCTCAGGAAAAAACATTAATTGATCATCCATCCTAAGTTTTCATCAAACAAATCACATAGTTTCAACCAATTTTTTGCCCCCGTGAATAAATCCAGAGTCCTCCGCAACAAAATAGATACCAATTTCTTTATTATCGATACTGTTTAGGGTTTCTTTGTAACTGTATTATGTTTGTTGGAAATTTTTTATTTTTTGGTGTAAATTTATTTTGCGGTATTTTTGATATACTTAATCTTTTCTTCTTCTTAAAGCAAGATGAATTTTGATATGCTTTTCAAGTATAGTTTTTAGATATCTGTAATAAGGTTGAGGTTGCATATTCTTCATATATTATTTCAAATCCAAGTTTTGTTATGCTATTTTTGTTTAGCTTTCAAATGCGAGGTTTTGTAGTATTATTTTTGTGTCTTTACTTTCTCTGAAAATTTATATGTGATGCTCTTAATATTTCATATATGTATATGGTAATGTCAACAACTTATATGCGGTACTTTCAGCCTTCTGTAAACATTAATGCTTTTGTGTTTGGTTTATTAACCTGGTACTGTTAACTTTATATGTAAATGTTTAATGGTGTTGTTTTGATACTAGATATATTCGGTACTGTTATACAACTACTATTGTCAAGCTTAATGGGATTACATTTGTGGTATTGTTAGTCTTCTGTAAAACAAATGCTCTTGTTCATTAACACGTTACTGTTAAGAACTCATATGTGGTACTGTTATTAACTCCTTTTGTCAAAACTTATTTGTGGTATTGTTAGTATTTTCCAAAATGGATGCTCTTGTGTTTAATTCATCAATCTGATAATGTGAAACTTACATGTGGTACTACGAGTAATTTATATAGACAATGTTTGTTTGCTGTACTAAAAATTAGAGGATAAGTAATACTGTGGGATTAGTAATACTGTGATGTGATAGATGGAGGATGAGTAATACTGTGATGTGATAGGGGATGAGTAATATTGTGTTTGGTATGTATAAAGGAGAAAGGTATAAAAAAAGGGGGATAAATACGTGAAATGACTTTATTAACCAGCCAACTCTTTAAGATCAAAAAAGTAGCTAGCTCTTTGGTAATTAAAACATGAGCTGGAACTCTCGTGTATTGCATGAAAAATGCGATTATGAATCTACCGGAAAGCCAGAAAGAGATGATCTGGGTAATTGATTTCCACGGTTACAATTTATCAAATTTCTCAGCCCATGTTTATAAGAATATTATCCTGAGAGGCTGAGTGTTGCAATATCATACAACCCACCCAAATTCTTTGAACCATTCTAGATGGTAAAATCAATTCAACCCATTTGTAATTTATAATTTTTTTATGGTGCTATTCAGACTCTTGACTTGTTTTGACTTGTTAATGAATTGGTTTGTTTAGTGTATATATATATAATTAAATAACATTTATTTAAAATCTTTAATCAAATATTATTATTTATGTTATAATATAGCGCGTTATGTATTTTAAAATTTGTATTACAACTTGTTAAATTTTAACCGAATCATTAATTACTTTCTAAGTTGTCTTATAGTAATATTTATATGTATATTTATATGTATATAAGTTTATATGTAAAATTTATAGTAATATTGAAATTTAAATTTATATTTATATAAATTAATATAGATATGTGTCTCTGGTTACTTGCTTGGAAGTAAATTTTTTAGAACAGTTTTTTGTTTTTTTTTTTGTTTCCTGTCCTCTTATTTTAACCTCTTTTATTTTAATAAAAATTTAATCTTTTTTTTTTACAGCTTTCAGTATGTTGTTAACATTTTTTTCCATATACTATAAAAAAATTCTTAAAGTATATAAAAAATAAATACAAGCTACTCTTTTTTTAGTTTTTTTTCTTAAATTATTTCACTAGTTTTTGGTGAAAATGTCAATAAATTATGTCAAAATTCTTAAACTGAAAAAATAAAACCATGAAAAAGGAAAAAAGAAAAAAATAATTTCTACGCAGCCCTTACGCGTAGGACTAGCACCATCTACTGACCATCAATTCATGGTGGTTGTATTTTTCACTTGAAACAATGAAAATATCAGCCAAAAAGAAATAAATTTTTGGACTGAACTAGCATACATACTGTGTGAAGTATTGATTTAGAAGTTTATCTGTTTAATGGTAACTTGTGAAAGAAATGGATATCGGTATTTGATGGTTTGTGGAAACATCTTGGACCCACAGTTGATGGTGAATCACTTATTCCCAGAGTTGGGAACAAAATTTTGGTTTTCAACAAGATAGTAGTATCACACATTTCTTTTGAGCTTAATTGCTCAGAAGCCACGCACGAGATCCAAACCATATGAAGCTGTGAAAATGAAGAATAAACAGAATTCAACAACATAAATTCAATTTCACACCTTCAGAATACTCTGTTTTAGACAACCAATTCAAGTTAAAATTTGATAGGAAGTACACCTTTACATACAGTGAACACAAAAGAACTTTGCAAACAATGAATCTATTTCTTCTCTATGGGAAACACCAATGTGGAAGTTCTTGAATAAGAAAAAACCAGATCCAAATGTCTAAGATTAAGTATTCTTTCTTTTTCTATTATAGGATCGTATCTCACAACCTACCACAAACATCTTTATAAGTATCTAGAAATATAGAACTAGAACTTGAGTACGGCAAACAACTTTATGATCTACCACTTTAGAACCTTATCTATTTCAGGAAACATGCTTATGCAAAACAGCTTTTCCTCTTTGAACACGGATGGTATGGGCCTGTCAAATCATACGAAGAATGAGACTAAGCTAAACAAGTCTAAGATGGAAGCTAGAATTAGAAGAAGATAAATAAAAATTCCTATACCTGCCTGATTCATACCATCACTGGAACATGTCATCCAACTTTTGCCTGTAGAGCGCCAAATTCTGCATTTTGGAGAAAGGGGAATAAATATTTCCTTAGAAAACAAGGGAAAAAAATTTCTATCACTTCTCTCAATAATAGAAAAAAATAATAAAGAAGCTTCTATACCTACGTACCAATAATTATTTGAAGCAACTGCTGCGTTGTTGCCCTAAATGGACAGAATCCAACTTAGAAATACTACAGTCACGTGAACAGATACTGAACAAATGGACAGAACTTTCTTTTTCCTCATTTGATAAGTAAAAACGATAGGACAATGGATGGGAAAGTAATTGGTAAATTTAAACTTTTTCAAAATCATACACAAACTATATTAAAGTACTTCCCCTTCAAAGATGAAAGATCTATATATGGTTAGTTTTGCATGACCCATTATTTAAAAATAAGTATGAGCACAATCAAATCGAAAAAGAATATTCAATCCATTACAGCAAGATCAGTGATTACGAAGTGGCAGCAAAAGGCCTCACACTCAAGACACAGAATTCGACCTACTACTATACACTGTAACAAGTTTTGCAAATGAGGTTGACTTACCTACAAGTAATTTTGTTGGAGAAACAAACTCCTTTGTTAGTCCTGCACAAAAATGATAAACATATGGAGATAAAAAGTGCGATGAAATATAAATAGTAGGATGAGGAGATGAATAAAGTGATATATAGTTGATCTAACATCAGGACCATGTCACTATCAACCACAGAGGTGATTCTATGCGCAATGGTTAAAATAATGTATAGTCCGAGAAGTGTTGCTTCAGTGTTTGCTGAATCAGATTGTCTGTTGCATTAAGGAAATTGTATGCACCCATAGGAGTTGTATCGATTGACTAAAACAACATATTAAGCTCATTTTTCAAGCTATTCCCACAGGAATAAGTACCAAGTAATCATGAATGATATCACAATCAAGAGCAAATTCAAATACATGGAACAAAGTTACACACTTTAGTGTAGGCCCCTACCTCTTTGGGCCCAATAGGACTTCCCCTTCTCATAAAGTTTCCCTCCTTGAATGCTAGTAGAGCAAACGTATCCTAGTTGACAGCTCCAAGCTAATCACCTGATGAAAATAAAAATTTAAATTTGTCCTCCATAAAATAAACCTGAAATTAACATAAGTTAAACATCATCAACACTAAAGTATCACCTCCTGGCAAGTTAATTTATCAAGAGACATTATGATGGACCTCAATGAGTTACCATGGGCAGCTATCATTACATTCTTTCCAGATAGAAGATGGGGTTCAATCTGCAACAAGAATATCTCATATCAAATGCTAGTAGCAAAAATAGATGCTGAGATAAAAGGAATAAGGGCATAACCAGATTACATGTTCTTTAAAGTAAGCAACAGCTCTCTAACCACACATTTCCAAACTCTCACCATTAGGTGGAGGTATGTCATAACTACGACGCCACTCACGAACTTGCTCATTTCCATATTTATCTACTGTCTCCTCTGTGTGTGTGTGTGTGTATGTGTAAAACCTTACCGTTGATAACAGAATTTATCTATAACAAAGCTAGAACCACATACATTAGCAAGATATCAGTAATTTCAAGTACAAACACCGAGCATCGATATAAAATAGATAACTGAAGCAAGCATCCACGTAGTATCAAAAGCAAAACAACAAAAAGAAAACAAAAAAGAGAGAGAGAGAGAGAGAGAGAGAGAGAGAGAGAGAGAGAGAGAACTTAGTTAAGATATTAATTTTAAAACAAGGAAGAACGTGATGCATAGTAAAACTCCAAGCAAGCATGAACTTAAATGGAACCATTCGACCTTCCTAACATGATGAGAGGGAAGTGACAATCTTGCATATGACGTCAACGTATGACGTGTAACATCTGAGTGAACAGTAAACTGAGCTTGAATGTCTCGGTTCCCATTGATGAATTGTACCAAATCCGCTTCAGCGGCTTCTCGAGTTGTGTATTTCTGATATTTTGAGCCTGAATAGCCCAACACTTGCGCACTATAGGCATCCTAAGATGTGTAAACACCTTGTTGGTGGATAACCAAGATGACATAGTACTTCTGCTTGTCTGACAATCTTTTAAGAATACACGTAGCCTATAAGTCCAAGTGCAATAAATAATATTTCACAGTTATGTTCTACGTAAGTTTGCAACATCAATACAAATAAAAACATAAGTAAACAAATTCAAATCACATCGTCTAACAAAGCAAATTAAAGAAGTCTGGGTTTAAAGTAGCTACTATGAACAACCATCAGTGCAGTCCATGGGCAATAGGTTCAACCATTATTCACAGGAACCCACCAAGTAAAAGTTACACCCACTCAATTCGGTTGTCCCCCGACAAACCTTAAATAGGTCAAGTCGTTGGGCATCACTCACAATTAGCGACATCGCTCGGAGGCGTTGTGTCCTATCAAGGGGTAGTTTCAAAAGTTTACCATTAACCCTCTGCCTAGCCTCTCTAATATTTTTCTGATACCCGATGCGCTGGGCAATGTTTGACATGGTAGCATTGGTTTCTATGAAAAATTTTCCAAAATTTTCAGCCATGTCTACAAGTCCTTGAGAGTCCCTATCATTCCTACTTCACTTACACCTCGAACTTGACTACCCCACCATTCCAGTTGAAGAGTTCCCAGTTATAGACTGGGAAACATCCACTGGGGGTGGTGAGGGATCACCCTCTAATGGTGCTCCTTTAGTCTCCTAATTTCCATCACATTCTTCCAACGCAATCGCTGCAACTCCACCAACGGGCCCTTCTGCTAGGTCTCATGTGGCTCTATCCCGTCTGAAAAACGTACACCAATCTTCATAATATGGGAAAGGCTTATTATGCATTTGCTTCGCATCAGGGTCTTTCTATAATACCAGATTAAACAACGGTCAATATATGTAAGCAATTAATTCAAATAGAAAAGTTCGAATCATACTTATACTTACCCTAACATAGTTTTCCCATACTTCATCGCTATCAACCTAGATCATTTTTTCGGTGTTGTTCCATCGAAATCCACTTGTTTTTAGCATGGTCACAAGGATATTATATTGTTTCCTCCACAGCTTTAATTTTGACTCGATGTGGGGGGGAAGCACGTAAGTCTGTCCTTGGAAAGGCTTGCATAATATGCTTCTCTACCTCACCCAAAAACCCATACTTGAATTGCCCCTTATCTTGCCGTCATTGGAGAGTAAAAATTTCTTTCATCACCCCAAATCAGGCATTCCTGCTCTTTCTTTATCTAGACTCTCCTTGAATTTGATGTGCCAACCTTGCTTTTTCCCTTTGAATTTCATGTACTAGCCATACCTATTTATTATGTAATTGATTTAGATAGGTTTCAAATGCAATAATACCAACAGTAGGAGACAAGGGTAACATATCAATACCAAAAACTACTCCCAAACGTAAATAGAATTGCACAAATTACATGTGCATATGATGGCTTAGGTCATAATACAAAATAATGGTTCTTGTTCATAGTTAACATAATTTGATTATATTACATTTTAAATATATAACTAAATCTGAAAAATCTTCCTCGTGACGCCTAGCTCTGCCCTCTATTAGCTAACCCCTCATGGTACATTTTCATAGCTAAAGTGGCATGCCAGTCAGTTCATTGAACGGATGCCTCAACCGTGGTAATATATTCGTCCCCTAGATCTGTTCCAGTTGGCGTTGCATCATATTCAGCTTCAGCAGGGTCGATGGCCATAGATTACTTGACAAGATTATGGAGCAGGCAATAGGCGGTAACAATCTGGCCTTGTGTGCTAACGGAAAAAAAAAAAAAAAAAAGAAGGGCTCCTAAGAATCGCCCACCTCAATTTAAGTAACTCAAAATATCGTTCAATCACATTAAGGGCCGTAGAATGTTTCATTTTAAAAAATTCCTCAGGACTTGTTAAGGCACCACCTTCTCACCATAGGGACAAGTGATAACGCTGGCCTTGATATGGTGCTAAGAATCCTTGACCGTTGGTATATCCAGCATCAACAAAGTAGTAATAACCTGATAAGTTAATACCTATTACTTTAGCCCACCCTGTTTCAATAATTTTCAGTAAATTAAATTAAATAGATGTATATAAGCGTACCAGTTGGCATTTTAAGTCCATTACTCTAGTGACAACATCTCTTAGCACTCTAGAATCAGTAGCAGACACTTCCTATCTCGGTAGGGTGTATATAAATTGCATATCTAGAGAACAGACCCCAAGCACGTTGGTTGCTATATCCCTTTTTCGTGTCCTATACCTAGGCTGATCAGTAACTCCTACACGAACCTTAATATAGGTCCCTTCTAGTGCCCCCAAGCAATTCTAACAGTTAACAAATAGTTTTTATATATTAGGATAAGGTAATAGTATTTAGTTGACAGGTGACAACATTTATTTAACATTAGTATACCTGAAACCATCGCCACCTATCATCCGTTGAGTTTGCAGTTATTGGCTCTGGTGACTTAAGTAGGATAGCTTGAAGCCGTAGCACCCCATTTAGAATCTCATTGAAATATTTACTAACAGTTTCACTTGAACGTCTAAAATCAAATTTGACCTTTCTATTTTTTAAGTGGTGAGAGATAACATATAAAAACATTGCAACTTTCTCCTCTAATGACAAATACTTGGAATGGGATATGCCAATACTTTGTAAACGCAAGCATAATTGAAGAAACATACGTCTATTCATGCGCAGTTGATTAATGCCTTCTTGGTTACTATCTTGCACCAACCTACTGATGTGCTCAATTTGTTCTAGGTGCAGATTAGGTCCCTTTATTAAAGGGTCTCTTGCATGATGTTGCCCAAGTGCAACATGGATGAAGAGCATAAACATACCACATGCTTGCGAAATAGAAGAAACAAGTCCTTGAATGCTTACGTAAGCCTCAATGTTCTCCACACTATTGTCCATACAATCGTTGTTATCCATCTAGACATACGAAACTTGTTTAGCCATTCTAATTAGATGGTGTTTAAAAAGAAAAAAATGTGAAAGTCAATCCGGATAATACATACTCATGAGACACAGCTATATATAAAAACAAAAACCAAAAATCAATAGGACATTTGTTTTTATACCATAATGTTTAACTGTCCAACAAGATTAAACATCGACTATCAGATCCTAGCATGTTAAGAAAAAATTAAATAAAATCAATACATCAGGCATCTAAGTTGTAAGAAATACATCCGAAGCTAAAAAATAAAAAAAGACATCAAAAATAGAAAAGTACAGACATCAAAATAACCCAAAATCTCAAGCAACACATGCAAAAAAGTAATAGCCAGCACCTACTAGAACCAAGATAAAAAAATAAATATTTTGAAAACCATACCTGCAAAGCTATGTCAAATCACTAATTGCCTTTTCAACCCAAACCCACCCAACTATGCCTATGCCCAAGGGTCATCTATTAGTGTGAATCTATAGCTACCTACTTAAACCCTACCTATGATTTCTATTTAGTGTTTCGGTCAGGTATATTCTCTTATCTTACTGTGATGATTCTTTGTTGTACTCCTTTTTTGACGCATCAAATTTATTTTTCTTTATAAAAAAAATTAAAAATAAAAATAAATAAATAAATACCAATTTATGGATAGTATGCATACACCATTACTTAAAAATGTTGTTTATTTTACTGTATCAGACCATGCATTGTATCTTATTTTATGTAATTCTACTAATAATATTACTACACAGTACTTATCCTTGGAAAGAGGTTTGGCAACGAAAGCCCATTCTATAGTAGCTTTATTAGTGTAGTTAGCTGTTTGTGGAAATATTTGATTATGGACAATTTTATTAGAAGGAATCACATTTTTCTGAATTGGTATTACTTGTGCGAAGTCAATGTCGAATTTGCTAATCACCTTTTTATTTATTGTTCAATGGGAGTGAGGTTATAGCCTTTAATCCTTGCTCAATTTGAGATGGCTTGCATCTTCCCTTATAATCTGAAGGACCTTGGCAATTGGTTCCATATGCTCTAATTTGGATTGTTTGGAAAGGAGGTAAATGTAGATCCTTTCAAGGGAAGGAGGTACCTTTGTTCAAATTGAAGAGTAGTCTTTTATCTCCTTTGTATAGTTAGTTCATTGGTGGTATAGGACTAGCTTTGAAATCAACTTTTAGATTTTGTGGAGGCTTTAGAGTAGGAAGTGGGTGGCCTTCCTCTTGGTCTACCTCCTTTTTGTAAACGGATGGTACACCTTGGTACATATTTCTTTCTTTTAAAACAAATTTACTAACTAAAAAAAAAATTAATATTAATACAACGGTAGAGTACTTTGTCAGAAATAATATTACAACACAACATTGTAATCTAGGTTTCCATTATAGACTAAAACTGCTCAATAGGAAAACAGTTCCTGTGAAGGAAAAACAATTCCATGATTTTGTAGTGCATACTATTAAATAGACAGATTTCAACCTTCCAAGAAAAATAAATAAATAAATAAATGAAAATTAAATAAACAAGAAAGGATCTCAAGAAGTTTCCTAATAATTGACATTGCTTAAGCAAGAAGATAGTTTAGATCAGAAATTAAGTTTGAAAACGACACTAAAGCCAGCTCCATACGAACCAATGTTGAAAGTAACTATAAGAATCAACCACATCCACCTAAAAAGATACATTTCCAAAAATACTTCTCAAATTTCCTAATGTCTGGATTTCGTCATACGCACCTACACTTTAACTCAACTCAAATCCATTACGATTAATTTTAGAACAAAAAGAAAATTCAAACATATATATGAACCGACAAAGAGCAAAATCAAAATAGTTAGCAATTTCTTCAGTAAATAATGTACATACATACACTGGGAAGAACACAAACTACTTCAATACCCAAAATTAAACAAATCCCACAACTTCTATTATGCAGAATAGAAAAAATAACAAAAAAATTAAAAAAGTTACATACTTTACTGGCTAGGTTAAACAATGGGAAATCTGAGAAATAATGAGAAGAGAGATAGAGAGATCGAGATACTGAGAGAAGAGAGTAAAATGGAGAAAAACAGAGACCGACAATGAGAAACCTATATAATGATTGGAGATACCTTGGCTAAGCTGCGCCAGTGATGTGGATGTTGATTCGAGCTGTACCGGCGATGTGGCGGCCAGTCAAGTGGCGATCGATGGCAATAAGATTATGTATGACTGAGCAAACAGAGAAAAGAAGGAGCAAAAATATAGGGTTTGGGGAAACAAGGACACGCAGAATTAGAGGGAGAGATTTGGAGGTAGTTTATAAAGTACAAAGCAAAGAAAAATCTTTAAACTTATTTGATGATATGTGATAGAACTTCCATACTTTGCCTATCACCTCGGTGAGTTGGTTTATATAAACTGGGGAGCGAATATATTCTGTGATACACTTTCGGCGATGGAGACTTCGACAATGTTAATGGTGAAAACAAAGCCGCAGAGAGAAAAATAAGAAAAGTCGTCTGTGTTTGGTTAGTCTTCACGTGATTAGGGTAAATTGGTAATTTATCCCTTCATCCCCCATCTTTTCATTACATATACGAGGGGGCCCTGGGTTTAGTTATCCACCAATTTTGGTGGATAACTCATCCGGTGGGCAGCTTATCCCAAGCTATGTTTCCCCCACTAAACATTTCATAATGGGTCCCACTGGACAACAAGCCCAATCCCCCATTTTTAATCCAACAATCAAGCATGGCCAACTAATCCAATAATGCTTAATGGGATTATACATTTGTGGTATTGTTAGTCTTCTATAAAAAAAATGCTCTTGTTCATCAACACGCTACTTTTAAGAACTCATATGCAATACTGTTATATAACTGCTTTCGTCAAAATTCATTTGTGGTACTGTTAGTCATTTCCAAAATGGATGCTCTTGTGTTTGATCCATCAATCTGATAATATGAAACTTACATGTCGTACTACGAGTAATTTATATATGGTACTGTCAGTTAAGCATATAAGGTACTGTCAGTGACTTTTACGTGCTACTCTGAAAATTTATATGTGTACTTTCAATATTCTGTATATGGTACTATAAGTATTTATATATGTGGTACTGTCAACTATATATGTTTTTGTGTTTGGTTTATCAATTTGGTATTATCAACCATATATGCTGTTCTGTTAGAGTTATAAAAATGTCTACTTTTGTGTTTGGTTTATCAACCTGGTATCGTTAACCATATATTTGGTACTGTCAGTAGTTTGTAGATGTGATAACGTCATGATATGATATTTCTTTTATACAAAATGTTAATCCTTTAGCATGCATATATAAATTGCTTCATGTAACTAGTACTATTTGTAAATGAGATTAGAAAACAAATGTTATTAAATTATAGGTATTGCAATCACACAAAGTAGACATGGTGAACATACAGTACCGTTCCAATCTAATCTCAGTTATTAATGAAGTTGAATCCATCAACATAAAGAAAGCACATTATGTCTATCATCGACAAACTTCATTTTGGAAGCTCGTCTTTACTATTTTAAGCTCACATTTACACAAAGAATATTCGAGGAAAAGCGATTTTGAAATTGAGACAATCATTAAAACATTTGATGCATGTTCCAAAACTTTCAACTTAGGTGGAACAAAAATTGTTTCTAAGATAATGATGTTTGGCATAGAAGATGGTGAAAAATTGATAAACGTTGCAAAAAAAAAATGGCAAGACCAAACAATGAATTTGTCTCGAAGATTCTATAAGTTACAATGAATTAAAAAATAGAACATATTTGAGGCTTTGCAACAGGTTGCTAAAGGTCAAACAGATATTAGAAAACAAGATATCGTAAGGCTTTTAACATTATTCTAGCAACCTTATTTATCCTTAACAAAAAACATTCATTGTCATGGTCCTATACCACATTGGTTGAAAATTTGGATCATATGCATCAATACAACTGAAATGCACATATTTTGGAATTCTTGGAAAATAATTTGTGCTTAGCATCCATAAACAAAGGTGTTGCAGGCTTTGTTATGATGTTATCGGTAACCTTTTCATATCATCTTCTATATTATATTTTGGTACTGTCTTATGAACTTCATTCAACTAATGAACCATAACAAATGATGCAGTACTGGATCTACGAGCACACCACCCTTATCCAACAAGCACAGAAGACTAGAATACTTAGATGTGTGGTATGGGATGTAAAGCTGTTGTCCAATGCATTGAAAGAAGCAAAACTCAAAAAGTTGATTCAAAATCAAGTATTGTTTCTAATTAAATAAATCATACTAGATTGAATGATATATTTATTAACATACTAATGAATTCTGGAACTGATGAAATAATTCTCAGGTAATATATCATGAAGATAGCGATGATGGAGAAGAATCAACAAAAAAAGAAAGTAACAAAGATGCAGAGACATCATATGGGCAAGAAAAAACAATTATGATGATAATAAAAGGATCCAAACAGAAGATTACATCAAAGGTTCAAAAAAAACAAGACCTGAAGCAACCAGCAAAACAACTGGAACGAGTGATGATGAATTGATAATTTCTAATATTCTCAAAAAGCTGAAGTAAAAAATAGTACCTCTGAATAAGACAACAAAAGGCAAGCCAAAAAAAAAAAAGTATCTGGTACTGTCATTAAAGATAAACTAACAACTCCCGACCATGATCCATTTGGTATTATTCCCTCAGCTTTTGCCACTGAAACAATATCACTGGGTGACTCAAGTGCTAGGGTTGAAACTGTTCAAGAAGTAGTACTAGTGACAGTACCAAAATCTAGTGAAGGGACCATACCAGACATAGTACCAGTAATATTCCAAGAAAATAATATTGGATCAGTACTAGAAACAATATCGGTACAGGAGACATATGAGACTATATCATGAGGATAAGTACCAGTTCAATAACACACTGATCCAGTTACTTCGGTTTTGGCAAGTTTGAACCGTGAACCAATTGAATAGCTTGAGCAACAAATCAAGTAAAAAGATAATATTACTACATTGGAAAAACAAATAATAGCAAATGATGACTATCTCACAAAACTATACCTCGATAATGAAGATCTCAAAACAAAATTCAAAACTGAAGACAAAACTTACTAATGTCAATGCTACTGCTGAATTATTAAGGGCTAAATTTGTCGAAGCTAGCGTCTACTAGGTAACGTAGAAACACACAATAACTAAGTCATTGAAGGTGGAATTTATAGAAAGCCGAGTTAGTGAAATAAGACAACAAGCAAAAGCCTTACTTACATCATTGGAAACCAAGGAACAACAAACTTCAGCTCCAAATAAACCAGCTTCAATGTACAAGAGGGTGAAAGAGCAAAAATGCTAAAAAAAAGAGATCCCGAGTATACGTACAGTGGTAAGAAAAAAGTTATAAAAAAACAAAAGGCAGACACTCTAGTAGTTGACCCCAAAGATCTAGAATTTGACATTATAGACGTTGAGCTTCTAGAACAACTATCTAAAGTTGCATCAGAAATACCCAAGAAACCTTCACTCAAGCAGATTATTGTAAGTTTTTAACAAAGCACACACCTTACAGATCTAAAAAAAGAACGAATCTTGAAACTTATTGATAATGACGAGCAAACATAAGATAATATTTAAATCTATTTTTTATATTACTTGTTCGGTATAATAAATTTACCTGCTATCATCTGGTACTGTTATCCCTTTTTAAAATGGTACTGTTTACAATAATTGGATAGAGACACGTGGACATGGACGTATTATAACTCCATGAAACCACGTAAAGCAAATTTTATAGATATGTACTTTGAGGATGCAAAGAAAGTGGTAAGATTCGGTGTATAAATTTTATACGAAAATTTCATTGGTACTGTTTTATGCTATTTAAAACTGTATCGTATTGTTTTATGCTATTTACAACTATATCGGTACTACTTATTATAACTGATATTGAGTCCACATTTTGATTACTTATTCTCACATTGTATCAGAAAAAATACGTGGAGTCAAAGCTTAAAGATCAATGTCTTAAGGATCCAATAACAAAAAAATTGAACACACCAACATGGAATTTGAATACACAATGGTTTCTACAACAAATTGTCCATAACAAGGATGTACATCGTGAGCACATCCTCTTCTCTTCATGTAGATTATTGAAAACTTTAATGAAATTCTTACAACCTAAAAAATCTTGAATGCAGTGTTGACTATGGGCCATTGGTACGCTACGTAATACAATGTTTGTCAAATGATGATCCACTTGATGCCACGCTTTCACAAGAAACAGTACAAGCTTACCAAGCAAGGATGGTCTCAAAATTTCTATCTATTAGTGATGTACAAAAATCATGATTGTAATGAACACAGTATCAATGCACACTTTGTTTATGTTTTCTTGATTCTTGTTAATAACATACTTGTACATTCTAATTTTTTTGCAAATAGTGATGATGGCATTATTAGTGATATACTGACATATGCTTATGAAAGAAAAATTGAATGGTACTATTTGTGCTAATATAAATAGTCAATGTTCGTGTTTCTGTAGTAAATGTATCTATAAGTTATCTCTATAATTTTGTATGAAATAATTAATCTCAATATCAGTATAATGGAAATGTAGTTTACTTGTGAAAACACTTACAAATATTATCACCAACAAATTTTATTTTATTTATTTATTTATTTATTTTTACATAAGAATGACAACGGTACTAGCTGCAAGTCTAAAATAGTTGTGGTACTGTTTATGTAAACATTCACAATCATATTCATTCTGTTTCATCAATCGCAATAAAATATCAACAAACTTCAATCTACAAAACTGGTAACATAACAACTACTAATCATACCAATGTATCAACATAAAAAAACAAATATAGCTGAAAAATAACTATCACACGAATGGATTGAAACATACTCATTATTAATTGAAATGCAGTATCATAACAAACAAAAAAATAACACAGTTCCCACAACAGAATTTTAGAAAAAAAAAATCAACTTAACAGCTCTTTACAAGTCTTCTTGTTATGAGAGCCCATACGATCACAACGCCCATAACGAATTCTTCATACAAGCTTACCCGTTGATTTAATCCGACGCTCTTTGGCCTTCTAGCTAGTCTCTGTGTTAATGGAGGTAATATCGAACAACTATTAAGAGGTCTACCATTTAAATATGCTATACTGTACTTATCTACATGAAAGTACTCATCAATAAATTTACTCAAAGGTCTACTAATCCTCCCAATAATAGTGAATGCATGAGAGCAAGAAAACCAAAAATTTACCAATCATAACAAAAACATCTACAATTCACCCAATCAACAGTTGTTGTAGGATTAGAAAATACTTTATAAATAGTATCTGAACACATCTTAAAGCTCCATATTCTACCAGAATCAACAAGTGAAGCAAACTTATCTTTCATTCTTGGACATAGCATACCATTTCATTTTATAGTATCGTGCTTTCTTATGACAAACCATTCCATAAATTTCACCCTTATCTTGTCGACCAAATATGCCACTGGCTGATTTCTTGGATCAAGAATCCATGAGTTAAAAGATTTAATGGCATTTGAAAACATCTTACCATACCTTTTACCAGACGAATACGCATTAGTCCAATTTCATAGAGACAATCCACTAAAAAATTCATGAACAATTGCACCCTCTTCCCTCCTCAACACATTTAACTTCTCCCTAAATACTGCAACTGTGGGAGTATCACCACATTGACAAAACAAGTTTATAATGTATTTTCGGCCATTAGATGTATTACCACGTCTAAAGTTATCTCTCGAATTATTCTTCAAATGTTGTAGATGGAAAAAGTGATGAGATGTAAGAAACTTAATTGGCAAAGATTCCATCAATCCAATATTTTTATCGAAAATAAATACAAAATCTTGAGATAGATCCAATATCTCATGCAAATAACTAAGGAATCAAGACCAATTATTGAAATTCTTTGAATCAACAACAACAAATGCCAATGAAAACAACCCTGCACATGAACATTTAAAAATATGAACAAGTAAATAAATAGTATAGCATTAAAATATGTTTTTAACAAAAAATAATACCGTATATATCACATCTTTACAACACAACCTTAATAAAAACAACAACGAAAAAATACAAAATACAATTAAAATACAGTTACAATTCACTAAAAAAAAAAAAAAAACTACTCTCAAACGTTACAAAAAAAAAAAAAATACATAAATCATAATACAAAAAAAAAAAAAAAAAAACTAAAGAACAAGCTAATTAACCATATAACGGTACCATAAAATTGGGAACAGTACCATACCATTATTCGAATCCTTTCAGCGGCTATCATCAAAACACCCTTAAAATGTGACTTCAAGAAAGTACCATCAATAAAAATGATAGGCTTGTAATATTTGAATCCACGTATACTAGGCCTAAATGATACAAACGACCATCTAAACTATCTTGTACTCTCATCCACATCCAACACAATATGACTGCTTACATTAAGATCCGTTGCAGCCTTGACATACCATCTTAACTGAGTAAATGAATCATCGTAGTCATCATAAATCATGGCTTTAGCCTTCTTTATAGCGCTTCAAGCCTTATCATAACTAAGTTGCAGACCATAGTTGTTTTTAAAAATATAATAATATTGATCGGCGACATTAAAAGTTTTAATGCTACCTGATCAACAATCAACTTACCTAAAATTTTCCTGCTCATCCTCTTAGACCTATCCTTAATAATTGTCAGATCACAATTATGAACATTATTGAATTTTCTTATGTAAAAATTACTATTAACTTTTGACAACGATGCAACAATTGACCAAGGACAACCTTCCTTAAACTTCTTAGCACAAACAATTTCAAATCTACTCTTGTTATTCCTTTCATATATGAACTCAAAGCCAACCTTTATAGCATATCAACAAATTGCATCTCGAAACTCGTCAACACATCCATCGAATTTATATCCCACTCTCAATATTAATGATGACCAATTAGAACACAATAATGGTCTATCCTTGCTGCTTGAACTTGGACTATGATACACATTAATATCACAAGAATCATCATACAAATCCACACTAGTACTACCACTGCAAATAGTACCGCTTGATACATTATTAGAACTTGTATCTGTATTATGAGAAACAGTACTGGTGTTGAGCTGTACTGTTTTCTTACTGTCATAAAAAAATATCAATCGATACATAACACAAACTAACCATACGAGCTAACATCTTCATATTTTTAAAATCAAAATCATTTCTCAGAAAACATGAAATATGTTCATACATTGAGTAACTAAATGACACATTTTTCACATTCAAATAAGACCAATTCTCACACACCTTCAACACAAAATCTGAAAACAACATTTTATAATTCATATTTACCACAAAAGTTTCCAAACCAAACTTATAAAGCAACAGCAGATTCAAAGACATGACTGCCCGGAGAGGTTAATAAGACAAAATCACCTAATGCATAACACACAATCGTAGATATTCATTCTTCTAACAACGTTAGTCTCAGTTACTTCTCATTCAAGTCAATACTAGACCAAATAAGCTCTATCTTCTTCATATCTTTACGACTAAAACTGCAAACAATGAAACTAAAACTAAGGAGGGCAAAAAAAAACTAAAGAAATGTGATTCTTATAAATATGGTAAATCCATCTGTCAATCCCATAAAATAGTGTAACTAAATTATAAAAATAAAGGGTATTATTGGTATAATAGAATCTATATTTAAAACTAACTCATGGGGGATCTACTAAAAAATGTGATCTAATCACAAAACTTTTTACACAAAAATGACTTAAAAGTAAACTTTTTTTTTTTTTTTGTTTGAGTGACTAATAAGCTTAAAAAATTGAAAAGCATGACTTAATTACAATTTTCTAATTCAATAATCCTTCAACTTGCCCAACTAATTAGAAAACTAAATAAAAAAATGGATATTATATACGGATAAGGGTTTCATTACCAACGTATATCCAACGACTAGTATAAGCACCACAGGTACTCTAGCAAAAATACACTACAGCCTTGAATCATTACATAAAGGTAAATATTATTAGAGTAATTACTAACTTTTTACTCTCATAATTTTTCATTTCATCTATCATATTCTTTAAAATTTTTATATATTTATGTAATATATCTGACATAATATAAAAGGTAATATTAATTTACCTCTTTTAACCTCATACAAAATTAATTCTTAATATCATTTTTTTATTTAGTAAATTAACACTATGTGAAGAGGAAAAATATTAAAATTAGAGTGCAAATATTATTAATTTAATTAAATTTTTTCTTTTCATAGATAACCTTAAGAAATTAAAATTAGGTGCAAATATCATCAATTTAATTATTTTTTATATTCATAGTTAACCTTATGCTATGTTTGGAATATAGATTTTTTGAGGAAAAGAAAAATGAAGGAAAAAAAAATTATATGCGATTTTGTTGCGTTGAACCAAGTAAAATTTAAAATATATTGATAAATACTTATTCATTTTAGTCTTTTTTTTAATTTAATTAAAAAAATAGATTTAACTTTTTCATTTTCTTTTACATTCCTACCATTTTCTTTCATTTTTATTTTCCTTCCACAAAATTTATGTCCCAAACGTAGAGCTAAGATATTTGTGTTTATCCAGAGAAGCTTGCTTAGTTAATAAGTGTTACCCCACCTAAGTCAAGGTTTAAGTCATTTTTAATCGCCTCCCGTTTCCCTAATTACCAAGACAAATAATGCTTATTCTTAATTAAAAAAATAATAATTTGTCCTCCAAGTTTTTTACCTTCTTTCATTAAAAAAGTGAAGGATGATGATATCTCTAATCTATAAAAAGCTTCCCCCACTTCATTTTTTTTTGTTTTTTATTTATTTATTTTGATATCATTCAAATGACAAAATTACCTTTGATTCATTGGTTTTTATAGATTAGTTCCACCTATTATAAAAATAATCTATTAATATAATTAAAATTTTTGTAATAAATAGCAACTTTTTATTCTTTAATATAATTTAAATTTTTATAATAAAAATAACCATTTAAAAGAATTAGTTATTTCAACTTATAAAAATATTCTTAATCCAGAAAGATAATTCATACATCATAAGTGATTTTTTTTTTTAAATTATATATATCTATTAAAAAAAATCTCTATATACTTTGTCAATCAACCCCTCATATACTTTTGATAATCAAATCTCAATATTCACTTGCAATTGTTCTTTTTTCTATGCAATGTATATATGCGAACCAAATCATTTTCAAAATTATAAATTTTTTAAAATAATTTTAATTTTATTAAACAATGATGCTCAAAATTTTATTATATTACCATAATTATTCCTAATAATTTTATTATAAAAATATTCTTATAATCTCCTAAGAAAGTATGTAATTTTCATCTTTATTG
>QLOD02000009.1:2143156-2159285 GCA_003260245.2 Sideroxylon spinosum
ATCGGTGTAGTTTTTTTCTATTTTTAAATACTTTTATTTAATTTTTTTTAAAACACATGTGAATAACATATTTAAATAATATCTAAAATTTGAATTTAATAAAAAAGTCTTATAAGGTCAAAAAAATCTACAAAAGTAGTTAATTTTTTATTTTACCAGAGTTAACAAAAAATTTAATTGGGTAAAGATCTAATCAATGATAAGGTATTTAAATCTCAACTCTCTCCTCCTCTTATACATGTCACATAAAAGTTCAACAATAAAAAAATATATAGTGAAGCTCTCTTCTCCTAAAAGAAATCTTACTTATTAATTGAAATTTCGATAAGATTTTCTTGAATTAAGAATTATGATTCAAAAGTGAGAACCTCAATGTCACACCCAAGGTTAGTATGAAAAATAGCATCCATTATTTCTTAATGACTTTTTTCGCTAAAATTTAATTTCCTTTTTGCTTTGAATAACTTTTAGACATGTCATTCCCAAACACATGCACACATAATAATAATAGTAATAATAATAATAATGCTCATAGATTTTTTTTAAGCATATTTTTTGTAATTTTTTAAATGTAAATACATGCCTAAAATCAAATCAAAATTCAATTAAAAAAATTGTTAAAAAAAAAAAAAAATTGTTGCTGCTACAATATTCACAGCATTCAATGAGTTCTCCAATTTTTATTTTCATATTGAATTGGCAAAATCCCAGTTTGATATGTTCTGCTCTCACTAAATAACAAAATAGCAGTGAAAAAGAGAGAGAGAGAGAGAGAGAGAGAGAATTAAGAACAGAAACAAAAGGAAATATACATGGGCTACAAGCATTATATGGTCAATATAAGTATTATCAACAACAGCAACTTTTCAAATATTGGTGATTGTTGTAAAAACAAACACATCCTGTGTGTGTCAACCCCGTAAACCAAGCCCAAGCACAGAGCATGAGGAGTCCATTTTCCTTTTACCTGCTTTGTTTTACCAGTAGATTTCATGCCGAAATTGACCACACCAATTGTCTTACTAGCCCAATCTAATCAGGAAAATGCAGATGTTATAATTTTCTCCCAGTCCTAAATTCAAGATTTTCTTGATGCTCTCTGGTTATAATCATGCTTTATAAGACTAGCTCTCAGCAGCATGGCCCTGACATCCTGATCAAATTCGCCGCCAGTCTGCATAACGCGCTGGAAAGTAGCATTCCGCTGATCCGCATGCCGTGCGTAGAGAATTTTGTTGTGGGAGTCAATACGAGCCTGTAGGGACACCAGACTCTGATTAATAAGAGCATCATCGCAACTGAGTTTGGTCATTCTCGAGACCTTTAACTTTGCCCAGACTCACCAACCGTGGAAATCAGATTAATTGTTTTGCCATGCGTGAGCTCATCGGCACCCAATAAAATCTAGCATGTTCGCATTAATTGTGAGGGGGGGGGGGAGGGGATAGTCAACACTACCTGTTCTTTTTTAAGTATAGCAACCGGTTTTTTTTTTTCATGCTTTAGCTATTTTTGTATAGAGGGTTGCACCCCCATGGCACTTGGATTCCAGTACTCTCTACTTATCTGAGAGGAAAAAAAACAGTACCTGTATTTGGTTGTCAGTAATTAGAGCTTCAAGCTCTTTCTCAAGACCCGCAACACTTGTTTTGAAAGCATTTGCCATCATCCGGAGATCAACAGACACAAATGGGTGAGTATATTGTATGAGGGCTTTGTGACGAATTTCATCATACAGAGTCTCAACGTGATCGTGCAAATGGATGTCAAGCAGCAGGTTTGCTTTAAGATTTCCAAGGTATTCCAGACAGGAAGCATAATGGCTGCAATGCGAATAGAAAAAGTGCATAATTGAATTATGAAGTACTGAAAAAAAAAATAGCAACCAGATGGGCATTCCTGTATGAAGTATGCACAAATAATAAGATAAAACATAAAAGCTTAAATAACATGATTATTAGTTTAAATGTTGAAAGACCACCAATAAGTTAGTGGAAAATTTATTCTTTTATAACATATTACTAGTTTAAACGTTGAATGACCAACAATAAGTTGGTGAAAAATAATGATGGGTAATGATGAAAAAGAAGAAAAATAACTTGTACCCCTAGAAAAGGCAAAATCCCATGTTTATCTAAACAAGCTATAAGCAGCTCAGTTTCACATTAAGAAATTGGCATCATGCTGAATTAGAAACCAGTATAAATTTCCTCCCAAAAAATAGCAAGAGCTGTGGTGATTGCACCCACAATGTCCTTGCAGTGGATAAAGATGCGTCTGTGGCTAACTGCATGGAACTCCTTGGGATTAAGACAATTTGGAGATCCACAATAGAATTTGAAAGATGAGGAGGGGAAAGAAAGGATTGTTTGGTTACTCACAAAATCAGGGGTGGTGGAGGTGAAGTCCTTGTACTAATCATTGATGGGGAGAATGAGGTGAACTTCCCACGGGGGATAGGGGTCACTGAGTGACGTTATTTATTTAGTGTGTGGTGCAGGTAAGGACCCTATCTACTGTATCGAAAAATTATTAATTTATGTAGTTTTTTATATACTGTACTATCTTTTCAATTTAGCAAATTAATAATTTAGCACGTTGGCCCCAAAGTCGGGACCACCCAAAAATATTATTTAAAGGAGGTTATTAATTAATCGGGTATATCGAGGTAATACTGTATTTCCTCAAATAAAATAAATTAGGAGACAAATTATTCCACTCAATAGCACTTCTGTGAGCAGCAACACTACCACTGTTTTCAGCCAAGTTCAATTTAGCAACAAAACCACTTCTAAATATATTGACTGCCAACAAGTCAAGAGTGCAAAAGAGAGAGAAAGGGATCACATTTAAGGCCATATCAAGCTACCTTGAATAAAAATCGTGAATAAGCTCCCTAACTTCAGGTACCAACTCTAAGAAATTTCGGAAGTTGAGATTGTCTATAACTTTGTTCTGCAAAATAGAAGCATCAAATTAGAAAGTGATCTCAGAATTTCTAAACTAAACCAAACCAAACCAAACTAAGCCTTTTCCCACTAGGAGGGGTCAGCTTGGAGGGGGGGAAAAGAAAGAAAGAAAGAAAAAAAGAAACACATATAAAATAGCCTGCAAAGTTAAGTTACCTTAAGCTCTGTTCTGTCAAAACTTGCAAGTGCACAAAGTCCCCCGTATGTTGCAATGTCTTGGGGTGCAATCACTTCTGTGTAGTTGCTCCCCAATTCAATGCCCGCTTCTAAGAACTGCACATATACAAAAGACACCATATCACAAGCCCAAATCAAAAGTCCAACCGAATTAAAAGGCAATGGACTTCATTTTTGCACTTTGCAACATAATCCAATCTATCATGGCAGAGCAAACAAGGGCAGGTTCATACTTTTACAAATAATACTCGGGGTATGAATTACTAGTAAATCTTTTCTTTTAATATATACTAGGGGTGTCCCCACCTTAATTGGGACTAATAAATTACTACTATATACACTTCGTATTACATAAAAACATGTGAGGAAATTTTACATACCAATTACCAAGGTATCCTGCAAGTAAAGCATGAACATGAATGCTAAGATGCGTGTGACAGAACTAAGGATATTAAGATGTATGTGTAGTGATACAAGAAAGTTAGGGTAAGAAATAAATATATCCAAAAGAAATTTAAGCAGGTACTGATAAAAGAAAAGTTGAGAGAATATCAATTAAGAAAATGATCATGTCCAACATAGACCTAAGGATACACCAATGAGGAAGAATGATTGAATCCAAGTAGGTGTATGAAAAGCAAAAAAAAAACATACCTAACATTACATGGATTGAAATTATGAAAAAATAACTAATTCCAAATAAGCTCACTGAAAACATAACCCTTTACCAAAATGAATGAAGAAAAAGAACTTCTGTAGCCAACACCAATAAGTTGGGACTGAGGCTTTATTGAATTGAGAATACAAACATAGAGTTATTTCTTCATTTTACACCACAAATATATTTAAATTCTATTATATCAAAACATCAAGGAATCAATTTTATATTCTATATATTGAAAAAGAACTGTGAACCAAAAGTCTCAATATGTATTTTAAAAAACTCTAACTAGAAATCTTAAAATTTAAAGACTCTAAAGGAAGAATTATTAAACAAGGTGGCTTAATGGACAGAAACCAACTTATGTGGGGTTTTGGGAAGAGCAGTGCCAGTGTATGCAATGCTACCCTCGATAACTTAAAGAAACTATTTTTGAGTATTGAACTCATGACTTCCACGTCACAAAGGAACAAGATTACCACTACCAAGGACCATATCGTAATTAATATTATAAATTCACGTGGTTTTATTTTAACGTTGGATCCAGTTCAACCCAAGCTCCATCAACTCCTTAGCCAAACTATAGATACTCATTCCATGCATTTTACTCATTTGTCGTGTAGTTATTTGTTTGGAGGACCTAATTATGTAAGTCATGCACTAAAATACAGTTTTCGGACAATTAATGGAATTTTCCTTTACTTTTCTTTAAGCCTTTGCTTGCTGGGTGAGCAAGTGGAATCGGACTGCCAAGTCCCTTACCCATATATATGTTGTTCGATGTGCACAAAATGGGCTGCGCATGTAATCCGATCGTGATTATATTGATTCAAATACACCTATCTTACAATATAAACATTTAAATTAATATAAATATATTTGATTTAAAAAATAATAAAGCGCTGTTGCTAAACATTCTTTCTTTCTTTTCTCTTTTTATTCCTTTTTCATTATTTCTTCCCAACTATCAAAAAATAAAAATAAAAATCCTTCTACCATGCTTTGTACTTCTCATTTTTTCCTGACATTATATTATATTTAGCATATTCCTTAAGTTCCGCAAGGACGTTTTTAAATATGAAGCTTTATGTGAGGACAAAATGTAAAGTAAGTGCCAATGGTTCACCCTCAACTTGACAAGCCAAACATGGGATTAAATTGTTCACGTGTTATCTCATGTCTTGTTTAGCACCAAATAAACACGGGATAGGCTTATTGTGTGGTACTGCTAATTTTATTAGATACATCATCCCACTTGTTTGCACCAAGGATTTGTAATCGCTCGTAATACCTTCAAGTAAACAAATACGACCAATAGACAAGCTGCCCATGCATACACACAACAATATAAAAACCAAGAGCAGGTTAGGTATCAAACCTTTCGAGCAGCTAGCTTGTACTTTTTAGACTCCAATAAGGCCAATCCTGCAGCAGCTCGTAGTTTTGCAACTGTAACAGGTTCCACGGCTTCTGGGTTTTGCTCTGCTTTTCCAACATAGCTTGAAACGTGTGTGAACTGACCCATCTCAATGCTGACTAAAATAGCATTCAAACACATATGAATTATGTGCTTTGCTGTTGTACAATAGTCACGAGTGCGAACATAACTCTTAAATGCATCTCCAAGTGCACCATGAGCATAGTAAAAATCGCCAAAATCATTGTAACCCATTCTAATGCTCTCTTTTATCAAATTTGTCTGCGATAAAAGGGAATAAAGGTAAGACAATAACAAAATATTGTACTTTATAAATAGCAGAAATGCCAGAAAAATAAAATGGATATTATGAGTTATAAAGGTAAGACAATAACAAAATATTGTATTTTATAAAAAGGACAGCCCGGTGCACGAAGCTCGCACCTATGTGGGATCCAAGGAAGGGTAAATAGCAGAAATACCAGAAAAATAAAATGGATATTATGAGTTATGACTTACTAACACTTAGGCATGTAATCAAAGAAACGTTTGATTCTCTTACACAAGTTACGACCATCCAAAGATCGACTAATATTTATTTTCCACTAATAAATGTCACCGATAGTAAATATCAATGACAGCATTGCCAAATTACACACAGAAAATTAATAGCTATAAAAGTTTTATCATGGCAAAATCATCAAAAAATAAATTTGTACACGACCCATTATACATTTAGGACCATACGTGCTGAGTGCTTCTAAGCAATACACATGCTGGGATTGAGAGGCATATTTCTAATCAAATAAAACTTGGTATATGAAAGCACACCATCGGAGATCTGGAAAATTATTCAGAAAGATTTATGCCTGTGTGACCTTATCCATGTCTGGTAAATGCTTGATTCTAATACTTCTTGTATACTCACAGGTGCATGTCAAACATGTTAAAGGTATATGCAAGACACATGGGATGACTTGATCATATTGAAAATCTAGAAGGCACATTATCGAGTATATAAACATCTTCTCGAGTCTTTTTTCTTTTCTTCTTGACAAATAAAAAGTTATTAAAAAGGCACCAAGAAGAACCCATCCAATTACAAAATTTCCTTGCTAAATCTCAAACTCAAGTATGCTTATGCCCGGTAAGAGGAGGAAAAAGAAATTTGTCAATCCAGTTCCCTACGCCCTAAGATCCATCAATACAAAATAGACATAAATGTTCTACAATTTATACAATGGAAATTCAATCCTTGAGAAAATTTTCTACTCCCTTCAACTAAAATCATCTAAACCAAACCAAAAGCACCAATGCTTCAAATTTTCCTCTTCGTTTTTTGAAAATTGAATACCCACCAAGCCGCAGACATGCTTCACAAGCCTGGTTCCCTACCCCCCAAAAATTCATCTATACAAAGCAGACATAAAAATGCACTACAATCTATGCAAAGAAAATTGAAAGACTTGAAACGATCTTCTATTAGTTTCTACTGAATCATCCAAACCAAACAAAAAGCACCAATTCTCCAAACTTTCCTCTTTGCTTTTGAAATGTGAACAGCCCATCAAGCTGCAAACATGTGCTCTGCAAATCCATGTATTTGCTCTATTTTTAGAAGTTACCACGTTAAAAATCCAAGTGTACAATTTTACTCTCCACCTAGACCTTCATACTCATCCAAGAATTTTAAAAATAAAAAATAAAAAATTCCTCCTCCACTTTAGGTAGAACCCAGGTGCTGTAACTCTTCTAAGAACATCACTACTCAAGACTACAAGATTAAACTCAAGGCAGTCAGAATTGATGAATCACATGGCTCAGATAAATTGAGACAAAGTCTATCAATCCTATCCTTTTGATGTCGATTCACTAGAAAACTCATTAAACACTATTCAAAAACATTCAGAAGAAATCCACTCAAAGCAACCAATAAACACCCCTAAAACTTCACCTCAGACAAACTTTTTTTTTTCTGATGATGACTTACTTCTTTGACAAGGTACTTCAACTTATATATACAAATACATAAAGTGCCAAAAAAAAAAAAAATCATTACTCGCCGTAGTGCAAGTAGTGCATTTGGATGGAGTGAAATGGGAAGAAAATAAGAGAATAAAATACTTTAGAATCTATCATTTGTTTGTGAGTTTTTCTAGGGAAGAAAAGAAAAGAGAAGAAGAGTGAGTGTTAAAATTTTAAAAATTTCGTTCTCCCAAAAGTGGACAGAAATGGAGATAAGAGAAAAGTGAATAAATGAAACTTTCAAAATATATATTTTGCCATAAAATAAAGAATAAGAAAAAAAATTACAACCATATCCGAGAGCAAGATAAATTAACAGCCTCAATGATTTAATAGTAAAATAACAATATACACTTTCTTTTCCTTGCATTTCTTCTCAACTCACAAACAAAGAGATATAAAATTATTATCCTTTCTTTCCTAACCTTACAAACAAAATAAAAAGAAAATATTATCGTGTCTCTTCTATTCTCCTCTTTCCTACTTAATGCTTTCTTTTCTTTTATTTTCTCTCCTAAACTCACAAACGGAAAGAACTCCAACCCAGAACTGAACAAATCTTCAAAGAATATTACTAATGACCCAATATAAAGTTCAAAAATCCATATCAATTTATTCACTAGAAGAAAAATCACACTTATAAGTTCAACAGCAGAAAATCAATCCCACAACCCTAAGCACCAAGAACACTCATTAAACACCAGTCAGAAACAATCCAAAGGCAATTACATTCAAAACCCTAACAAACCTTTCGAGAATATCAGTCACCACACTCCCTCACAACTTACACGAAGTTGCTCACACATCCACAAGCATTGGCCTCGCATATACCCACAAGTCCCTTTAAATTTAAACCACTTCAATCAACACATAGATATATACAGAGATACAGGCAAAGTATAGGACAGCTGATAAAACAACAACGAAAACTCCAAAAAGTTAAAGCATACCCTATAGGCATTGAGTTCATTCTCAAGCTTCTCCTTCCTCTGCTCGGCCCTGCGGTCGACAGACTCGGTCCAAGCCGGGTCGGGCCCGTAATTGGGGCCCAACCGGCCATCGATCTTCTGAACGACTTCGCGGAAGAGCTGCGTGTTCTCGCCCTTCTTGATCTCATCATAGGCCATTCGCAGCGCCTCCAACTGCATCGAGACGACATCGCAGTGGTCGGCGATGAAGAGGAGGCGAGTGATCTTGGTTCGACCACTGTAGAGGGCAGCGTAGGCTTCGATGTCAAGCAGCTCCCCGTTGATGATTGGGCGGTGACGCCGGGCATCGTCGCCGCCGTTGGCGTAGATCTCCTCTATCATCGCTGCCGAGGCTTCGTCTTCGCCATCCATCGTTGTGTGGCAGAGTTAGGGTTTTAGGGCCTCTCTCTCTCTCTCCCACCTTCCCCCTCACAGTGCTCTCTATTCCGTGACCGTGAACTCCATCAAAACGGATTAAGGATTGTTTGCCGCACTGAAGTAGTGGAAAAATCTACGAAAACATTTAAGAATTTTTAAAATTTTTTAACACACTCTATATATTTCGTAAAATTTTGATAAACTTATATATATATATCATATATCTTAATAAAATTTTATAAAATCAATAAACTTTTTACTAACTCCAATAATATTTTCACATGCTTCTATAATTTTTTTATAAATTTCAAAAACTTTTCAACAAAAATTTTGAACAATCGGAAAAAATCATTCCAACAGATTCTTTTTTTAAAACATTAACATAAAAATCAAAAAAATTCACTATTCAGCTTTTGCTTAGTAACTTAAAAAAAAAAATCTAAATCAATTTTCTTTTTCCGTTACTTTTTCACGTTCCAAATGCTCTTGAATTGAAATAGAAAATGGATAAATAATAAAAATTAATTTCAAAAAAAAATAAGAAGTAAAAATAAAGATGAACTTGACGCTATCAATAGGTTAGCCCTTTAAATGACGTCCCTGAATAACTTTGAAAAATAAATAATTTGGATTGTCTCAAGGAGTGTTTGATAAAACAAAAAATAAAATAATTTGATGTAACAAAAAGTAAGATAAAATGAGATAATTTGTAAGATTCGTTATTTGTGTAATGAGATAAAAAGTGAATTATTTTTATAAATTTTCAGAATTTTTTGACATTTATTGTGTACCAACGAACCTTAAAAGATTTATGTATGCATATGCTCCCGACTTGAGTTGGACCGGGCTCTAATCGAAGCCCATGAGGACTTAGATTATGTTTGGATAAAATATTCGTCAAATTTAAAGTTAGTCTTCGTGATTCAATTGTAATGAAAAATCATAGGAAAAATCATGAAATTTAAAAAGTTTTGTTTGTCTTTCTAAAACACATGAAACAAAAGAACAAATTAAATGGCACCTAGAATGATATGGTATTTTTACCTTTTTCTTTAACTATACTTTATATATTTCATAAAAATTTAACAGCACATTTATTTGTTAATTAATGGGAATAAAAATGATAATGGAAGAAAAATAAAAATTAGAATGGAAGTAGAAACTTGAATAAAAATGAAAATTACTAGCAAATGACAAAACCAACCGTAGTCCTTTAAAGTAGAGAGTGTGAGAATGAAATTAGGTCAATTGAGTATTTTTATTTATTTTTTTTCATTTTTCATAAATGGAATGAATAATTCCTAAATTTTAGGTAAAAAAATCCTTTTCTTGTTTATTGGAATCAACAATTCCATTCTTAACAATAAATTTAAACCAAATGAAGAATGAGATTTGACCATTCTATTCCTAAGAAAATAGTTAACCAAACATGTTCTAAGGTTTTAACAAATGGGAATGAGATCAAGAAAGGAAATAGAATTAAAATAGAATTAAAATTTCTCTTTTAGTGCTTGAATGCAGAGTTAAAATGTTAAATTGCCTTTTATTTTTGAAGCATATTAAATTAATTTAACAAGTTTGTTAATTTATGTTTTTCAAAATGCTTTTCTTTTTTAGAATTTTTAAATATCATATTGAATTTAAGAACTTATAATTTCATAAATATGAGATTTTGTTAATTCAACTTCTTTCATCAATGATCAAATAAACTTGAAAATTTCTTGATCAACAAAAATTTCTATTACAATTTTTGAATCCAATGCCCGACTAAACTCGACATAAATAAATTTATATTTTCTCCTCCCAAGGGATTAAACGTTAGCTTTCAAAGAGAGTGAAATAAAATAGGCAAAAGTACTCCTTTTAACTTTGAATCCCATATTAAAGGCACCCTAACAAATAAAACATGACAAGTTTTACTTAACAATGTTCTTTGTTTTTTTACATCAAATATCCACAAATGCTTTCCCAAATAAAAAAAAAAAAAAAACTGATCTGTAGAAGTTCCAACAACCTTGCATTTCATGACAGAAACCAAAAAATAGTTCCTTTACATGACGTTTAAAGAATTCAGGCTAAACATTACCTATCGAAGGAAGAATTAATTGTATGTAAAAATGAATACAACAGCCATCTCCAAAATTTTGAAACAATTATCAACACAAAATTTGCAAAGTTTTGAACCCAACCATTACAAAGAGCCTTGTTTGGACCTTTCTTGATTCCTTTCAGGAGCCGGGGAAGTCCAGTACATCTTTGCTGCAAACAGGAGCTTCTCCCTCCCTTGGGGACCTGCTTCTCCATCAACCGTTCTGATTTCCCATTGAAGCCCTATTGCGACCCTTTTCACATCAGCTAAAACATCTACATCATCTCTGATGATTACACCTCCTCGTGGACGTAATATCCGATCCATTTCTAGCAGAATATCCTCCAGGTCACATCTGCAATTCCAATTATGTTATTAGAAAAGTGCTTATGTTTGATGATTGGAGAAATGATTAAAAAGGGTCGCTAGTGCCACGAATCAGTGGAGAGGATTGATCGGTAACGACTGATTGACCACCAGCGTTCATGCTTAATATAAATCTGATTCTATGAAAGATGCTACCTGGCCTTATAGAGGCTGAAAACTGAATCCGCATGGATGAAATCATAAGTTCTTGGGTAAGTAGACATGGCCTCACACCTTCAACACAATTAAACCATATGAGCAATAACCGAGAGTTTTATAACTGAAACCAAGTTTGACCTTCAACACAATTAAACCATATGAGCAATAACCGAGAGTTTTATAACTGAAACCAAGTTTGACGCATTGCCATACGTTGTAAATAAGTAATGTCTAACAAAAAAACACAAACAATTCAGGTGGTTAAGAAAGGTCTTTAACCAAATGGGCAGGGAAAGAATACCAGTTTTGGTAAGTTCCTATCAATCCACGCTCATAGATGACTCCGAGGGTATTCGCCTTTGCCTCAACGGGGACTACATTCATCACCCATACTGGATCATCAACTAGTGCAGCAGCAAACCCTCCCAAGTGAGAATTCATATCAAGCACGTTACGGTACCGACCCTTCTCTACTAGCTGATAGTCAAAAGCCTTGTAGTTTGATACTCTCTTCTTCCACAATTCAGCATCTTTTCTGAATACTTCCTTAGTGATTCCTTCTAGGTTTCCGCTGAGAATTCTTGGAGGGACCGCAGTCAATCTCTCTGGCCACTTTGCCAGCTGCCCGCCAGCAATTTCTTTAATATGAGATACTTCAGGGAGAGGAGTCAAACAAGCCTCCATCTTGGTGTACCTGAAAATAGAAAGAACAATTACAAACTGAGAAACCATGATACATACCCATTACAAACACAAATACACATAGGCATGAGATAATAATCAAGTTGATCAAAAGAAGCACAATTTCAAGCAACATGACAGCAAGCAAAGGGAAAAGAACAGGGAAAAAGGAGAAGGAAAAGCCATTGCTTCATATCAGGAATATAACAATCACCATTTCTTGCTGCAAGTAATTTTACTTGCATTCCTTAATTTGCCAAATCACAGTGTCACATGCTACAAAAGAAAGGTGATCTCTAAAGGGCCAATATCCTTTATCATTCAACTGGTTTTGGCATTCCGGTATCATTAGTAAAGTGTTCGGTACATGGCTTTTAAGAGGTCCAATTGCTCAAGAATTGGTCTTCAAGTAACATCTATCTCTAGTGATCAACCTTTAAAATAAATTTTATTTTGGTATCACTAAAATAAGTGTATAAAGTAACAGAGAGAGAATTCGTCTTTTATATTTGTCTAGAGCATATATATTTATATATATAAATCCTGCAGACCTTAAGTTATACAGATTTATATACCTTTAAAGGTAAAGTATTTTTTTTCCAAAAAGATAAGCAGCTAGATTCACTAGAGAAATTTGCAGTTGAAGACCTTAAAAAGGGCAACTGACGATCAGTTCATTAGCTCTTAAAAATCATTATGCTTCGAAATTTTTTATGACTCTAGTGTGAAATCACAGGACCACTAACTGAAAGACAGTTGTTGACATTTCAAGTACATTCAAGCCATAACACGAATTAATTAAAATAAAGAAAAAAAAGCTATTAGACAACATTACCATGCCTCATCTGGATCTTGTGCTTGACAGAATTGTGGTTTCTTAAAGACTTTACGGTTAAGTTTGCAGTGAATGTGATTAGTCGGTTTCTGCCAAATAGCAAGCTCATCCCTTTGTACTAATTTCTTCCAGCATAGGCTTCTTGCTATTCTCTCAATTTCATCTTGTTCGGCTTTCAGATCATCACGGGTTCTCCTCCAGCCTTTCCAGTGTTTCTCCCAGTTTATTGGTGGCCCCGACAGAATCCAATACCCGCCAGGACGTAAGATGCGATCAATCTCAATTAAGTAAACACCATCTAATCAATCAGAATTCCAAAATCAAGGGGGCAATTCAATTCAAATAATTCATTTGAATCCTCATGAGAAAAAAGAATGAAACACTTAGTTGAACTAATTATATTACCATAATCGCCCCAAGGGATGAGACAGCGAGAGCAATGAGCCATGTCAAAAGCTCTTGCAGGATAAGGTAATCGAATCAACGCAAGGATTCCAATTAATGCCGGAACTCCACGTTCAAGTGCAAATTGTACTTGTGCTTCATGTGTGTCTCTCGGTGCAAATGACACTGTTAGTATATTCCGAGACAGAAGGTATGCTCCCCAACTCGCCACCTGCATAATTTTAAAAAAAAAGTAACACTTACAAGTTGATTGTGATTCTTCTCATATGAAAGAGAACCAAGTAATATTCATTTACAGTGCAGTGTCTTTTTTGTCCAACCACTCAAAGCACTGAGGAGGAATCTGAACAATTCAGAGCTTTTAACACTTCAATTCAAAAAATATCCACATCTTGTGCAGTTGAGCTTCATCGAAAACGAAACTCAAAAAGTAGAACATCGAGCCATCTCATAATTTGCCTTTATATGATTTCGGTACACAAAATAACTATGGGCTTTTTGGCAGGTGCAGTATCTTTTTAGTGCAATACAAAGATATCTCTGTATCTCTGACCAATATGTGAACTGTGAAGATTAATTTTTAATTATTATTAGAAAAAGATTATTAGAAATTAAAAAAAACATAAAAAAACAAACTTCAAGTTCAAGGAAAAGCGATAGAGGGTAAAAATGTCAAAAGAAGGCAGTAATGAAAAGGTAATCTGTAACCAAAATTTCAATTCACTTGCTTATTCACATTAATTCACATTTCAAAGTAATTAGTAGGTTCTCTGAATGACGGTATTAAATAATTGAGTTTAATCACCTTTTCAGTTTCTCGGATAAAGAAAAGACAAAACCCAATTGCATTTCTCTCATGAATCTCTGGGGAAAATGCTTCCCAAACAGCCAGAACAAGCATTTTATGCAAATGGAATAACCCAGAGGAATTTTTTCCAACAAATGGTAAAATGTCCTTCCTTCTACCAGACATTTCAGCTTATTTAGATATATATACCTGTAGACCCCAAGACACTTGTAAAGATATTTGAAAAGTTTTACCATATCTATACTGTATTTCAGGATAAATAATAAATTTTGTAATTTCTTGGTTAGGTTTTAAAAACTAGAAATTAGTAATGTGCTATAGAGATGAAACCATCATCTTCTCCCCTGCCAACCCTTTTGGATTCAACAATAAGTTAAACCACTATATGTAATTAAAATTAATTACGTCTTCATCTTCATTAATTAAAAAGTCCCTTCCTCTCCCAGACCATCCCTAACTATAAATTCATACCTTGCCATGCAAATTTCTTCATCATCTATCCATCCATTTTCCTCGGATTCCAACTTCATCGGTTATATACATTACGCACATATCATGATGGGTAAGGCTCTGAAACTGAAATGCAGTACTTTTATATTGCTTGCAATCATATGTTTCGTTTCAAATTCAAGTAATAATGTAGAAGCTAGTAGGAACCTCCATATGGTCCAACCACAGACAGGGTTCAACCTCACAGCAAGACTACTGCCTTTGCAAGGGGAACTAGATGAAGGGGAGGGTGGTGGTGGTTTAGTCGATTGCTGGAACGCTCTCACAGAGATCAAATCTTGTTCGAACGAGATTGTTGCTTTCTTTGTGAATGGAACAACTGATATAGGACCACCCTGCTGCAAAGCCATCATCGTGATCACCAACAAATGTTGGCCTGCAATGCTTACTACCCTTGGTTTCACTTCCGACGAGGGTAATATTCTGCAAGGCTACTGCGATGCCTCCACCTCTGGTGCCTTTTCTCCTGCTCCCTCCGCACTCTAACCTACTCCGGCCAACTCAACTTAATAATATATATATATATACACCTTGGTCAAAATGTTTCAACTTTTGCAGGGTGCATGGATGGATAGCTGCTTGCTGCTAAGGCAACTTTAATCTTCGTCACTACTATTTAGTTTAGTTTTGGTTTGGACTTGAGTAATGTCTCATCAAGTTATCTAGTTTGGAGTTTTCTAATAATACCTACCACTGAGTCTCATGTTCTCTTCTAAGCTTTTGTATATGAATAAAAACTTATGAATGGTTGTGTGGCTTATGACAATGTCAAAGCATACTTATCACCACAAGTTCATCTTTTTTTTTCCCAAAAATTGCTTTAAAAATAAACTATATGACAAAATATAATTTATTTTTATGTAAGAGGATATACAGAGGATGCACAAAATATAAAATGACAGAATGAAAATGATGAACTTAATACAACTTTCTTATAAGAAATTTATACTCAACAAAAAAATTAAGCAAAAATTAATAATTAATAATATAAAGGGACATAATATAATACTCTTATAATAAATTAATAATACTCATTTACAACGCAATGTTTTTTTTAACCACCTACTCAATGCACTAGAATCTGAACGGAGCTTTTAAAACTTCAATTCACATGTTATGCACTTGTGCTTGATCAACAATGAATTTTCATAATTTGCTTTTATATGATTTTGCTACACACATACTATTTGCTTGTTGGCTGGTGATGTATCTTTTAAGGGCAACTAAAGATATCTTTGACCAAGATGTGAATTGTGAAATGTAATTTTTAGAAACAATAGAAATTAAAAAAAAAATTACATAAAAACTCAAACTTCAAGTTCGAGGAAAAGCTATGGAGGTAAAAAGTGAAGGAAAAGCAGTAATGAAATGGTAATCTGTAGCCAACAATTCAATTCACTTGCTTATTCACATTAAATTTACATTTCAAAGTACTTAGTAGGTTCTCTAAATGATACTATTAAATAATTGAGATTAGTCACCTTTTCAGTTTCTCGAATAAAGGAAAGACAAATCCCAATTGCATTTTTCTCATGAACCTCTGGGGAAAATGATTCTCAAACAGCCAGTGCTGGCATTTTATATAAAGGGAATAAAACAGAGGAATTTTTTAACAATGGGTAAATGTTCTACCAACTATCAGACGTTTCTGCCTATTTAGATATATACATGTAGACTCCAA
>QLOD02000009.1:2180048-2193473 GCA_003260245.2 Sideroxylon spinosum
CTCATAAATAAGATAGTTAAGATCGAGGATTTAATTCACAACTTGTTTTCTCTTGCACAAATGTTATCATATCTAACAAAAATAAAATTTTATCCTTTCATAATGAAGTTTCAGTGGTCCTTTGAATATATCAAAGGAAAAATGATTAATTAATCCATTAATGTTATTTGAATTGAATGAAAAAAAATACATGTGCTATGGTTCTTCAAATATAATACTAAAGATATTGTATATAAGAGGACTACGTGGTTGAATATTTAAAGATCATATTAAATACAAAACTCAATTGATGTGAAGTTCGAGTTGAACTTGCATCCATACGTATTGCATTGTAATTTAGTATCATAGAGAGAGATTTTGAACGTCTTGATGAGAAAAACTTCTAAATATTATTTGTTTAAAATTAAACTAAGAAAAGGAGTTCGTTTGAATCCCACTCAGACTTGCTTTTATGTGCTCTCTTCTTGCTGTCATTGTTCTCATCGTTGTTATTGTTGTTATAGTTATTTTTTTTGTTGTCGTGTTTACTTGCACTGTTTTGAATTGTGCAGAATTATTCTATGCATTGCCGGTGCCAAGTCCTTGTCACCTTTATGTTGTTGTTGCTACTTGTTTTGTTTTGACTTCTGTAAAAGTATTTTAGCATAGCCAGGGCCATGTCCAAAGGAACTGTTTGTGTTGAGTGATTGCCATCGTTTATCTTTTAAACTGTTGAAACAATCAAAAATTTGTGTTGATCTAATCGTGAGATTTCTAATTTTATGCTGGGGCATTTTTGTACGAGTCTAGATTCATTGGAATGATATAATAGACTTTGTAGTTGTTCCAAGTGTTTGGCGCAGATCTTCATTAAGTGGAGTTGTTAATAATGGTATTACCAATATTATTGATATATTTTAGAAATATTGTAATTTATGTAAAAAGCTCGTGCTCGTGTATGACATTATATGGTACTGTGGTAGCAATATATATAGACTCGAGGTGTGCATCCACAGTGTGTGTGATTATCACTTTATTTGTGTAATTTAACCAAATAGGGGCATCAAAGGAAACTGATATGACTATTAAAAATTTGAAATGTGAAATTACATGACTAGGGGTAGTTTTTGGAAGTTATTTCATTCAAATTTTAAAGTGGATGTGAGACGGCGAGAGGTTGAAGGGTATTATAGTAAACCAAAAAAGCCTCACCACGATTACGGCTTCATTAATTTTTAGATTTCACCAATAGCCCTTGTGTTTCCTTATTATAGAATATACATATAATATGCAAAATACATGGAATATGCATGCATGGATTCTCACACTTGCAAGCATGAGTATTCATCAATACGTATGTTTGAAGGTTTAGTATATAAGATCTTTTCATTTTCTGGAGAGAGGTCTGGAATATACTACAATCAAAGAGAAAAACACAATTAAATGTCTAGTTTTTTTGGAAAGCTGTGTTATTGAGTTGTTGGAGAGATAATAGGAAACTTAGAAAACAAAATTTTTTCTTTTTGGGGAATTAAAAGTAGACAAGGAGACTTAACCAATCAGTTGTTACAAGAAAAATATCATTCTTGGAACATATCAGGTTATCCATCTCTACATCTTGATTTGCAAATATTTTCAGGCTTGCAGCTCATTTCTCAGTTAAAAATTCTTGGGTTGAAGAGGGTTGAGATGATGTAATATAGATAAAATGGTAGACACAACTGAGGTAAAAGTAGTAAAAAGAATTTTGTTAAAACCATTTGCTTGTATGTACTGAACTCCCATATATGATGTCATTGAGAAGTTTCTTGCTGTCAGATACTCAGAAAGGAAAGGATATTAAAAGAGTTAATGTGAGATTCTTTCTCTTCTTCTTGATGTTTGAAAGTTGCTATGCCTTTTAGACTCTCTTTAATTTTTTTTCCCCCCCTCCATTTTTTCTCCTGAAGAAAGTGACGTAAGGAAATTTAACAGAGAGCAACTGAGAGAACTGGAATTGAAATAGTTCAACAGTTGTAGCACATGAGAGAATCTCAGAATCTTGGCCTTAGCATTCAATCTCAAGAGTGTATTGTGAATATAACTTGAATATCACATATATATTGATACACTGATATATGAGTCGTAGTTAATGATGCACTGCAATGGACGTGTATAGATATATTAAACAACATACTGGCTTGGTTTGGGTACCTCCTCCTAAAATATGAAATTTTTACAGTTTTTGTATGTTAGATCTCTCTTTCTCTCCTCCACTTCTCTAAATTATTGATGGTATAGTTTGATATTGGAATATGAATATAAGTTATTTTATACTAATTTTGCACGTGATTGAGATCATACTAGTTACAGCGGTAACTTACAGAAGTAGAAACTGGAGTCTAATAGGCAATTAGATGAGACGGTGCCTGTGGGGGGATAGCATCTATCTGGTTATGCCTACATGTATATGGTCACATGTTAATGACATTACATTACATGTAGGGATGTAGTTAAAGAAATCAATGATACCAGAATTACTGAACAAAAAGGTTTAAAAAAAAAAAACCCGACACCAGGCGTTCCTTTTTATTAATTTCTTTTTCTGGTTTATAGGTGAGAATATTAAAAATTGGTGTGATCATTATAAATAAGAATTAGGTTCACAAAAGCGAGGATGGCATACTGGCAGTCACTTACAACCACGTCCTCATAGCAGAAGAAATCGATTTGACTAGGCAAAGAGGCTTTTGTTAAACAACAAATCATAGATAAATATATAAAGATTATATGTACTTTAAAATACAAGAATTATATCTACTTTGAAGTTACTTAATTGGCCATTGAAGTCTTCAACCATAATTCTCACTGATTGTCTCTTGTATGTGTTTTGCATCCTTGTAGCCTTTAAGTTTGAGTTTTGTCTCTCTTCAAGTCATACAAGCTGGAAGCTCTGTCTTCCTACTCGTTTTGGGATTACCTACTCCTTTCCTTGCATGTCTTTTTGTAGTCCTTTCCCTTCAATTTGTTCACTGACCATTGGATGTTTTAATGGTGCAAGCCTAGCGTCTTGGTCTTAACCACATTTTGCATACAAACATGATATTTTAAATTTTTCATCCATTTTATGCATTATTATTCGATGTTTCTTGCTTATGATAATAGAAACAGTAGTTAGAAACAAGCAACCCATTGAGTTCAGGGTCTGTGGTTACGCACAAGACTGTTAATATGCTGAAGTACATGTAAGAATTCAAATACCTAGAGATATAAAGGAGACACAAAAGATACTTTCTTCCTTTCTTCAAAATTTGGTTATATGGTGCTTGTTGACTTACTAATTAGAGACTTTCACATTATTGCACAATCTTCAAATTTATGTACGTCGTGATTTCTGTTGAAATCATAGCACTTTATTTTTTATTGTTATCTCATTGTGTATCTTCTTTATTTCCACTCATTTTCATTTTTGGTTTGATAGAACTGATGTGACTTTTCCCTCTTTTGAATACCAATAAAAAAGATTATAAAGAAACCCTTCTCAAATGGGGAAATGATGTATTAAAGGAGGAAATGAAAGTGGAGAGTTTCTTTTGTCCTGCTTCGTGGTGTCTCTGTGTCCCTAAGGCCCGAAGTTGATAGATGCCTTTGTTTGCCCTGCATTAATGTTTCTTCTTTTGTCATCTTGTTGGTAATGTGTTTTCGGTTGCTCAGTTGTGTTATTTGATTTATAAACTGTCATGTATGTAGCATGCTGTTCCCTTCTTGCTGAAAAGCTTTAGTGATGGATATAACAACTGTGCAGTACTGTTTAATACAGTGGACGGATCTTGTGGTACTGATTTTATTGGCCTATAGAATTAGATATTGCAGAAATGGTCTGATGATTTCGTTATTCTGCAGTGATTGGATATGGGCTTTTTAAGCGATTTTGCTTGAGGTTATTTCCTCAACTATCTAGCATAGCTTATATCACTGAACCAAGGTTGTCTACTGGTGTTGGATCTAGCAATTCTGTTGAACGTGGAGCTCTTGACAGGGAACACAGGGCTTATGCCTACCTGGTTCGAGTTCTTACAACATTTTCACCAAGTCATTATTGCATGGCAGAGGCCGTTAGTGCCTCCAGCACAGATAGATATCCGGAAGAACTCATTCTTAATACTCTAGACCCAAATAGAGGCTCATATTGGTCGAGCATGGGACAGAGTGATCCTTTGGCACCTGAGACGCTAATATATAGGTTAATTTCCAATCTTTGTGTTATTACTGAAATCAGTGTACAACCTTTCCAAGGTAATCTTACAATATTTCCACAAATACTATTTGCTTTTCATCTGATCCAGCACATACTATTTAGACAACATTTATTGACAATTAAATGATTTTTTCCCAGCTTATTTTCAGCCAGGCTTTCCAATCTACTCTGCGAAATCTGTTCGATTTCGAATGGGTCATCCTATATCCCCAAAGGATATAGTGAATGATCTCAAGGATTTGCCGTTGCAGCTTCCTGCCGATGACAGGTTCATATGGACATACACTTCGCAAGTGTTTCCAATGGCTCAGGTGAGCTTTTCAACCTGCAAAAACGTGTCTTTCTTCTTTTGGCAGCATGAACTTGCATATTTAAGGAGAGGGGATAGCCTAGTGGGAAGGGCTCTCCCACCAAGTTGTTGGGTCCTGGCTTCCAACTCACAGTTCCCTCCTTAGATTTCAGCCGATAATGTACCCAAAAAAATAAAAATAAAAAAATAGTGGTGTTATCTACTTTAAGAATTATGCCATTCCATATTTCCACTTAAAATTGTTTTGCATATTTGATTGGCAAGGTATATGGCCATGTTTGCTAGTACTTCTAAAGGAAAGATCTTCTGTTATTGGAGTTACAGAAATGAGGAATGCTAATATGCGGTGCAGCTGTATTAGATTAGTGTTGTGCCTTGATTTAATTATCCAAGATACTGCCATTTCCTTCCATTCTTCCCTGCTTAACTAAAGGTAACTTTATATTTGAAATTGAAAAAATAATCTTGTAATTTAAAATTCCGTCTCTTCAACACTTCCTCAACATCATTGCAGAACCCATCCCCCGACAATCTCTCAATGGTCACCTTCAATGCCAGATGTCTCATTTGCATTATCATTGTCATCAACTACATCACTACAGTCTGCACAATTAACAATGCCTGCTTGCTCTCACTACATTCTTCCTCTACTTCTCTCTGTATCATGAAACCAACCAGCTTCCATGGGCATGCTAAGGCCTGCACCATTGTTTATTTTTGTCCTAAAGAGGTGGTTGAAAATATATCAACCTATCCAATAGACAACTCCTACTCTCTGTTAATCACTCTCCCTTCTTTTCAGTTACTATTTACGGTGAAGTTTGATAATGGCCTGAAGGGGGTGCTTTCAAGTACCAGATCCATACCATCATCTTCTCCACCTTTCCTATCTATTCTATCTTCCTGTTTCTGTTCTACTCATAACTCCGGGATGCTACCGCCATAACTGACTGCTACTGCTTGAGGTGCACATAGGCCGGTTTGATTTAGATTGAGACTCAACCCGGACCCAAAGCATTATTTATACTAACTAAACTGAAACCAAACCTAAAACAATTGGATCGGTTTGGTTCAAACCACGTAGCAAGAGTGCTAAAGAAACAAAAAAGACAACTATTTGCGCCTTCTGTTGATGTCATCTTTCCCAAGTACTCAATCAAAAGCCTACATAAGGAATATTGAACTGTAGAGACGAGGTGATGTGTTGCCCGAGTCGATGTGGAATAAATGCATGCAAGTATAGCTTTTATACACATGGGCAGACCTATCAAGGGTCTTGCCCCCCCCCCCCCAAACAACTCATTTGCAAAATTACTCAAATTTTATTAATTCTGCTATTTTTTTCGCATCGTTATTCAGGTTTTGCTCTCATTGTATTTTTACCTTTGCTTTCATTTGCCTTAAAAGTGTGATTTTGCCCCCATGAATTACAAATCCTGGGTCCAACCCCGTCCGTACATATGTTGGAAGGGAAAATATCCTTGAATAGTTGATATGGAATGTGCACATGTATATTTAGCTGGTCTGTAGTTCCTTTCATCTTCAATCCCATGCTGACTGGGAAAATAGAACTTAAGTAAAGCATATAACTGATACCTGGATGCCTATGGAAATTGTAAATATAATAGGCGCAATGGTGCTTTCATGGTATTGTTTTTATAGTTATATATAGGTTGGTTCTTCGGTTGATTTAGGTAAACCAACTCACCGAACCATAACCCAAACCAATCCCATTATTTCTTCAAATTTGAGAACTGGCAGTGAAACAACATTAATGGTAACCAGACCAAAATATACTAAAGTGGTTGAATTCAGTTTGGTTGTGGGTTCGGTAGTTGGTAAACCAACTCATCAACCTGGGTCCCAACTAGTATTAGCTCTTGAAATTTTAGAACTGGCTCTGAACCAACGGTAATGGGAATCAGACAAAAACAAACTAAAGTGGTTGGAGTAAGTTTGGTTCGTGGGTTCACTGATTCTTTATGCACCCTTACCTGAATCCAGGGATGCACCATGTCTCTGCAACTGTTCATTTTCACGTGAAAACACCAACTGCTTTCCTCTTCTGCTCCTCACACTTTCTTTTATCCTTGTTCTCAAACCTCGACCTAGATACTCAACCACAGTCTTAACATCGTTGCCAACCTACAATTCATGGCCTTTGCACCTTGAATATACCTACCCCAACTTCTCGCCTTGGTGTCAGAAGTCCAACAAGAAGGAAATGAGGCACTTAGAAGATGACCTGGCGAGCATTTTGATTTGCCATCGCCACTGTTGCAGCCCACAGGAGCTGTTGGTAATTATGGTTTTGAATGGTAATCATTGCTCAGGTTATAAAGAGGGACAAGTACCATCATCCCTTGCCTCTTTCTTTCTGCCGGAGTTAACATTCCATGAAATCCAGAAGTACCCTTATCTTTATAGATTGCTTCGCTTCACATTCTTCAAAATAATCATCATTTAGATTCAACATCTCTTGAATTTTCCTTGGCCTGATTTCAATCTCACAGTGGCATGATCCACTCCTCAGCTTTTAGTTTTGAGCGCTGCACTACTTGCTTTCGTTCTAATGCCCTCTTCTTAAAAATATTTTCCTCTGGCTAAATACTTGTATGTTCATCTCAGCATAATTAAATCTTAAATGACTTTCCTGCAAAACAGGAAAATAGCTTGCAGAAGTTCAAGTTTCCAGAACCAGTTCTTTGCATAGGTGGATTTATACAAATTGAGCTGATGGGTAGAGTTCAGAAACAAGCATCGGATGGCTTATTCTATATATGGTAAGTTTAATACATTCATTGTATACATATATTTTATTCAACCTAATGGTTCAATGTTCTTGTTTTATTCAAATCATGGGCTCTTTCAGTCAACTGACACTAGTTTCTTTTGTCATATCCTTATTAGCATTCAGAACTCTGCATGATGTTGACTATTCAGCCAAGGAATACGTGTATTGGCATTGGTATCAAATTTTGATTAGTTAGGTTGTATGTGATCTAAATATTCATGTTATTCCTAAACGTGATTATTTAGCTCTGTTCATTGACAAAATTTTCAATATTTATGGGGCGTTGTGCATTTTTATTTGGACTTTCAATATGCTTTTCGCCATTTTGTTGCATTCTGAGACAATAGAAGAGTTTTTGCCAGTGCTGAATTCCTTGGGAATGCTGGTTCGGTGACCAATTTCAGCACTCGAAGCTTTAGAAACTTTGCATGGTGTGGTTATATAACACATTTGTTATCTGTCGTACTAGACCCGATTTACTGTTGTCTGTCCTACATTATAAGGCTATGTTTGAGGGCATAGGATAAGATAGTTTAGAATTTAGATTACTGCAATTGTTTCTTGTCCTATGTCCATTAGAAAAAAAAGTTTGTGTAGATGATCATACTAATAGCTCCAGTCCTAATATTTTCTTCCCATTTCATTGGTATACCGCAGTGTTTCTCATGTGGAAATTTTGGGGCATCCGTTGTTTCCCGTGTTTGATATTGAAATTCTAGAACCTTCTGGAAAGTTTCTGTTGAAGTACTTCCCAGAAGCACGAAATCTGCCACCACTCTTCCCTCCACGTCGTTCTCGATTTCATGCATCCATGCATCATTTTTCGAACGGATACCTCAGGGAATTGGAGGAGATATTAGCCACTTTCGATGCCAATATGCCAAATCTCCAGCCTGAAGAGGACGACGATGAAGAAGATGAAGACGAAAATAATGTAAATGATGTGAACTTGATTATGTAAAATCCTATTTGTGCTCTCTTTCTCCTTTGAAACCATAAAACGTTGAACTCTTTATGGGTGTAGTTTCTGAACTGTTAAAATATTGTAAATAATAGAATAACTTTGTTAGTAGATTCTTTTGCCTTGTGAAATCTATCTGTTTATTGTTATATAACCTCGTCTCTTTATTAGGTATGGAATGGTCAATTAAACGGTTAGATTAAAATCTAACGATCCTGAGTTATTATGATCGAGTTAACATCGTCTAACTATGTTAGATTTCAAAATCCTATAGAACGAACCTAATCTCAAACGAAGGGTTCGTTTGTAATTTAAAAAAGAGAATTTTTTAATAACTTCTATTTTTTTGGTATTTGGCAACAAATTAAAATTTTTTAAAAATTTTAGAAAGTTTTTGCAACAAATTAAAAGTTTTTAAAAATTTTAGAAAGTTTTTCTAATTTTTTTTTATCTAACAATTAAAAATTCTTAAAAATTATTATTATTTTCAAACATTTTATCAAACAATTAAAAGTTGTTCAATAATTTGAAAAATCGTTAAAAATTTAAAATTTCTATTAAATGCTTCGAATTTAAAAAAAAAAAATAACAGAAGTTTCGAAAACTTTTGCTTTCAAATGACCCTAACTTATCTATTGAAGCTGTAAAGAAGAATTTAAGTCACAAGAACAACTTATCAGTCAAAGCTCGAAAAAGATACGAAATCAAATCAACACAAACACAAACTAATCCATGAATCACGTGAAAAAACAGAAAATTCTTCAATTGCATACCTGAAGTAGAGATGGACATTCGGAAGAAAGAAATAAGGTATGTGAGTTATATACATATATATATATATATACATAGAGAGAGAGAGAGAGAGAGGTTTTGGATTCCGCCGCAATATCTCGGAAACCACATGCATACATGAACATTCTTCCAAGGCTGAGTCGTCTGCCCGTATTACAACTCAAGCAACCAACAAAAACTCTATCTCAACTCAAGCAGATTCACGCCCAACTTCTCACCAACGGCCTCAATTCCCTTCCCATCCTTGCCCAGTTGGTCGAACGTTACTGTGCCTTCTCCACTGACCACGCCCATCTAGTTTTCGCCAGCTCTGTCGATCCAAATGTGTATCTCTTGAATGTTCTGATCAGATGTACCACTCCCAGAGATTCCATTCTAATCTTTGCCAACTGGGTTTCCAAGGCTGGCTCGGCATTCGACGACTGCACCTACACTTTCGTTCTCGGAGCTTGTGCTCGTTCTTGCATCGTATCAGCGTTGTGGGAAGGGAAACAAATCCATGCTCGCGTAATCAAGCACGGTGCTTTGTTGAATATCAGGACGCAAACCACTGCCATACATTTCTATGCAAGTAATAAGGATGTTGGCTCAGCCCGGCAGGTGTTCGATGAAATGGCTGTGAGAAGTAGTGTTACTTGGAATGCTATGATAAAGGGTTATTGCTCGCAGAAAGTAAAGATGAGTGACCATCCCCGCAGTGCTTTGTTGTTGTTTAAGCACATGTTGGTTGATGACAGTGGGGTGAAACCAACAGATACTACTTTGGTTTGTGTCCTTTCTGCGGCTTCTCAGTTGGGTGTTTTGGAAACTGGAACTTGTGTTCATGGGTATATTGAGAAGACACTGTATATCCCAGAAGGAGATGTTTTTATCGGAACTGGCCTTCTTGACATGTACTCAAAATGTGGTTGCCTTGGTACTGCATTGTATGTATTCAGGAGAATGAAAGAAAAGAATATACTGACTTGGACAGCTATGACAACAGGGCTAGCCATTCATGGGAATGGAGAGCAAGCTATGGAACTTTTGAATGCTATGGAAGCTGAGGGTTTAAAACCAACTACGGTGACGTTCACTAGCTTGTTTTCTGCTTGCTGCCATGCCGGCCTTGTGAAAGAAGGCCTTAGTTTGTTCCACAGCATGAAGAGCAAGTTTGGAGTTACCCCACTAATTCAACACTATGGTTGTGTTGTTGACCTTCTTGGCAGAGCAGGGCACCTAAAAGAGGCCTATGAGTTTATAAAAGACATGCAGGCTGAGCCTGATGCAGTCTTGTGGAGGAGTTTGCTTAATGCATGCAAGGTTCATGGGGATGCTGTGATGGGTGAGGTGGTGGGGAAGATTCTTCTCCAGTTGCAGCCAGAACAGAGGCCTGTGGAGTTGATTGATATGAGTGAAGACTATATAGCTTTGTCAAATGTTTATGCTTCTGCAGAGAGATGGGATGATGTGGAAAAGGTTAGAGACATCATGAAGATTAAGGGCATTCAAACTAAACCTGGTTGTAGTTCAGTTCAATCTTTTCCCAGCAATCTCTTGGGTTAATAGTGGCTGGAACTTAGTGGTTTCTCTGTTTGAAATCAAATTGATACTTATTATTTCTGTTGAACAAATGAATTTGGAGAAACACTACGAGTGCAAGACGATGAGATTTTCATTTTGAGGTTTGTTGCATATCCTCCCTCCCCATGTAGAGCTATTTGCAAGATTGAGAATGCCAACAAAGTTGTGCAGGTTGGTGCACAAGCAGCTCGAATATGGCTGATTTTTGGTAATCTTGAATGATAATATGTTACTAATGCATAAATTATTCATATACATTTTAACTCTGTATATATCTCGGATTAAGTTAATTTTCCCAAAAAAAGGGGGCCCGGGGGGGTGGGGTGGGGTTAACTTTAGCTTGAAATTGCACAAACACAATATGCATACAGGAAAAAAAAAAAAAAATTGCATATACTTCTGGATAAATTTTTCTTTTAGTTGAATAGCACATATTTGAAGTTCAATAAGAATTATTATTATTATTTTTTTTTTTAAATTTGATGTGGATCAGGAAACCATGCAAGACTTGCTAAAATCTGCAAAGCTGGCTCCGTAAACAGAGCTTCCACCAGCCATCGGCAAATTCAACCCAAGTATGGGCAAGAAAACACACCCCACATGTTTGATCAAGTAAACAAGGGATAACCAAATTCTGCCATCCCATACTTAACAGAGATGCAAGGTTTTACAACAGTAAACGGGTAGATTTCGTAAGGGAAAAGAGTCTACTAGCAATGTTACCCTTTTATTTACAGGATTTTAGTAGTTCAGAAACTAAACCATATAAGGAGTTCCATAGCTTATGGCCTGAAAGGAGGGGTGGGGGAGAGAGAGCACAGATATGATTTTACATAATCAAGTTAAGATCATTTTCGTCATTCAGATTGTTCAAATCATCTTCGTCATTGTCCAATTCAAAGGGCTTGGGATTTGGTACATTGCCATCAAGCTTGGCCAATAACTCCTCCAAATCCCTCAGGTTTCCCCTAAAAAAATGATGCATGAAATTGAGGATAGGGAGGAAAGAGTTGCGGCAAATTCCAAACTTCCGGGAAGTACTTCAACAAAAACTTTTCAGATGGTTCTAGAATTTCAGCATCAAATACGGGAAATAACGGCTGCCCCAGAACTTCCACGTAAGAATCACGGAATCTGCCACCACTCTCTCCTCCTCCTCAATTTCATTCATCACTGCATCATTTTTTGAGGGGAAACCTCAGGGATTTGTAGGAGATATTGGCCATGCTCGATGACAATGTACCAATTCTCGAGCCCTATGAATTGGACGATGGCGAAGATGATTTGAATGACGAAGATGATCTTAACTTGATTATGTAAAATCATATCTGTGCTCTCTCTCCTCTTCCTTTTAGACCATAAGCCATGGAACTCTTTATAGGGTAGTTTCTGAACTGTTAAAAAATCCTATAAATAAGAGTGCAACTTTGCTAGTAGACTCTTTTCCCTTGTGAAATCTACCTGTTTACTGTCGTAAAACTTTTCATCCCTGTTAAGTATGGAATGGTAGAGTTTGATTTTCCTCTGCTTACTTGGTCAAACATGGGGGATGAGTTTTCTTGCCCATGCTTAGGGTGAATTTGCTGATGGCTGGTGGAGCCTCTGTTTACGGAGCCATGTATTATTGCTTTGCCTTCTGCAGGTTTTAGCAAGTCTTGCATGGGTTCCTGATCCACATCAAATTTTAAATTAAAAAAGAAATAATCTTTATTGTTTAATATTTATTCAATAGAAATCTACCTATTTAGAGGTATCATATACAAATTACAACCCATAAAAATAACACGAACCTTGTTGAGCTTTTGCGGCGTCAGCTGTGTGTTTGATTTCTGCCCCAATATTCTTGGAAACCAAACACACATGGGGATGCTGTGACGGGCGAGGTGGTGGCGCAGATTCTTCTCCAGTTGCAGCCAGAACAGAGTCTCGTGGACTTGATTAGTATGAGTGAAGAGTCTGAAGACCATACAGCTTTGTCAAATGTTTATGCTTCGGCAGAGAGATGGGATGATGTGGAAAAGATTAGAGACATGATGAAAATTAAGTGCCTTTAAACTAAACCTGGTTGTAGTTCAGTTCAATCTTTTCCCAGCCATTTCTTGGGTGGATAGTGGTTGGAACTTAGGAGTAGTTGCTCTATTTGAAATCAAATTAATACTTGTTGTTTCAAATTGAACAATGCAATTAGCAGAAACACTACAAATGCAAGAAAATGAGATTTTTATTTAAAACGAGTCTATGCAATTAACACAAATAAAGAGTATAAAATATGCAATATTATGCACTAATCATTGTCATTTCAAGTGAACAGTCTTAATATTATAAGAATACCCATTGGAGATTGATTATATGTGTATATACCATGTATGACTTTGTGATAAAATTTCAGTTCATATTTGACTCTCTTTTGAAACCTTTCGAATATGACCAAGGGGCAGTACTAGCTCATTGCTGCTTGCTTGCTCATGTGCGGAGCCATGTGAAGGTAAAGGGGGCAAGTGATTCCTGAATTTCGGACATGAAATTATCAAAATATTCTTCAAAATTTAACTTTATTTAAAAAATTAAATTAATTTAAAATCAAGGTATTTAAATTTTATTTAAAAATTAAAGTCAATTAAAAAATTTTCAACATATAAAAGAAATGTATAAGAGTCAAATCTTAGTATTTTTGTAAAATAAAATAAATTCTCCCACTTTTTTTCATGACGAGAGTCATTCCTAAATATTAAGTTTTATGGCGAGTTGAACTATTAAACTATGAAAAATGTATTTTCCGGTTTAATGTT
>QLOD02000009.1:2320706-2333008 GCA_003260245.2 Sideroxylon spinosum
CATACTTTCTTTGAGAGAGAGAAATGCCCATACTCAACCGGGCAATCTCAATTTCCCAAAAAGTATTTCAATGGTCCCCCCAAAAAAAACAAAAAAAAAAAAAGAAAAAAGAAAAGTGATTTGATCTTTCCTGACATTTCTATATTTTGATGTACTTTCATGCTTTATTTTCTCATGAACTTCTGACTTTTTTTTATCTTTATTAACTGACTAGATAATTTTTAATGGCAGATGTCTCGCCTATTTGGAGTCGATGATGAATATGCAGAGGATGCATTATTGGGAAGGCTTGAGGGCATGAAAGATGTGATTGAACAAGTGAACAAGCAATTCAAGGATCCTGTAAGATCTTATGTGCAAGTGATTCTTTCATTAGAATGGATAGTGCATGACATGTTTTTGTCATCTGTTGTTGGATATTGCTTCTGATAAAACAAAGGTATCATAATGAAATAATTGTTTTTTGAATTCATTTTTCAATTATTCAAAATAATGGAGAAATTTACAATGAGTGAAAAAATGAAAAGAAAATTGGTACTAGTATTATCACTCTTCCTAACCCTTCAATCGGGTTATTTCTAAACTGAAATAAGGAATTTGCGGTTATCTGTTGTGAGATTTTAGCTCAAATATTGCTTACGAAATTCAAACATTCTTTTTATTTCTGTTTTATTTATTTGTTTATATAATACTAGGGGCAGTTTAGTTTATGGGTTTTAGCTTGGTTTGTCAAATAAGCCTTTTTTTTTTTTTTTTTTTGGTTGGCCCTTATTTTGTTAGTGAGATGTGGAAGCCCGAAGGAACACTTAGGTTTACTAATATATAAATAATTTATGAAATGGGTATATCCTCTAAAGCCAATTCTTTTGTGATTTGTGGTTTATATCCCTTAGGGGTGTGAGTTCATTAGATATTTGATAATCACTGATTGTTCTTGAATTTCGACATCTCTTCCCCCCCCCCCCAACTTTTTCCCCCCTCCCTCTTAGACACGAGTAGCCATTTATGGCTAATTCAGCTTAAACATCTTCTCTTCCAATTCCATATTCGAAGGGCAATTTTAAAATTGTAATAGAGAAATGTTCTGTTTGATATGATATTTCCTTGTGCATTTGTTTATATTGATTTGAGCTTAATTCAATGTTAACTTTAGAAGACACTAATTCTCATGAAGTTTCCTGGTGGAGTGAAATGAAAAAAAAAAAAAAAAAAAAAAAAAAAAAAAGGAAGAGGGGGGGAAGAAAAGATTTTAGAATCAACAGCTTGTTGTGAGTTTTTTCAGGAGAAAGGGGAAAAAAAAAAAAAAAAGAAATGGAAAGAAAAGTGGGTACTAAAATTTTAAAATTTTCACCTTCCCAAATGTGGGAAGAAATGGAGAGAAGAGAAAAGTAAATTAACGAAATTTTCAAAATGACATATTCACACATAAATTATAAATATGTTCCAAGGCTAAATAAATTGATTATACTCATATTTCTCAAAGAATTTGATGGTAAAATAACTATCTACTTTTTTTTTTTTCCCCTTCCATTTCTTTTCAACTCACAGATAAAACCAAACCTAACCAAACCAAACTAAGCCTTTTCCCACTAGGTGGGGTCGGCTATATTTCAACTCACAGATAAAGAGAGAAAATTATTATTCTTTCTCTTATAAACTTGCAAATAAATAGAAAAAAATATAATCATTTCTCTTTTTTTCTCTTCTCTCCTAACTAATGTTTTCTTTTCTCTCTTAAACTTACAAACAGAGCCTTAGATTTCGTTTGTGACTCGCTTCATATTTTGGAATCAATGGAAAGTGCATTTAGCAGAGCATATAATGTTTCCTTTGTGTGTATATTATTATTATTATTACTCCTCCTCCAGCTGATGTTGTTACAGTCTCTTGCAGGAAAATATTTAATATTTTTTTGTTTCTATTCAAGTTATTGATATATATAAGTGCTTCACATTCCTGTTGACAGGATTTGACAACCTTTATCTGTGTTTGTATTCCGGAGTTCCTCTCTTTATACGAAACGGAGAGACTGGTGCAAGAACTCACAAAATTTGAGATAGATACTCACAATATCGTTATTAATCAAGTACTTTTTCACGAAGAAGGTGCCTTGCCTTATTCACTACGCCAGTACTGTTTCATTTGACCTTTGCGCTCGAAAGAAAAAGCTAATTATTAATTCCGCTTCCCTCCTGTTGTAGCTGTTGAATCCAAGTTGCTCAAAGCTAGAATGCGGATGCAGCAAAAATACCTCGATCAGTTTTACATGCTGTATGATGATTTTCACATTACTAAACTGCCATTGCTTCCCGAAGAGGTAAACTACAAAATCAAGATGCTTCAGTTATACATTTATACATTGCTTGCTTTATTTAGGTTCCGTTTGGGAACAAGAAGCTGGTAGTTGAGCTACCTTTTTGGTTTTTCCTAAAATTACTAAAGTTACCCTCTTATATTTTAACCTTTTTTAAAATTTTCAAGGGTAAAAATGTCAAATTAACAAAAAGTTAAAAAGATAGCTACTAAAAAAATAGTTCTTTTCCCTTCCCAAACACCAAAAAAAACTAACTTTTCAATAACTAGTTACTAGTCAGCTACAAAAAAAAAGCTTTTTTTCTTCTTAAATGGAGTCTTAGTCTTTGTTTGGGAGGTGGTGAATGTGAGGTGGGGGGGAAGCTTTACCTTGTTTGGGAGAAGTTGGAAGGGAATAGAGATGACCAATTTATCTCCATTCACCTCCATTAACCAATTTTCCTTTCATCCCACTTTGGGTTTGTAATGGGTGTGAGAAAAGTGGGTTTGTAATGGGTGTGAGAAGCTTTTAAATTATGTTGTCTATTTTAGACATCAGTTTTGCATGACGTCTAAAGACTAAAGTACCATGGACTTTTAGTCATCATTTTTCAACTTTATTACTATATTAAACTCATTTTCTCACTACAAGTATTATGGTTGAATGGAATTTTAGTCCTCCCTTGTAAAAATGTGGGTTTGGCAGGTTTGTGGCGTAGAGTCTCTGAAATCATTTTCACGTCATTTTGTATCACCATATCAACCTTCCCTCGGTAGAGGCACAGTGGAAGAGCTGGAAATGAAAGTAGAGACATTGAGGGAACAGTTAAAAGATGCTGAGACGGAGCTAGAGAGACTAAGGAAAGGAAAACAAAAGGTCTGATCAGAAGAGAGAGAAAAGATCCAACCATACTTCCGTCTCTCAAGGAGCCAGGCTTTTTCTCTCTTGGTGCTTTCTTTCTAAACTGTTAACTCATGTTTTGCTTCCAGTGGATTAATTGCGTAGGTAAGTCAAGTCAGATTATTCTCCATTTATGTTTGGAGAATCATAGTTCTCATTTTTGGATTTTTTTTTTTTTTTTGGGGTACCGATTTGATTAATGGCTTAATTTATACGATTATTATGTATGATATACTCGAGTGATGTCAACTACCTAATAAATGAAAATTAATGAATTATCATTGGCATAGATTTGTTGCATTTGGACACCGAATTGAATGACTATTTTGCCTCCTGTGGAATGGCATTTTTTTTTTTTGGTGATAGACGAGTAGAAATTACTTAAGTTAGAGTCCTTTAGATCCACTCTTAGATTACAAATTCTCCAGAAATTAAGGAATCGATGACCTAAATCAAATTAACGGTTAGAAGATATTTTGAAACCATCAATCAAGTAACGGCTAGTTTTTATCTATAAAAGTGATGATATATATCAACCGGAGACGAGTTAAAAAGATCTATTATATTCATTGTTCAAACCTTAATCAATTTACACCTTTTTTCTTCATTTGTTTTAACAACTCTTTGAGAGAGTATTGTTCTTCATTGTATTCAATTGAGATTGAGTTTTTTGTTTTTTTTTTTTTAAGAACTATTTTGTAAGAATTAGGGTTCAAGAGTTAGTTGAGGTGTGCCTAAATTGATCCGAATATTTTCAATTAAAAAAATGTATTGGGTTTAAGTTTTGAGTGTTCTTATAAAAAAAATACTTTGAAGAATTGTTGAGTGTTTTGGGACAAAAAAACAACTTGGATTCAAGTTTGGAATGTTCTTACTAAGAAAAACCTTAGGAAGGTTGCTAGCACTAAGGAGATTAGAGAATTTCAACCTTCATTTAAAAAAGTTAGTAAAAATACTTAAAATAGCCTTAGGAAAATGCAAATAGTGTATCTCTATGGTATAATAATTGGCACCCCTTGGGACTAGTCATCTACATATTTGGGCAAAGAGTTATTTGTGATTTAGGAATTCTCAGTAATGCCAAAGTCTCTACTATCATTGCAAATGGTACATAGTCCTGACCAATCCCAACTACTTGTGAGATAGCTGAAATTGTTTCAAACAATCCATCTTACCTTCCGAATAGCTCCCTACAAGATGAATTTATTTAGACAGCTTTTAGTAATGGTATTTATGCAACAACGTTCTCATGGACTGTTATTAGATAATCTCAATCACCTATCCATTGGCACAAGTTGTTATGGTTTCCCAAATATATCCCGCGACATAACCTTATTGCCTGGCTTGCCATTCATGGAAGATCAAACACCTTTGGTTGTATTACAAATTGAGGGCTAACTAATAATTCTTGTTGTGTTTTGTGTAAACAGAGTAATGAAAATTTTGATCATCTATGCTATGCTTGTCATTTTTTTGATGATTTATGGATTATTTTGTGCCCCTTATGTAACATTCCAAGATAAAAACAGAACTAGATAAGAGAGATCAATGGGCATTGTGGAAGTTCAACAAGAAAACCTTTGTAAATTTAATATGTAAACTTGCTTGGGCAGTTACTACTTATAATATATAGTTGAAAGAAATGGAAGAATCTTCAAAGACATCTCAACTCATGTCGGCAACATTGTCCAACTCATCAAACAAGAAGTTCGGGTAAGAGTCACTCAATTTAGGAATGTTAACTGTATCACTGAGAATATTACTCTATGTTAAAAATAGGAGGTTCCTAATTTTGTATTGAAATAAATAATAGTTAGAGTTATACTTTTGTATACTACAGATATACTCCTTAGATGCTTGTATATTTTTTTTATTAATCTAACTTATTTTACTTACAAAAAAAAAAAAAAAACCTCGGACAATAACCACAATAAATGTCTTTTTATTTCCTTCTCTCTCTATAGATTTTTTTAATTACTTGCCATTCAAAATCGTGGTTAAAATTTTAATCACTAAAGCTTTAATTTTATAACAAGATTTAAACAACGTTGAGATGGCCGAGTTGGTCTAAGGCGCCAGATTAAGGTTCTGGTCCGAAAGGGCGTGGGTTCAAATCCCACTCTCAACATAATTGCTAACATTTTCTCCTTTTTCCGTTGAATTTATCTTTCCAACCCCACCAAAAAACTAATTTCGAGTTTTTTCCCTTTCCATTGCCACCCTTCCTTATTCAAACATTCAAAACTCGAAAGTGAAAAAAAACAAAATGTTACTAATGATTGACGTAAGTAACTAAAAATCGTGTAAAGGAAAATGTTACTAATGATTAATGTAAGTAACTAAAAAATGGTGTAAAAGATAATGATAAATTGAAACAGACTACTTGCATCCCTAACTTAACTAATAGGGATTTTATTAACTAAGTGATAACAAACTACTTAACACCTAACAATTCCTCCCTTAAACTGAATGCTACAAGTTTTCAATTTATATCAATCTCAGAATAAACTTCCAATATTCCCACAGTTTTAAGAAAACATTAAGTTTGAATGGTTTAGTCATCACATCAGTCAACTATTCCTATGTTCCACAGTATACTAAGTCCACAATATCTCCCTTTGTAAGCTCTCGAAGGAAACGAAAACGCACATCTATGTGCTTATTACAACCATGCATTACTGGATTCTTTTAGAGTTTGATTGCAGAGCTATTATCACAATAAATGACAGTTGACTTGCTATGATTCTAACCCAATTTTTCGAGCACTCTTTTTAACCATATTGCCTGGCATGCACAAGAAACTGCAGCAATAAACTCTGTTTCGGTGGTAGATAAACTTACTATTGGTTGCTTTTTCGATGACCACGATACTGCTCCGTACTCGACAAAAACACATAATCTGATGTACTCTTTCTGTCCTCCAAATCACCAGCATAATCGCTGTCAGTGTAAGCAACAAGTTCATCATCTCTTCATTTTCTATAAAAAATTCCAAACCCAATTATTTCCTGTAAATATCTCAGTACCATTTTTGCTGCCTGTAAATAAAGCTCAGTAGGATTTTCCATATACCTACTAATAAGGCTCACCACAAACATCATGTCCGGTCAAGTAGCTATAAGATACATGAGGCTACCTACAACCTGTTTATAGAAAGTCTTGTCCACTTTAACTCATCCTTTATCTTTCACAAGCTTAAAACCAGGAACAATAGGATTATAAACAGAATTACTCCTCTTCATTCCAAACCTTTGTAGCACCTCCATTGCATATTTCTTCTGATTGATAAAGATACCATCAGATTTTTGCAATACTTCAAAACCGAGGAAGTACTTTATCATGTTTTAAAAACCGAACCGTTCATCGAACCAGAAAGAAACGGAGTCACGAGTTAGTGGTTCAACCGGAAACGAACCGGAGTTGAACCGTGATACCATAAATATATTTAAATATATAACTAAAATATCAAAATATGTTAGAATTATATAATGATTTTAAAATTTTATATTTTTTCACATATTCTTCTACTTTATTTTGTTTTACTAATAACAAGTGTTAATAAAATGTGTTCTAAAATGAAATCATTCAAAACTAATATATTACATAAACAAAACCAAGTAAAAATAAAGAAAAATAAGTATTAGTGGTTTAGTGGGAGAATAGTATTTTGTCACAATATAAACTCAAGTTCAATTCTAGGCTAGTATATATTAATTGTTTTATTTTACCATTCAAAAATAAAAAAAAAATCTCTGTTCGTAAAAAATCGGACTGGTTCGTAAAAAAATCGGACCGGTTCACCGATTCAACCGTCGAGTTACCGGTTTTTCACCGATTTGAAGTCTAAATGGGTTTAAAGGGACAACCGGACCGTTTCTTGGACTGGTCGACGGTTCAACCAATTGAACTGAGTCGTTTCAATTTTTAAAACATGCTTATCTTACCAAGATTAGTCATGTCAAACTCATGCTTCACGGAATTTCTAAAATCTATAAACATCAATTCATTGTTTACAGTAAAAATGAGATTATCAACATATAAACTTACGATTAATACTTTCTATCATTTTTTGTCTTGATGAACAGAGTATGCTCGTAGTCACACTTCTCGAAACCTTCCTTCATGAAATAGGCTTCTATACGGCTATACCACGCATGTGGTGCTTGCTTGAGCCCATAAAGTGCCTTCTTTAATTTATAAACCTTCTGTTCATTTCCCTTTTGCACATAACCACAAGGCTACTCCACAAAAATCTCTTCATTCAACTTACCATGTAAAAACGCAAACTTCACATCTAGCTGGTAGATAGTCCATTCCCTTTGAGTTGTAAGTGCGACCACCAAACAGATTGTCTCCATACGCACCACAGGTGCAAATACTTTTATATAATCTACCCCGTGTTGCTGAGTATATCCCTTTGTCACAAGCCGATCCTTGTATTTGTCCACTTTACCATTTTCATTAAATTTAGTCTTATAAATCCACTTCACTCCAACATTTTTTTCTCCCTTAGGTAACTCTTATTAATTCCCATGTGTCATTTTTCCTTATTGCTTCCAACCCTGCATCTACGACTCTCCTCAATTTCTCGCTCTTCACAGCCTATAAACATCGCCAAAAGAGCTTCATTATCTTCTTCAGAAAGGCCTTCTCCTGTTTCATAGTCTCTCATCCAAATAGGTGGTCTTCTATTCATCTCTTCATTCGAGCTAGGAGAATTTTCTTTAGTCAAAGAATCAGAGGAAAAATTCTCCTCTGTTTTAGAAAGGCCTTCTTCTGTTTCATAGTCCCTCATCCAGATAGGTGGTTTTCTATTCCTCTCTTCATTCGAGCTAGGAGAATTTTCTTTAGTCCAAGAATCAGAGGAAAAATTCTCCTATGTTTCTATATCTGCATCAAGATTAGATTCACTCTTTTCTTGATTTTCATTACTCACATCTGTTTTCTCCTCGTGATTACCCCATTCTAGATCGCATGCAATGGCTTCTTTATATTCCTTATCCTAATCCCAACTTTTATCTTCTTCGAATACCATATTTTTTCTTATAAGGATCCTTTGTGAGATTGGATCATAGAGTCTATAAGCCTTTGACTTCTCACTAACTCCTAACCGAAGTTTAGTTCTTTTATTATTAGGCCCATGAACAAGAGAAACACATCCAAAAACTCTAAAATACTCAACCGAAGGTTTGGCTCCACTCTAAGCTTCTTCTAGGGTCTTATTTCGTACTGCTAATGTTGGACTTCGATTCAAGACATACACCATCTAATTTACTGCTTCAAGCTAGAAAGTGTTGGGAAATTTCTTCTCCGAAAGCATAATACGAACCATATTCATAATGGTTCTATTCTTCCGCTCTGCAACTCTTTTCTATTGTGGCATATACGCAGCCGTCAATTGTCTTTGTATGCCATTTACATCACAAAAAATGTTAAACTCTTGTGATGTAAACTCTCTTCCTCAATCAATACGTAAGCCCCTAATAAATGAGTTTGTTTCTTTCTCAACATGAGTCTTAAAAATTTTGAAAACGGTAAAGGCTTCGGATTTCTCTAACAAGAAATAAACCCATGTTTTTCTACTAAAATCATTGGTGAAAGTGATCAAATACCTTTCTTGCTATTAGAGATAGACTTGATTGGTGATCAAATACCTTTTCTTGCTGTTAGAGATAGGCTTGATTGGTCTACAAATATCAGCATGCAGCAGTTGAATAATTTGTGTAGCTCTCAAGATGCTCTTCTTTGGAAACGGGTCCCTTTGTTGCTTCCCTATCAAACAATCCTTACATAGCTTCAAGGGAGACTTAAGCTGTGGTAAAACCATTCACCGTTTGCTTCTGCTGAAGAGTTTTGAAACCTTTAAAGTTCAAGTGTCCATATCTGCAGTGCCAAAGTTACACCACGTCTTGTATAATTGTGTTGAAACAAGTAGATGCTATAGGTTGAGACATAGCATGCAACACGAACATTCGATTCGAAGACATTTTCATATCCATAATTAAGTCTCTCTCAGTACAAAATACCTTACACTTTCCACGTTGAAATTGAATGGTAAGCCCTTTTTCTTAAAATTGCCCGATACTCAGCAAATTGTTCTTTAACTCTGGCACATAAAATACTTCTGTGATATTCTATTCACTTGCAGCCTCACGTTACCATTTCCTAGTATGGCCATGCTTGAATCGTTGCCCAGTTTCACAGAATCTCTAAAATTTCCATCAAAATCTGAGAAGTATTCCTTTTTCCCACACATATGATTGCTACATCCTGAGCAAGGAACCACATATCTTTTCTATTGGCCTTATTCATACCCATGTATGCCATCAATAACATATTTTCTTGGGTATCTACATAGTTTGACTCCTTCTCTTTGTCATTGTTTGCCTTCTTCTCCTTGGTTAGACATTCCTATTAAAAATGCCCTAACTTGTGACAATTATAGCACTCCACTGTGGTTTTGTCGAAGGTTTGTCTGCCTCGTCCCCTTCCTCTTTCTCTAAAGCTTCCACGACCACGACCCCTTCCTCTAGATTGATCTCCATAAGAAATCTTCAAAGCATGTTCTTCTTCAACATGAGAACTCATGCGTTGTTCATGCACAAGCAGACTGCTTCGCAACTCATCAATGGTTAAGGTGTCTGTATCTTTAGACTCCTCAATGGAACACACAACATAATCAAACTTGGGAGTTATGGATCTCAAAATCTTTTCAACAACAACACTATTTCCCTTGTCCTCACCATTTGCCTTCATTTTGTTGGCTATGGTGAGAGTCCGAGCAAAATATTCATTCACAGATTCTCCTTCCTCATGTGGAGAATTTCGAACTCCTTCCGGAGAGCTTGCAAGTGTGCCCGCTTGACTCGTATTGTACCTTGATATTTTCGCTTCAAAGAATCCCAGATGTTTTTTGCTAAGCTCTTGTTGAGAATCGTCTCTAGAACCGGATGATCTAATGCTTGAAATAGATAGTTCTTTGCTTTCAAATCTTTCAACTGTTGATCTTCAATGTTCTTTTTCTATGCATCTGTGAGACCGTTTGTTACCGCAGAAACTCTATTCTTTTCCCATCCCCAGTACTCCTTTGAACGCAAGAAGTTTTCCATGAGTATTGCCCAATGATCATATTACCCATAAAATTTTGGAACTGTTGGCTGCACAAACGAATTCTCTGTTATCATATTTCAAGTACAACACACGTAGAAAGCTGCTGCTTCTAATTTTACCAGGTCCCGTGACGGATCTTTGATACCAAAATGTAGGGAACTAAAAATCGAGTAAAAGATAATGATAAATTGAAACAAACTACCTGTATCTCTAGCTAATAGGGATTTTATTAACTAAGTGATAACAAACTACTTAACACCTATCAGATATTTTCTTTAATTTATTCATTTTTTATCATTCAAACTTAAAGTTGAAGAAAAATAAATGTTACAAATGATTGTAGTGATCTTTTCAAATCGTTTATTTATCCTGTTGTATAAGACAAACACTAGATAATGATAAAACTTTTAACTTCATAAAGTTTTATTTTGGTGATTCTTTTTTTTTTTTGTTCCTTCTTTTATAATACCCTTGAAACTATTTTTATCCTATGACTTCAATGTCATTAAAAATTATATTTTTATAACTACCACATAATTTAATAATTTCTTCTATTTATATTTTCATTTTCCTTAAATGTCCTTCTAACTACTTATTACTTTTACTACTTTTTTATTTTTAGATATTTCTTAATTAATTAATACATACTTAGATACTCTTAACTATTTATTATGCACTATTTGAATCACTTTTACTAATTTTTTATAATTTTATTTTAATTACATAGAAATTTAGTAAAAATCACACGTACTCCCAGTGCCCACTTCTAGTTTTAATGAGTCAAGCAAACAGATCTCACTAGACTAATAACTGTGACTGCACTTAGCAAATGAATTGTTGTGAAAAAACACTTAAATTTCCATTTCCGTGCAGAAGGATTTAGATTCCCTTCCAAACCATTCATCACCATTGTTGTTGCCAATCGATAACAAGGAAATTGTGACTTTAGAAACTGTGTTATTCAACCATACAGCTGAACAGTACAACAACAGAATTCCCAAAATGCAGAGACAACAAACATCATCAATATCATACATTTTGCTTTGGATTACAATAGTCCATAGTAGGTAAAGAAAAACGACCAAACCTCCCCTTTATCGAAAGTTTTAATATAATATTGTGAAGGATGAATTCTCATAGAGGACTTGTCTAAAACAATTATAATCTCCCATGTAAAAGTGTAGTACTATCAATAAAGACACAATGTTTGACGCTATCCCCCATGTAAGGTTGAGATGAAAACCACCACATCCTTCTCTTCTAGGGTTGTATCAAGCTGACCGCTTAGTTCCCAATCACAATCATTCACAAGGACTAGAACACCAGGTCTCCTGCACATGGAACATTAACAGGTTACCCATTATGAGGAAATGACGAACATCATCGTTTCATCAAATAAAGAAAGCATTTCAAATTTTTTTTTTTTCGTTGGCCCTGAATGGGCATGTCAATGGCCCGAGTCTCTCAGTGAGGTGGTAGGAGCTTTCAATGGACCGGGCCTACCTGAATCTAGTTAGCTGGATATTGTTATAGCTTCAGATATCAATATGTCAATATCCGACCTGTTAAGGACCCAATCCAATAAATTTTATGATATACAATTATTATATATGTACACATTACTACAAAAAAACTTATACCAGATAGAAAAATTCATCTTTACTTTAATTAGGAGCTCACTTTCACTAATTTCATAATAGGAATAGAAGCTTTTAGAGTATTAAAGATGATAATACTTAAAACTCATTATTGTTTAATATATATCAATGAAAAAATAAATCATGAAAGTATCCGGACCCAGACCTGAACACCTGCTGGATCCAGATATGATCATAAACATTGCAGACCTGAATCCAGCGTTTTCTTGACATATTTGGATATGGATACACTTACTCAATCTGAGACGGATCCATTTACGAGTCCCAATCACCCGTTGTGGTGGAACTTCTAAGCATTATGAAACAGTTGCTTGTTTTATTTTCTAAACATCCCAGCATGC
>QLOD02000009.1:2489436-2500957 GCA_003260245.2 Sideroxylon spinosum
TGTAGAGTGGGCAAGGCCCAATGGAGTCAGATCGGTGGTTGAAGATATGACTCAAAGCCTACCAATAAATGTTAAATAGAAGAGGGCATATGTTCCGGGAAGAAAGGATAGTTTCTTCCCATTGGACTTGGAAATTTGTGGTATTAACCTTATCGTACCAAGTGAGGAGTAGATGGCATGTACGTCCTAAAAACAGAAAGGGTAGGGAATATCTGCTTAATTGCCAAAAAAAAACCCGCCCCCCCCCCCCACGGCCCCCCGCCACTCCGGGGGAGGGGGGTTCGTGTGCCTTCTTCCCATTGGAGTTGGAAATTTGTGGTATGAGTTAACCTCATCGTACCAAGTGAGGAATAGATGGCATACCTAAAAATAGAAAGGCTAGGAAATATCCACTTAACTGCCATAAATACCATCCATCCCCCGGCCCCCCCCCCCCGGGGGGGTTAAAGGGGTCCGAATTAAAGAGGAAAATAGTAGAAAATATCAATGCCTGCTCTAAAAAAGATAAATAAAAAAAATTCCATTCCAACAGTAAGTCTAAATGTGTATTTTAATTTGATGGGACTAGGAGCCGCTAGTGTCTCCTAAAGAACATGTCCTTCTAAGAAAGTCTGATATAAGTGCATAATTAACTTTCCAATCCAAATTCTTAGTTGCAAACAGCTGATCCCCAATTAGGATCAATTACAAATTATAGACTCTAATATGTCACAATTACAATTTTAAGTCCAAACCAGACAACTCATTAATTTTATCCAAACGATGGATTTGTACAAAATAGGAGTTGACAAAGGATATAGTCCGCCTAAAACTATTACTGTGTAACTGTGGCTTTCAATAGAGGGAAGCGCTTTAAAATAAACCAAACAAGTCGATAAATGTCATGTAAAATATCAAGTTATTCAAGCTTGTCTCGTGATAGATTTGATCCAAGTCTTAAGTCGAGTTCGATTTGAAAGATTAATGAACCAGACTTTAAGCTCGTTAATTGAAACACAATATTACTCGACTCAATTTGGTTCAATTTACACCCCCTAATAGAGGCAACTAAAAAAAATAGATAACCAACCTTCGGTACTTGACAGATACCAATCAAGCTAAGCCCATCTGCATTTAAATCAAATGTAACCTAAGCAATTCGGCAAGTAAGGGTTAGCAAAATCAAGAGATGATACTAATTGGAGAGGAAAAAGGAAAAAAAAAAAAAAAAACTCAAGCAATAATAAATGACATCATGCAATATTTCATTCAACAACAGAAGTCTTTTCTTTAAAAATGCACAGCAACTCGTCACCACAAGGCACATCAGTTTGTCAGCTCGGAATTGTTTTGCAAATCTTGTCTATATACAAGCTCAATTCAGTCCAAATGCAGCATAAACTCAAACCAAAAAACTATCCGTAAGTAGATAAGAATGGCATATGCCAATAATGCAACTGTGTAAAGAACTCAAATGAGGTCAACAATCTATAATAAACAACATTGTCAAAGGCTAATGCACAACCGTATTCCAGACCCATTCAAAGTGAATTTACAAAATATATGGGCAGTTATTCATTCAAGAATAATACTCGGATTGCATCCTCAATTATGACGTTTAATTCTGTCCAAATCAGACACATCCCCATAACCAAATTCAATGGGGACTGGTTAAATGTCAACAACTTAAGTTTCGGAGGGAGGGGTAAATGAAAACCAATTAATATAAATTACATAGATGAATAAACCATGAAGCCCCTCCCCTTTCCTAAACTAAATAGAACTAAAGTGATTGTCCACTAGGACAGCACCAAACACAACAGGTGAGAGAGGGAGATTTTTACTGAACCTGGAAAATCCATCACCCCTTCACTCACTCAGATTGCATCTGTGAATATAGGGATGATTGAACTTGATATACCTTGTCCAGTATGACCTGTATTTTGTCATTGCCAATTCTAGCCATGGTTTCATGTTACCATTATAGTGTATAACAGCTGCATTCTCAATTTCTGACCGATCAACACTTGGGTTATAGCCCAGGCCAAGCACATGCCATGACTTCTCAAGGGGGTGTGTCAGCTTATAAAATGTAATCAGTCCAGGAGGCAATGTTCCAAGCTTCCAAAGTACTCTATCTTCATTCTGGAATCACACAAGAAAGGAGAAAAAGTCAAAAAATAAAAGAATTCAAAACATTTGGAAAATGCATTTCCTTAAATTGAAGGAGTCACACCAAGAAGTTGACTTGAACATGCAATAATTACAACATGAAAAACAACCATCCATAGAGGTCCTACCATCATTTCAAATAAGAATTTAAGAAATAAATTAATGCAAGGTGCCTAATATTTCCTTTTAACAAAAAACAGTGTACATGATGCCTGACCTTGCAAGAAGCATGATATGTCTAATTTCTAATTGAGTAAACTTGCCAGCGTCACCCCCACAATAGTTTAAAGTATCAGCAGAGTTTATACATTGAACAAGAGACACAGCATCAGAAGAAATGCAAAAGTTTTGAACTACTGACCATATCCTGCCACCTGTGATATATGCCAGTGATATCTTTCTTTTTCCACTCCTTAAGGTCAAAAATGTTCATTCCATACGCCCATCCACATGCATTGGGATCAAAATTCTTTGCAATATAAGGATTTGAAAAATTAAGATACTTATCAAAACGGTGAAAGCTTGCACCACAAGTTTCTACTGCACCGTTGACTTTTCCATGGAGATCCACCGACCACAAACCTGTTAAATCCTTCTGAACAACAATGTCGTCATCAAGAAACAAGATCTTATCCAACTTGGGATAAACCTGAGGGAGATAAAACCTAAGGTGGTTAAGCATTGAAAGATATTTTGGGTTCCTGTACTTCAGATTAGAAGAGCCAGCAGAAAGACTAGTGGGATGATCTGCCTTAAAATAGTACTCCTTCATAGAAGCAGACTCTAACTGCCTCAGAACTGGGCAGTAGGATGAGTTGAGCCACTTGAATTCATCGACATTTTCAACATGGATGGTGGCTTTTCCAGGAGGGTTTAATAGAAACCACATATTCATAGCTCCAAAGTTCAGCTTATCAGTAACAAGATGAAATACATGTTTCGCTGGCTCCTGCAACACAGCCAAGTGGCAAATTTAGACTAGCAAAGAAACATAAGCAGCAAATCTGCATGAGCCTAAATCCAAAACGATTAGTTCTTGATAACTGCATAAAGATGCACAAATCACATTGAATGATCAAAGATCAACGAAAAGAACACCCACTGTAAGATGTAAATGCCAAAAATATCAATGATATAAAGCAATTTTGAACAAACTGCTCCAAAAACCTTCCCCAACATTTTCTTTGAAGAAGCCATTGGTGCAACTCATCTAACCCTAAAACTTTATTCCATTTATTGTCTGTAAGATCAATTTATATCAACATCTTTTACATTTCAAGCCATTTATACCAAAATGCCTAGGCCAATAGGTCACATTTCTCAGAGTGCAAATTTCTTCATACAACATAAGTTAACAACTAATGTTACAGATGTTATTTAAAATCAAGTAACAAAAACCACCTGACACATTGCCACAATCTCCTCTTACCTTTGCATTCATTATGGTTGAGTTGACAACAACTGATGCAGCCAAGACATTGTCAGAGAAGAGTGCATAATGGTAAAGTTTTGGATTTTCCAAATTCTCAATTCTAGGGAATTTTCTTTTCTCCGGTGGAAGGAGGTAGTAATCTATGGTTAAGCGCATGGATAAGCAGTGTATTCCATTGGGAATAGTCTTGGCCGCTAACTGGCTCAGGAATGTACTCTGCTTTTTCAAGCTCCTAACTTGCTCATCTGCTGATTGAAGCATTGCTCTCAGCTTTCCTGTCACCAGTTTGCAATCATACAGCTGCTCTCTAGATTTTGAGAGCACTTGGCCCATAGCTTTGATTTTCTCTGGTGCACTGTAAACCACTTTTTGGGTCAAAATAAAATGAATACTACCAGAACCAAGGTAACATGTGCACAAAGATATAGACTGTGTTTGGTGTCCTCAAAATAAGTTGACTTATTATGACTTTTATTCACCAAAATAAGCCCACTGACTTTAGGAGACCTTTTTTTTCCCCTGTTGGGGGAGGGGGGAATTTTTCAAAGAAATGTGAATAACAAGCCAAAAAGTTACCAAACAAAAAACAAATTTTAATTTTTAGTGGGAGAAGGCCATATAACACAAAAAAGCATTATCCGGATAAGGCCAACTTATTTTGAGATAAGTTGGGGGATTCCAACCGATGCCACTTTAGGGGACCTTTTTGTTTTCCCCTGTGGTTGGAGGGGGGGGTTCAAAGAAATGTGAATAACATGCCAAAAAGTTACCAAACAAAAAAAAAAGGCCATATAAGACAAAAAAGCATTATCTGAATAAGGCCAACTTATTTTGAGATAAGTTGGGGGATTCCAACCGGTGCCTAATAGTCACACTACCTGTGAGACAGATCGGTATCTGAACTTGCCTCCCCTAAAGCCCGCTGACTTTCTTTTATCCGAATTTGTAATTCTCGGGCCAAGTCATGCTTATTCTTCATATTTGCAATGCTCATATATACCCTTGCCATAATCATTTGATCTCGCATCAAGCGTACCGTTGAATCAGTATTCTCATTTTCATTTTCTTTCCTCCATATACTGTATTTTCCCAGAACTGCTGTGTCAACCGATTTTGTACGTTCAATGGCTGCATTTTCAAGCTTTACAATAGCTTCATCATCTTGTTTCAATAAGTCAGCTGCACGCTTTTCACGCCTTTTATCTCTCAATTGCTACCAAAAAAGAATAAATATATGAAAATAAAAAAAAAATGTAATGCAGTTAAAAGAAACGAGAGAGAGAGAGATCAAACAACAAACAAAAATTCAAAGATGTTTTCAATTATGCAAAGAAATTAAAATATCAAAAGTACACAACTTATGCATTAATAACATTTACCCTTCGTGCTAGTATTGCAGGTGTATCAACAAATTGAGAATGACCACCTGCAAGGGGGGGAACCTTATCTATTTAATTCATAGACATATGTAACCTTAGCACATAAAAGAGCAAAGACCAATACAAATATATTACCAGCAGATAAATCATCCTTTTTGACTATAGATGTTTCTTGCTTGATGTTTTCAGCTATTTGGTTTAGCTGTGAATAGAATCACAAATTAAAACAGAGAATTGTCAAAAACTGAAGTAGACTGTTTTTGCATCTCAAAAAGTGGTGAAAAAGCAGAGCACAAAAATTAAAATAAAACCTGAAGTCATGCTGACCTCAACAGAAGTGGCATTAGTCTCAACCGAAGTTTCTGATCCAACAACTTTCCAAGAAGCAGACAAATTGTTTTTTCTGAAAAGATCTAGACTCAGGGGTCCCAAATCATTTGTATTGGCTGTAATGACGTCAATCACCTAAAATATGTGCATAATTAGTGTGCTTGGCAAGACGAAAGAATGTTAAATGTTAGCAACTACAACTAGAAACTAAGAAAGTAGAAGCACAACTTGACAAACTGCTAAGGTCATAACTACAGCTTCATCAAGTCAAACTTGCCTCTTTTGAGAAGAGGGATTTAACATGTTGTAGAGCCAGCCTTTCTCTCCAACCTAAATCCTGCAGATTCAATTTTTCCACTAAATGGATAAGGAAACAGATTCAATTTGCAATCCAAAGTATATAAGCAGCAAAGACATATACCTCTTTACTGGAACCAATTACAGCATCACTTCCATCTACAAGGGAAAAAATAGTTCAATAGCAACCAATATATAATTAACAGAGGAAAACTAAACCAAAGTAAGGCAATTGTCGCAAAATTGTGTTACTTAAATGGATTTTCGACACTCTGATTAACTAATAAGCTAACATAACAGAAAGCCATAGCACAGGGGCAATAATCAGTATCCTTAAACATATACGATCTCATTAATAAATAAGTACATGGTAACACATTTGATGAACAAGGAATTTGTTGTTCCATCTTATGCACATTTAGTAACATAAGAGTATAACAATTGCAATAGACTGAACAACCAAAGGTTATTGGTAAATAATTATATGGAGGATACTATGCCAAGTAGAACTTGAACTTTTTTCGTTTTTTTCAACGACCAAAGATTAGATCTTGGTGTTCTAGTAAGAACAAGGCAGCTTAAACTTCAAAATTTCCAGCTATTTAACTTAAGTAATATGAACGCTTCTATGACAGTTCACCGCATGTTCTAAACAACAACACTCATCACAAACTCCTCCAACATGTGTTGGACAGAGTACAAATACATCTTACTATTTTTTATTCTTTTGTTTTGTTAAATATGACATTCTCCTTGCACTTAGAAAACAGGAGTGCACATCCCATTCATATTCGTTTTTGATAAATAAATAAATAAAGGAATTGCATTAAAAGCATCAAAGGGATGCCACTCTAGGTACAAAAAAGGAACTAGTCCATTCATATGAATCACATTGCCCCAAAAAAAAAAAAAAAAAACTTGAAATCCACTAATAAAATAAAAACCATATGTTTGTTCATTTTCGTATGACTCATAACCCCAACGGACTGCATGCTGATTTTTCTAAACATTGCCTTCTCCTTGATATCATATTCCCATCCCATGTCTGCGTCCATAATTTTAGATTACACCAGTCATCATACAAGCCTTATAATTTACAGCAATAGTTAATCTATGTTCTAACTTCTCACTTAATATCCATATAGCTATATTGCTTCAGAGAATAATAGGTTTTCTCAAAGTTGATGGAAAGTCACAACTATATCGGAAAGGGACCCAACTCTATTTAGTGATGTCACCTCAAATTCCTTAAAAAAAATGGAGAGAAATCTTAAAACAGTCCCTACACAAATTTGGCCTTCTCCAAAAACATCATTTAAGTTTCCATCATTAAACTTACTACTTGTTAAACTCAAAATATATAATGATGTGTCTTCTTCCAGAACCTGTAATCTTATTTTTAAACAAATACTACCCAATCCCCTAATTTCCCAAGTGCTAATGTGACCTTCCAAAATTTTCCCACAAAAACTAAAGCCAACTACACAACTAATACAGAAAGTTGATAACAATATACAGCATGACATCTGATACAACTAAAAAAAATTCCACAAAGAATTATGTCATTCCAACTAGAAGTCAGGTTCACAAATCCTCTGTCACCATTCGCTATTCTCAACTTCCTATCTTGAATTCTAGTATCATATGGACGATAGTGACTTTCTCACAACATCAACCAAAATTCTCTCTTTAATTCCAAGCAGATCAGTTTTAAGATTTAATTCTCAAACCTCTTTTAGAAGTTTTATAGCAATCTCCTAATCACTAAACAGGACCATTTTTTGCGAAATTATGCATGTATGCGCACCCTATTGGATTCGGCACTTCTTCTAAGTTACCAATATAATGCATAATGTGTATTCTCTCCTAAATTGGTATCTCTTTGACCACTGTATCCATATCCACCCCAAAGATAACATATTAATGTTTCTTCCGATGCCATTCCAGGGTTTTTAAACTTCTTATCTTTGTAAATAATTATTAAATATGCAAATAGCTTCTACATCTTTAAAAAAACAAAACGTCACTGTCATTAGCCATGAAGCACGGATACTTCAAATTATGTGCCGCATTCGTATCAGATACTCGGAGGATACGGATACGGTTCAAACACGACTGGATACGTATCGGATACACCACATGGCGTATCCTAATTTTTTATTTTCAATTTTGCATAAGATACGGCTGGGATACGGGTAGGATACAGAAAGGATACTTTTGGGATACAACGGGGGGTCTAAATGTAACATTTCATACTTTTTTCGGAAGTAAAATGGATATGATAAATTTTATTAGAGATCAAACTGTAATTAACTAAAATATAACTTAATACTTATTCTTCTGTTCTACTATAATTGAGACGCACAAAGGAAAAAAATATTTTATATTTGTGCTTTGATACTTTTTTTATAGTTGTGTTTTGTTTATGAATGATGTTTGTAGTTTTGATTATGAATAATATGAATTTATGGATTGAATGGTATTTTTCATGCTACATAATTGTTATTATATAATGTTTGGTAGTATATAGATGCTATCTTCCAAAATATTTTAAATAATGGTATTTTTCATGCTACAGAATTGTTATTATATAATGTTGGTAGTATATAGATGCTATCTTCCAAAATATTTTAAATAAAATATATATTTTATTTTTTATTTTTTTTTACTGTATCTTCGCCGTACCGGTATCCTCATTTTTTCAAAAATTGCCATGTCCGTACCCGTATCCACTACCATGTCTGTATCCGTGCTACATAGGTCGTTAGTCTTTACTCATTTCTAATTAATCAATATATCTCCAAGTCTTGGTGTCATGGTATGTGTTTTATAGGGAAACTTGATCTTGGTGTCAACGGATAATTGTAGAATAACAGTTTGCATTACGAGACTTCCGCCCAATGCATAAGTTTGATAACTTAATTCCGCAACCCATTCAAACGACTAAAAAATTCCCCAAGCGAGTAGCCCTCATAAATTGTCATCAAGAAAAACGGTTCCTTATTCTCAAAATTCACGAAATCATAATTTGGAAATACAATTTGTTCTCCCCTCTCCACTTTTGCTTTCTTTGAAATGACATCCTAAAGAAAAGATAAATACTCTCTCTCTCTCTCTCTGGTGAGTTGCACTTGTTTTGAGTTCATGCTTTACAATCAACCATAGTCAAGTAGCTCTACCACTCCGATCAGCACCGATGTGGTCATGGCCTTGGAGATGAGAGATTATGGAGCCATCTGAAAATTTTCAACTACCCCAGTGGGTGGTGGCAAAAAATCAAGTAGGGGAGAGCATATGGCAAAGAGAGACATGAGGAAAATAGTTAGCAAGTATAGGTTTTCCGTTTTCCTGTTTTTATCATTCATGCAATTGCATCTTGCTTTTGGGGCTTTTGTTTTGAAAAATGTTCTCTTTGTGAATTTTTCCCGGTTGGCTTACTAGTTGTACGTGGAATTTTGAGAATCGAAAATCTTCTTTTCAAATGACGATTTAAGGCATTTGAGAATCAGAAATCATTATTAACTTTAAGACGGTGAAATCATAGTTTGAAAAATGATTTTATGGGTCGCTGGGTTAGGGAAATGTTAGATTAGCGTGTGGGCGGCGGAATTAGCAAAAGTCTCAATGATTACTATCTAACCATACAATTACTTTATCTTCATGCATAACGAGTCATAATATGTTCAATGACATAGCATTTGAAGTTTACACCTCAATTTAGGTTCCTGTCAAATGATGGACTAAAACTAATTGTCACCACTAGGTATTGACAAATTTATTTTAAAACTATAATACCAAAAAAAACTCGATTTTGTTTCATAATAAAATGAGCAGGGCAATGCAACGTGATACAGAGATTGAGTCCTTTGAAAGCTCTTAACAAGGAAAAATCTCAGTTTTTTACAGGTAACAGAAGCAGATATCACTGTCAACATAAGCTCGCTTCAAAACTGGCAGCAGCAGCATAGAGTCAACAACTGATTATTCTAATTCAAAAACAATACTAATTCTAAGAAATTTACCCTAAATTGCATCCCATTTAAGTCATATATGCAAAGGAAAATACTCCTAAGCTAACATCCACGTGTGCAAAAAAAATTAAAAAAATAAATAAATAAATCAGTTGGGCAGTCTTAATTGACAACCAGCACATCACAAAAATGGTACTTCTCTAAACTCGATCCTCCAAATTACTACAATTCAGCGTCCCAAATAAAGGGAACTTAATAAAATTACAATACCCACACGGATAAGATAGAGAAATAAAAGAGCATAAGATAGAGAAATAAAAGAGCATGTCTATGTACTGCATGTCTATGTACTGACCAATCAAAGAGGAAGCGTGAAGTCCTCGCCCGACAAAGAAAATCAGCGGCGCTAGGAGTGAAAAGAAGATGAGGATGGCAATCGGGAACCCAGATCCACCGCCTCCTCTGTTCTTGTGAATCCCCGCCCCTAAGAGTCCCCGCTTGATCGCCATTGTCTAAAAAAAAAAAACAAACAGAAAATTAAGAACCAGCGAATCCAACGAGAGTGCATCGAAATAGAGAAGAGAGAGTGGATTACGAGGGAATTAGAAGAAAAAACTCCAGAGAAAACAGTTTACGAGAGTTGCTGGTTGAAATCCATGACTGGGAGCAAGAAAGAGAGGTCAGATTGGGGTGAGGAAGCAGAGAAAACGCAAGGAATGGCGCGTGATTCAGTGACAAGCGAAGAATCCGAGAGCAAAGGAATCAATGTGCGCGTCCGCCTGTGTTGAGAGAGAGAATCTGTGCCCTAGAGAGAGAGAGAGAGAGAGGGGACAGCAGGGGTATCTGAGATTTCTGCCGTTTGGGCGACTTCCTCACTTTGGCGGTGTGTTTTTCGGCTCCGATTATTATATATATTTTCTCCACTTTCCGTTCTAATTATCGTCGTGTGATTCGTCCATTCTCGTTTGAAGATGTATGACTACGACGTCGTATTATACATACGTTCCTTGGCCACGCCAGCTTGATGAAAGCTGTATATCACAAACAACAAATTCATCAAAGTTCTGAGACGAATTTTGTTTTCTGTGTTTATTCCTCAATAATATATAAATATAAACCCTCAAACATATATTTCCTGATTTTGCGTCAACCCAACAATTAGGACTACTCCTTTGTCATCTTATCTCATCACCAGTAATTATTTCAATAATTTTTTATTACTCATTCAATTATATAAAATTAGATCATTCTTCGTAATTTTATTATATAAAATCTTAAATTTATCTTTTCCTCATCTTTATGTTTTTTTATTCAATAAAAAATGATTGATTTCAAAATTCAAAGTCAAGTTATGAGAGAAACCAAGGATTGGTCCAAATTTTCTAACCAGTAGATGAGAAAATTGTGATTTTCCTACTATTGTAGTAAAAATGAAAAATAAAAAAATAACAAAGCAAAAGTACATTTTTATAGATAAATAGAGAAAAAAAATAGTAAGATATATTCAAGTATCATTTGACGAAGTGTGAATCTACCAAAATAAGGCAACATTATGTCACATCTCCAATGCACCAACAAATAAAATGAAATCAAATGTAATGCAAATCTTATATAATGATGAAAAAAAAAATTAATAGTGATTACCTAAATGAATAAATAATGTTATACACACACATCAAAGGGTATCTTTGATGTCCCAACTACTATACATGTAACGTAATAAATTACACTACTAAGACCAAAAGTAAAAATCTTCAAAAATAAATAAAAAAAATCTAATTTATTATTAAACACATCGGTTCCAGAATCACAATAGAATTAATATCTTAAGCCACATTTGTTACCTAAATAAAAACCTAGTATTAGATAATTCGTCGGGTTCTCTATCCTTAATGTCGGGTTCTCTAAAGTCTGACCTAGTGATGGGAAATCGACTAAGTCGATACTTGAGGGAAGGAAAT
>QLOD02000009.1:2522718-2536227 GCA_003260245.2 Sideroxylon spinosum
TTAATTAATTATATCAATTACCAAAAATAATTCTAATAAGTACACAAATATATTTCAATTATATTCACAGGTTAATGAAAAACACGAAAAAAAAAAGTACGCACATATTAGTAGTTTATTTATTTATTTATTCTCAAAATTTAAGACAATGTAATACGAATTCAAAATTAAGTCAATGTAATAAATATAATCTTATAATACGGAGATGTTTATATAGTTTTTTTATTTGTAAAATGGTTGAATTAGAGGATAAGTATTTAGATTTGTGCTAATTTTTACATAATTATTAATATGGGTGCACAAAAAACCAAACAATCCGAAAACTGAACCAATCAAATCACTTTGATCTGGGTTAATTCCGTTATATACCATTTTCGGTTCAATTTTGGGTTAAAAAATTAGTAAAATAATATTTTCGGTTCGATTCTTGATTAGTAGGTATTAAACCTCAACTAACCCAAATTAGAAAATAACTTAATCCGAACTAATCCCAAAAAATATCATATATAAATATTATAATAATATTTTAAATAATCGAAAGAACTGGATCGAATTGGCCTAAACCAAAAATAGGCTCAAACCCACCCCCGAAAAATGGCATAAAACAGAAAACTGAATCGAACCAATCCGATATTTTCAATTTGGTTATAATTTAAATTTAATTTGGTTTCGAGTATAAATTTTAGAAATCGATTCGATTATAGGTTAAGTATGAATTCGAACCGAACAAATCCATTCACACTCTTAGTTATTAGGAGCAAAGAAAGCGAGAAAGAGTCATGGCACGTAAAAAATAAACAAAAATATTTTATGAATTTATAACGGATGATACGACTCTAAATAGATTTGATTGGTGTTGTTAAACTCGTATAACCGACCCACCAATAGGAAAATACTTGGTTTGGTATAGTTTGGTTTATAAAAATGACATAAATCAAAATATATTAGAGATTGTACTAAAAGATATTTATAACTTTTTATTAGAACAATGATTGCATTAAATATAGAAGTTAAAAAATGTATATTTCAAGAGAGACAGAGAGAGAAAAAGAAGGAAGGGGTGAGAAGAGATGATAAATTGGCTTTAAAGAGGAAAACAAAGTAAAAATACGAAATTTTTTTAGTGCCACAAAAAGAAAAAAAAAACCAATTTTCTTCTTGATAATAAATATTAATTGTAAAAACAACACAAAATAAAATATATTTTAAAGTGAAGTATCTTATGACATTTTGCTAGTAAAAAATATGCATTAAATATAAAAAAATATAAAATTTATATTTTAAGACGACGAAGGTGTCTATTTTTAAACAGAAAAGACATAGAGGTCAAAGTGTAAGAAGATGAGAAAGATTAGAAGTGGAAGGATAAATAGAAAAAAAAAATGAAATGTAATAGTGTTTCAATTTAACAAAAATTTTGAAGTAAAAGTTAACAAAATGGTTGGAAAAAAACCAACATATATATGCAATTTTCTTACTCATCAAAAAATCACCACGAAGCTTGTATCAACACATGATAGGTATGTTATAATAAATAAAATTGATGCCACTCCAATATTAATAAGAAACCTGAACAAAGAGGCATTTGTTTTTTTAATTGATTAATAATGATTTATATAAAATTATAAGAATTATACGTTTACAAGGTATGCCTTTACCAAAGACAATAAAAACCCATTCTCATCCTCTTAATCACATGGAACCATGTCAATTAGGATAGATGTCCCATCGATCGATCTAATTTGTAATATGATGATGAATATGATATAGATACGTATTTGTGAAGATTTAATGATGTGCACGAGGAGGAGGCATGATTAATGGTTTAAAAAAAAAAAAAGGAAGTCAGAAAAATAAAAACAGATCGTTCAAACGGTAACATAAAAATAAAAATAAAAACAAAATTAGGAAACTAAATACAGCCTGGAAAAAGAAAAATAAAACCTGGAGCCAGCAGTTCATGAAAACAAAGCCCCCTTCCTCTTCTTTGTTTTTGACCAAATAGCGATTGGGAGGCCTATTTCTTGCTTGGGCTTCTCTCTCGCGTTTAACTCGCTTTCTGTTTTCCAGTTCTCTCTTATTCTACCCTCAATCTTTCCTCATACTCTTTCATTTTGTTATTTATCTGAATCATCACACTTCATTCATTACATCATCACCAAAACCAGATTTCGACACAATCCGGATCCAGAGGTAAGAACTATCAACCCTCTCTCTGATCATTCGGTTTCCTTTCGCGATTCGTCTCCGATCTGTCCATTTCTTGCGCGCATTTACTTGTTTTTAGCATTTGTACAAGCTATATTACGGCTCCGGTTCTTGAATTTTCTCTCTTTCACAACACTCTCTCTGTTCCGTCCGATGCAACGATGTATTCTTCAATGAGAGTATATTGATATGTTACTTGTTGATTAAGATGAAGTCTGCATTTAGTGCCGTCGCAAGATCTGCAACTAAATTACTGTCTTACCGAGTCATTTGGCCATTCATTACTGATTTGATTTGATTCCGTGTTTATTGAATATTAGCTTGGGATTGTATGATGCTGTAAATAATATTTTATTGGGGTTGATAAGAAACGGATAAAAAGATAAAAGAAAATGGTTCATTCTGTTTTTTCTTACCAAGTATTTAGTTGTGCTGCACTAGTTTGAGTGGGAAATTCAGTTTGATGGATCATGGATGTAACAGAAATCTAAGTTTCAGAACGATCACTACTTACTTATTACCTTTTCAGTTATCAAACCGAGAGTCCATGGATTACGGTAGTGAAATTGTGTATGAATTTGCTTAAATGAAGATGACATCGTTCGTGTTTTTCATATTTAAACTGAAATTTACATGTGCCGAGCAGCAGTTTTATAGTAGTTACGAAGCACCCCTGCTGTTTTTCCTTTTACTCTTCAAGAGAGTTTTTGTGAATAATTTGAATTTCACACCTTTACTCTTTTCAGGTAGTGCAGCTTGTAAGTATTTTGAATGCATATTTACTAGGTTAGGTCAATAGCAATAATCTAATGGAAGAGGAAGAAACACAAGATCGTGGAGAAATTTATGGGAGCAATTCTGATATTCACGAAGGAGGTGGCAGTGCAGGTGAAAGCATAGGGGCTTTTCATGCAGAAGCAAGTAATATTTCTAGTCGTGACAAAGATGATATAGAAAGCAATGTAGTTTTGGAAGGGGTTGATTCTATGGCTACATTGCTGGATGATGGCCAGTTTGAGCATGTTTCTTTGAAAGACCAGGAAAAGCATGTTGAGGATTTACAGAGTAGTCTGACAGTTTTGACCCAGTCTTTGAGTTCAGATAATCTGAGACACTCATCTGGTGGTAGTGAGGAGGCACATGAATTGTCATCTGGGATATTTACTACAGAAACTGACTATCCCCCAGCTGCTGGAGGGCGTCATGATCACCATAGTTTAAGCCCTGGGTCTGAGAGAGAATTGGTTAGTCACATCAAACAGTCCCCCTCTTCAACAAGTCTAGATTCCACCTATTCATATGGGGATGGTGGACGCTCTTCTGTTGGTTCACCACAAAAACCGAGGCCTAAATCTGTTTTGCCGAATGTGTCTCCAGAGCTCCTTCATTTAGTGGATTCTGCTATTATGGGGAAACCTGAAAGCTTGGACAAACTCAAAAACATTGTGAGTGGTGGTGAGAGTTTTGGAAATGGAGAGGAGGCTGAGAGTATTGCTTTCTTGGTGGTTGATTCACTTCTTGCTACTATGGGTGGTGTGGAATCTTTTGAAGAGGACGAGGATAAGAATCCTCCTAGCGTGATGCTAAATTCTAGAGCTGCCATTGTAGCTGGTGACCTTATTCCTTACCTTCCCTGGATGGGAGACACTGCTGATCTCATGTCCCCTAGGACTCGAATGGTTAGAGGATTGCTTGCGATATTGCGTGCATGCACAAGAAATAGAGCAATGTGTTCTATGGCTGGTTTGTTGAGAGTTCTTCTGCAGTCAGCTGAGAAGGTATTTGTTCAGGATTTTGGTTCAACAGAGCAATTGAAATGGGACGGTACTCCTTTATGTTATTGCATCCAATACTTAGCTGGCCATTCACTTAATGTAATTGATCTGCATAGATGGTTTCAAGTCATCAGTAAAACACTTACAACTGTATGGGCAGCTCCTTTAATGCTTGCTTTGGAAAAGGCCATTGGTGGAAAAGAATCCAAAGGTCCTGCATGTACATTTGAGTTTGATGGTGAAAGCTCTGGCTTGCTCGGTCCTGGAGAGAGTCGTTGGCCATTTACCAGTGGATATGTGTTTGCAACGTGGATCTACATTGAATCATTTGCAGACACTTTAAATGCAGCAACTGCTGCTGCTGCAATTGCTGCTGCTGCTGCAGCCAAATCAGGGAAATCATCAGCCATGTCGGCTGCTGCTGCTGCCAGTGCACTTGCTGGTGAAGGCACCGCACACATGCCGCGACTGTTCAGCTTCTTATCTTCTGATAATCAGGGGATGGAGGCATATTTTCATGCTCAATTTTTGGTTGTTGAAATTGGTAGTGGCAAGGGAAAGAAGGCTTCCTTACACTTTACGCATGCATTCAAGCCACAATGTTGGTATTTTATCGGCCTGGAGCATACTTGTAAGCAGGGGTTGCTTGGGAAAGCAGAGAGTGAGCTGAGATTGTACATTGATGGGTCCTTGTATGAAAGCCGCCCTTTTGATTTCCCACGGATCTCTAGACCACTTGCTTTTTGCTGCATTGGGACTAATCCTCCACCTACAATGGCTGGGTTACAGCGTCGTCGCCGTCAGTGCCCTCTATTTGCTGAGATGGGGCCTGTATACATTTTTAAGGAATCAATTGGTCCGGAGAGGATGGCACGTTTGGCTTCTAGAGGAGGAGATTGGTTGCCTTATTTTGGCAACGGGGCCGGGATACCATGGCTAGCCACAAATGAACATGTGCAGAAAATGGTAGAAGAAAATGCAATTTTGGATGCAGAAATTGGAGGATGCATTCACCTTCTTTATCATCCTAAATTGCTCAGTGGACGTTACTGTTCAGATGTTTCCCCTAGTGGTGCTACAGGTTCCAAAATCTTTCTCGAGTTTCCTTGCATAGCGCATATTGTTTCCTTGCATAACTCAAGTTATCATCACATTGCATGCATTGTGTATAATTTAGCTTTAGTGAGTCCATCGTTGCATAACTTGTGTATGTGAGGACGGTGTGAGGGCTTGTGGCTGGTGGCCTTATGTGAAGAAGATATTCATCAAAGAGGATTAGGATGACCTTTTGCAACGGAAAAAAGCAGCAATCAACTTTTGCATGCAGTGTGTATAATTTTTCTTTAGTGAGTCTATTGTTGCTTAACTTGTGCATGTGAGGATGGTGTGAGGGCTGTGGCTGGGGGGTTGGGACAAGAAGTTGAAAAACAAATGAAGAGAAAGAAAGCAAGAGAAAGAAAGGAATTAAGCCAGAGAAAGATGAAGTAAGCCAAATAAGATGCAAGAGAAGAGAACTCAGGCAAACGTGGCTATTCAATAATATTCAATATTAAAGGATGTAAACCCTAATAATCTCAAGCCTTTAAATAGGTTAATAAATTACTAAAATAGCTGAAGATAAAATAAAATCGAAGATTACAATCTTGGAAATCTTACTCAAAATAATAAATAAAGTTAATAGTAAATAAAGTTAACAATAACAAATAAAATAAATCTATATCAAAATCCTATTTAAAATAAATTCTAAAATAAAATCTTAATAAAATAAAATAAAATAATATTGGATTTACATCATTCTCTACCACTTAGAAAACTTGATTTCATCGAGTTGAAAAGTTGTGCATTCCTTCAATTGATGGGTCATGAATAGAGTAGATGTTCAAGCTGTTTCTAGAGCTCATGGATGTGCATAAGGGGTGATGGAAACCTAGTATCCTCACCAAGTCTCCTGGGGTGGAAGGAATGAGATTTCAATAGTAGAACTTGTATATGTTGAAAGAAGACCAACAATGAATCAAATTGCGGGAGAGGTTTAGTTGTAGGGAAGACAAAATCCATAGAAGCACCGCATGTTATAGGTAAACTCTTCAACTCAAGACGTGGGATAGTACAAGTAGGGATCTCAAGGATGCAACTAGAAATATTTGTCTTGTCTAGAGAAATAACATGATTAGTTGCTACGACTTCATGACAAGGCGTTACGTCAACGAATTCGCTCACGATTTGGTCATCAATCTCATTATTTGAAAAATAGAAGTCGTTAGGGTTGGGTTCGTAAACCATAACTTCTAGACTATCCTCATCAATCTCTGTTGCTCTATTCTCAATAACGGAAGCTTTGGTTGATTAATTGGTTGACACATGATTAAATCATTTTGCCTTGAAACATTGCCATGTAAGAATCATTTCAGTTTGAAGGGTCATTAGTTGATTTTGTAACCCTAGTAGTGAGGAAATAAGTTGATTCATCTACATATTTGAAAATGTCTTGTACCCAAAATAGCATTGGAGTGTCTCTATTGTTGTTGACATCGAGGTACTGTGATGATCAAATTTGGAGGTGGGTGCTGGTTTAGTGGATTGTCAGTGATGAATGGTTGGCAAGGGTTTTCATCGACAGCTAAAAACAATGATTAACTCTTTTTTTTTTTTTAATCACCAAGAATTTACTCTGATACCAAATTGATGCGGGATAAGAAGTTGAAAGCAAATAAAGAGAAATGAAGCAAGTGAAAGAGAAGAATTAAGCCAAAGAAAGAAGAAACAAGCATAGATGAAGCAAGAAAAGAGAACTCAGGCAACTGCAACCGTTTAATAATATGCAATATTTAAGTTTGTAAACCCTAATAATCTCAAGCCTTTAAATAGGTTAATAAATTCCTAAAATATCTGAAGACAAAATAAAATCAAAGATTACAATCTCGGAAATCTTACTCAAAATAAACTACCTAAAATAATAAATAAAAATAATAATAACAATGGAAATAAATATCTAATAAATCCTATTTAAAAGAAATCCTAAAATGAAATCTTAATGAAATAAAATAACATTTGGATCTGTATCAGAGTCTTATGTGAAGGAGATATTCATTATAGAGGATTGGGATGACCTTTTGCAAGGGGGAAAAGGCAATGAAGAGAGAGAATTTAGGGATTCCTAAGTGACTATGGCGTTGGTGAACATCCTATTTATGGAAGGGAGAGCTCATGAGGCCTACACTTAGCCGTGATGTTCCTATGTGGGTGGGGACGCATGTAAGGGCCATTGGGTCATCGTCGAGCTGTCGTGGTAGTTATGATGTTGATTTTGTGTTGCGGTAGTTTGACATGACTGCAGATGGGTCAAAGTCCTCCAAAGATGTGTCATCATGCGTCCTTTGGGTAGTGGAGGTGTTATGGAGATGGGGTAGGAGGAAAAGGGACTCCTAACAAGGATATCTAAAGTGAGGGAGTCCTTTTACTTTTAGCGGTTATGGGGTGAGGCAACATGTGCCTTGCCTTGGCCTTTAGTCTTTTCTGGAGAAAGTGAATCATATATCACCTCGTTAGGATGGCATGAATCACATGGAAGCTGGTTTATGGAGTACCTTCGACTTGAAAAAATACCACGTTCCTAGATTTTGATACTAATTGTGAGCTACTTCCCCCACACCCCCCCCCCCCCAAAACAAAAAAAAAGAAGTGATGAGGCTATGTTTGATATTCTCCTTTATTGTGCACGATAATAAAATGAAGATGCTTAATATCTTCTTCTACTTGTCCTCCTTTGTAACATTAAACAATGTTCTTGATTCTAAGCTTCCAACTATCAAAAGCATTTTTATGAGAAATTGGTCATATGGTTTGAATTTTTATTTAGGACCAACATAATTCCTTGGCAAATATTGTTATGAAAATCGAACTGGCCCGGTCTGTTGAACCGGATCAGCTGATTTGGTTCATGGTTTTTTTTTATGGATGGGGGTAAAATATTGTACACGTGGCACTTTGACCATAGTTTGACCGATGGTTTTAACTAAAATTTTGAGAATGTGAGTCTCCCGAGGATTGAACCAGGCAATATAGCAAGGAAGTTATGCAATTTTGCTGCTTGGCCAGTTGTTTATTTTATTTGTTTCACTTCTGCATTTGTTAATTATGAAGGTAAACAGTATAGATAAATAAATTATCTACAATTTTTAAATGCTAACTAAACCACCTGTTGAACCAGTGAATCGTGAATCGATATATCTTCAGCGGTCTGATGTTCAGTTTCGTTCTGTCAAATATGTTTGCAAATGAAGCTCTGAACTCCTGTTTTAATCAAAATAAATTTTAAAAAAGCAGTACTGATTCTCCATTCTGTAGTCAGGGCATGAAATAGTTAGCTGAATGCTTATTTGTCTTCTATATATATATGTATGTTCAGGCATGCTTCGTAGACCTGCCGAAGTTCTTGGGCAAGTATATGTTGCTACAAGAATGCGGCCTGCAGAGGCTTTGTGGGCCTTGGCCTATGGAGGTCCCATGTCTTTACTCCCCTTGGCAGTAGGCAATGTGCGTGAAAGCAGCTTGGAACCATGGCAAGGGGATCTTTCTTTGTCTTTGGCCACAACGGCTCTTGCTGCTCCAATATTCAGAATTATTGCCACGGCTATTCAACACCCTGGAAACAATGAAGAGTTGTGCCGTACAAGAGGGCCTGAAGTGTTGGCAAGAATTTTAAATTATCTTTTGCAAACCTTGTCTTCCCTAGATGCGGGAAAGCATGATGGAGTAGGAGATGAGGAACTTGTTGTTGCAATTGTCTCTTTATGTCAATCTCAGAAGTATAACCATTCACTCAAAGTGCAGCTTTTCAGCACACTACTGCTAGATCTGAAAATTTGGAGCTTATGCAACTATGGATTGCAAAAGAAGCTTTTATCATCACTTGCAGATATGGTTTTTACCGAGTCATCTGTAATGCGAGATGCTAATGCCATTCAGATGCTTCTTGATGGCTGCAGGAGATGCTATTGGACTATTCGTGAAAATGATTCAGTTGATACATTTTCGTTGAATGAGGCAAAGTGCCCTATTGGTGAAGTGAATGCTTTGGTTGATGAGCTTTTAGTTGTTGTTGAACTCTTAGTAGTAGCAGCTCCTCCCTTATTGGCTGTGGATGATCTCCGTTGCTTGCTGGGGTTTATGGTCGAATGCCCGCAACCCAATCAGGTAAAGTAAAATTGTAGAATAGATGCTCATATGTTTTAGATTTAGACAGGATGAAGCATAATAGTTGAGTTTCTATTTATCTCTTCTCCACATTTTTTATTTTGATTTTAACTTTATATACATGTCAGATTGGAACTATATTTTGGGTTGATATCCCATTTTTTAGTATGTAGTAAAATATGGAACATAACGAGGTGCAAACTATTTAGTAATGTAATCAGGTTGTCTCATAGGTAATGGGTCTTGCTGGGTTACTGACCTTCCTTTTGTTCTTTTGTTTCATTTCATCTAGAACTATAATAGCAATAAATCCTCCAAAACCTGCAACATTTTCATGAGTTCCAAAAAAGTGATTGTGATTGGGATACAATAATCTCAATATTCATTATCACGAGAAGTACAATTAAAATATGCTTGTCCATTTAAAGAAAGAAAATTTAAATTGTTTAAAAAGAATTATATTCTTGATTCTTAACAATATTGCTGTCGAAACATTTTTAGACGTTGTTCATTAGAATTGTTAAGAATGTGATGGATTGAAAGATCAGAGGAAGAATGCACTAAAATATTCTGTATGAGTCACTTAGGGATGTTTCATCTCAATATAACCTGCTCTATATCAGAGTAACTAATTTTAATGCATTATGTGCATTGAAGCCCTTACCATCATCAATCTAAGTATGTGGATTCCATGTGGCAACATTTGATTATTCAATTCCTGTAATTTGTCTTCATCCAGGTTGCGAGGGTGTTGCACCTTATTTACAGGTTGGTGGTACAACCAAATACATCTAGGGCTCACACATTTGCAGATGCGTTTATATCATGTGGTGGGATAGAAACACTTCTTGTCCTATTGCAGCAGGAAGCAAAAGCTGGAGACTCTGATCACCCAGACTCTTCATTTGAGAATGACGGAACATTGTCTGCAAAGGGATCTGAACCAGCTAATAGTAGTGGGGTTCTTCAAAGCAGTCATGTCGACAGTTTAGTGGGATCTCTGGAGGAAAAGGAATTGACCTCACATGAAAAGGAGTTTGAGTGTCAGCCTTCCAATTGCGGTGGCAGCTCAGTTGGGGTTCCTATGGGCACAAGCTTAGAGAGAATGTCATCTGCCTCTGAGATTCCTTTAGTAAAAAATTTGGGTGGCATAAGTTTCTCTATAAGTGCTGACAATGCAAGAAATAATGTCTATAATGTTGACAAAAGTGATGGCATTGTCGTTGGGATTATTGGTCTGTTAGGTGCTTTAGTTACATCAGGACATGTGAACATTGGTCCATTTGCTCCTCCAGATGTGACTGGCAACCTTATGAGTTTACATGAGGCAGGTGGTACCATGTTTGAGGATAAAGTCTCTCTTCTCCTTTTTGCTTTACAAAAGGCATTCCAAGCAGCACCAAAGAGGCTTTTGACTGACAATGTCTACACTGCTTTATTAGGTGCCTCGGTATGACATTCTATTTATGGTTCTTGTTTCAATCCATTTCATTGGTGAAATTTAACATGTGTATGCTTTGTTCCCTTTTCAGATAAATGGTTCTTCAAGTGAAGATGGGTTGAACTTCTATGATTCTGGTCAGCGCTTTGAACATTCACAGCTTTTGTTGGTTCTTTTGCGTTCACTTCCATATGCACCAAGGACATTTCAAACTCGGGCATTACAGGTACTATCTTTTGGGCTTCTATTCTAAGTGTTGGCAAATTTTATATCTATGGTGTCCAAAATAAGTGTGCCAGGCTTCGTTGTGTTGAATTTGCCATTGTATTCTGTACCAAATGTAAACACTTTCTGGTGATATTAGTCTTATTTGGGCCAGGATCGTGAAACTCTTGAAAATGAGTGGGTGTAAAGAAATTTGACGTTAGCTTCCACTAAAAATAATGGCCATTGGCTAGTGTTAGCCTTGTCAGTTTGTGGTATTGGATGGGTGTAATGGGTGCACGTTTTATCTGTGTACATTAGTGGTTACTCTTTAATAAATGTACTAGGGTTATCCCGTGCCTAAAGGCACGTGCGATCCAGCACAGCCAGCCCCCCTCTCCTCTCCTCTCTCCTCTCTCTACCAACCGGGTCAAATGTCCCATTAGAGTGAGCTCCCTTATAATATAGATTTTAGTGGTTAATTCTTTTTGAAGCTGCATTTTTAAACTAAAGTTTGGGTGTTGACAGAATTCAGCGCCTTCATTTTATTATACAAGGGCTAATTAACCATAATTGAACTTTTTTGTAATAATAATTTATGCACATATTGCAAATGTATATAATTTGGTATGATTAAATATGGCATGTGTCGTAAAGTTGAATTAAAGGTGCTACGCTAGCATGCTCTTTCCATCTTTTTTTGGTGGCACACAGTTTTCTCTACACAGAAATAGGTTTGTTTATTGAAGAAAGTGTTTTGTCTAAGGTGGATTGCTGGAAGTTACTGCCATTGTGATATGTTTTATATCTGGCTTTGTCATTCAAAGTTAAGAAAATACGGTTCAATTTTAATTTAAAGTTCATTCTTTCACACATTTAGTTGCTTAAGGCTGTGTACTTTGCTGCCCTCAGACCTCATAGGCGGAGCCTCGGGCACTAGGCTGCCTAGATATTGTCACATAAAATTGTCCTTTCGTATATTTATTTATAGTTTCTTATCTGTTCCCTTTATTTGATTTCAGGATCTTCTGATTTTGGCTTGCAGTCATCCAGAAAATAGGTGTAGTCTTACTACAATGGACGAGTGGCCTGAGTGGATTTTGGAGGTTCTTATTTCAAATTATGAGGTAATACTTTTATCCTCAATGTTGAAAGTTTTTGGTCATTCTTGTCTTTCCTTTCTCAATCTTATTTCTAAAAATGACTGTAATTTTTGTTAATGACTGCTATTATTTTGATAACTTTTGAGTTGGTGCATTAGCTTCTTTTTCCATGTTACTTAATTGTATTAGTTCTTCCCACAGAAGGGTGAAAGTAAAACTTCAAATTCTTCAAGCTTGGGAGATCTGGAAGACCTGATACACAATTTTCTCATAATCATGTTAGAGTATTCAATGCGCCTGAAGGATGGATGGCAGGTTGATTTTCCTCATCATTTTTGCCTTTTTTAATGTCTCTCTCCCTCAAAACAATTCTCTCTGCATATTTTTTTTTTTTACGTTGAATACCCTGATTGATATTTTACTGTTAATGGAGGTGATACTCTTGAAGCTGAAGCTGCCACGTGGTATTCTTGTGTAATACTTAGATCCTTTGGACTTGACTTAACTAGTGCTTGCAACAGACCTCAGCTTTCACGTTTGCAATCAATTCTGGTCTTTGTTAAACTTGAGCTCAAATCTTGGAAATTCTCTAGCGTTCTGAATGTTAACCTTTGGATGAGTGAATTTTGACATTTTACTCTTGCATTATAATTCTTCTTTGTTATATTTGTTAATTATTATTACTTATATATATATATATATATTTACCCCCCTTAGTGCAAAGTGGATTAGGCTGTTCCTGAACAGCTTGAGCTGGGTTTGGAAACAAGCTTTCTGAGCCTTGATGACCTTCCAAACAAGCTGTGTGTAAGACAAGTTATAGTCTCTGGATAAATGACAAGCTGATTCTGGACATATCCATGCTTGGCTTGTCAAAGCCGTGAACCAGTGGAGCAGTCAGGATGATTTTGCTTTCAACAGTTCCAATGAAAATTCTTAGAATGGAAAACACTGCTTGTAATTTAAATATGGATGGTATCTTACTCTTGGTTGCTTACCATTTCAAGATTATTGGGTTAATTAAATCTAACTGCACTGATTTATGTGGACAAATTATTTTTTACAATTAAATGTGGAGTATTTATTGATAATAGGCATCAAAGGGATCCCATGAATCCATGATCTCAGCAGAGGATAAAAAATTATTTAAATTTGGGTCTATGATATACCCTCTGAAATCCACGTACACAATTAAAGACAAGAAATTCCTTTCATTCTATATATAGGTAAGTCAATTCCTTAAAACGTTCTTCTATTCTATCCCCTCCAAATCATGCAGAAAGGAGCCACTCTCCAAGCCTTTTCTTTTCTTTTAAAATCATATCATCCCACCTTGTCTCAAACATTTGCTTTGTTGTTGTTAAACTTAGTAGATTGAGAAGAATTGCACACACCGTGAATTCTAGTGTGTGGATATTTATACACACTGAAGGTTGGATTGTGCATATTACCTTTGGTGTCCATTCGAATCACCAAGTGACTAGATTCAACTTCCTGCATCAACACTAGTGTATCTACATTAACACTACATTAATTACATTACTATACATTGACACTTCCCCTCAAGCTGGAGCATATATAT
>QLOD02000009.1:2545779-2564910 GCA_003260245.2 Sideroxylon spinosum
AAACAAGTTTTTTTGGTATGACTTAATTCCTAAATAGTACATAAATAGTGACCGGCCTCCAAAAACCCCTTTAAAATTTTACTTGTGATTTGGATCTACACTGACCCAAATTCCTAGGTCCACCATTGAGTTCATGCTATGTCTTTATCGTATTTGAATTGTTCTTTTATGTCTATGAGTTTCTTTTGTTTGCTTGTGAACTTGGTTTGATTACCTTGAGCAATGCACATCCACTAGTTTGGAAATTAGTGTTAATGGTAATAGTCATTATTGGTGATAGGATATCATTGAGATTCTTTCAATATCTGGTGTGGACAACTACTGTTTAAAATAACTGTTTTGTCTAAGCAAACTGATGCTGCTTGAGATGTTGTTTGCTGACTATTAAAATACTTGTTCTTCTACGTTGAAGGAAAGGAATACATCAATGATTGCAAAGCACATACTTCCATCTAGAAAGGACATATATATTGGCGGATGTATTGCAGAAACAAAAGAAATTGCTCTTTGGTACCTGTCTTAAATAAACTTTATTATTAGAAAAATAGAAAAATAAAGCCCACATGAAGGGCAGTTCAATGGCAAGACCTCTACCAATTGAAGAGAGGCCTCTGGATCAAACTCCCTTGGCATTATCTGGTTCTAAGGTTCTCCAGGGCTTTTGGGGATTAGTTCCTCATTTGGTGGGGAGTTATCCCTAGTATTAAAGAAACAAAATGAAGAACTTCTGATATTGCTGTTTTTACTGGTTAAGTAATTGTAAATAGCAAAGCATTGGAGTTGGAACTTTGGAGACTATCAATAGACTCAATATGGATTTTTATGCTTGATTGGGAACAATATATTGAAGTGTATATTATTTGTATCTGTGGGGATTAGTAAGTGAGAAAACTCATAATCTAGTTGTGGGTTTCCATAAATTCTAGAGTTGCTATACTTGTGACGTGTGTTGTTCCAAGTTGACAATCTCAGCATATGGTTAATACCAAACACTAAATTAATTATTTTATTGTTCTTAGGCTTTTAATTCATATTGGGTAATGTTTACATGTTGGGCAAACTTATTAAAAGAAGGAATCTTGTAGAAAGATTGTTTAAGTTGAATGGAATTATGTAATTCGATAAGTTACTTTGACCTTGTTCCCATTATTTTTGGTGGCTTCCTTTGTGGAATTAAAACTATTTCTATTTATTCAGGTTCTCGCTTCAATGGCTGATGCAAAAGGGCAAATTTCTGCAACTTTGATGGAAAGACTTACTGCTGCAGCAGCAGCTGAACCTTACGAATCTGTCTCCTGTGCGTTTGTGTCATATGGGAGTTGCGTTATGGATTCAGCTGAAGGTTGGAAATATAGGAGCAGATTGTGGTATGGAGTTGGACTTCCTTCAAAAACAACAGCCTTTGGTGGCGGTGGCAGTGGCTGGGAATCTTGGAAATCTGCTTTGGAGAAAGATGCAGATGGAAACTGGATTGAACTTCCTCTAATAAAGAAGTCAGTTTCCATGCTCCAAGCTTTATTGTTAGATGAGTCTGGACTTGGTGGTGGTCTTGGTATCGGTGGAGGATCTGGCACTGGAATGGGAGGCATGGCAGCTCTTTATCATTTGCTGGACAGCGATCAACCATTCCTATGCATGCTCCGGATGGTGCTTGTTTCAATGAGGGAAGAAGATGATGGTAAAGATAGTATGCTCATGAGAAATGTGAACATTGATGATGGATTATCAGAGGGATTACATCAACATGCTGGCAGCATGTCATCCTTAAATAGCAATGCTCGAATATCTACAAGGAAACCGCGATCAGCATTACTGTGGAGGTACTTTTGTTCTAATTCATTTTCTTTTATGATGGGCAATCAAAATTTTATGGAAGCATCAAGAAGACGCAAAAAGGACCCTAGGGTCAGGTTACAACTCCAAAATATCAACCAAACTCAAAAAGAAAATAATTATATATTTTTATCCCCCGCTAACCAACTATAAAGCATGGACAAAAACAACTACTTTCTAAATTTGTTGTCTCAACTTTTAGGCCAATTCTTTTGCCAAAAGTATGAGGCCAACACATTACGGTCCATACATTTTAACGTTGTGCACTGAACACCTTCATAAGAGCAATGGTTACGATCCCTAAATGGAGCCGCTTCTTGTGATTTCTTATGCCTCTAGGTCGACATTGCCCCCAAGAAGCAAAAAGATTCCTCATTCTTCTAAGCATCACCATTCACCCGTGATGTTGATTTAGGACTGTTGGATTTTAATCCAACTGTTCAAATGTATTAATATTATTTTAATTCAAAGAAAAAGTATGAATGCATCTGGATCGTTGAATTTTTATTCAACAGTCCTAATTGCAAGTCACGCAGCTAACATAGCTTCCCAAATCCGTATCATTCCATTGTGGACACAGAAAGAGACAAGCTCCCCTAGCAACTATGCAACATGCAAATAACTGTGCCATGCCTTGCACTTTCAACAGCTCAAATGGTCTTCCTTAAGTATTTGTGTAGAGAGAGATAGAGAGAGGGGGGGTGGGGTTATGCGCCAAATCTCTTTCCATGAAAATTCAACAACCCCCTAACTTTCAAGGCTTGATGGTTGATAGAATGAGGAACTCACAAGCAACCCATTCTTGGATGGCCTTCACCTTGTAGTATCCACTGTATAGAGGACCTCAAAAACTCATCCTTTCACTTTCCCATTCCTGAATTTCCTAGGGGAAGGTAGGATTCCACACTACAAAATGGACTTACTGGAACATAACAAATGGACATACTCTTAAATTTTCTTGCAAGTTGGAGTGTCAAAAAATCCAATAAGGTCTTTTGCTGATGCATGTGATCGGATCTTGGGATACATCTGACGTGGTTGGACAAGGATTTGACATGCTTCAAATCCCTCAATCCATGACTCGAACCCTGAAACAAGAAGCTACTGGCCGGGCGATATTCGGCCGAACGCCCCTCCGACGATCAAGTTTGAATACGTATAAAAGAGAGAAAAATTTTGAGGGGGGAGCTTTGATGGGGATTTTTATTAAGTAAAAAGTACTTTTCTTTCTTCTTCATTCCTTATTTATTTATAGGTTCTTTGGCGTGTGTCATCTACGTTTGATCATTATGAGCCATAGTGCGGCGATGGCTAGCGTCATGTCATATAGTCGGAACGTACGTGACCGGGGCTGTAATTGGTAGTGAAATGGACACGCCTTTTGTTGCCTCCTAATAAATGCGACACGAAAGGCAGTTGCCCCCCCAACTACCAACTTGTCCCTCCCTCTTTTTGATGGACCCCACATGGCTGGCTTGGATGTATGCCACCTGGCAGGGATCCCCCCTTCACTAGTATCCAAGTGATTACACAAATCCACTACATCGGCCTCCATAGAGTTCCACAAAAGGCCACCAACGTTAACATCATCTTGAATTCAGAGATCATAATGGTATGTTGTTATGGCTGGGGTGGATTCATGGAGATGTTTCAGTTTTCCAAGGCTAGTGAGAGCTGTTTTCACTTTCTTTGACCATTACAAAAAAATTTTCCCATTAAGTTTCCTAGTGGTATCTTTTCAAAAAAAAGTTTCCTAGTGGTTAAGTTTGTTGGCCAGTGGGACGAACCATGCGGTTTGGAGTCTGTAGGAAGAGCAATTGAGGTCATACTTGTCTCAGAAGTCATCAAGAAGAACTAGGGTACTCTAGAGTTGCTAGAGTTTGGTCATCATCGGAAAAAGGCACTAGGGGGTTCACCTGAGGGAGGTGAGCACACAGATGGATGTTGATGACGACAATGAGAGCTGCGACGATGAGAACTGCGATGGAGAGGACTGTTACAATGAGGCTTTTGTGATGAACCTCTTGACGTCGAATGTTGCTGCGAAGAAGCTAGGGCTCTTACGGTAAGGAAGACGAAGCCGACTAGTGTTGATGGCTAGGGATTTGACTTTAACTAATGCGAGATGAGTTTGGGTGATGATTGCCAAAAGAAGAAGATGATGACGAGTAATTATGAAGTATACACGAAGATAGAATTTGGGTTACACAGAGTCCAAAAAATTCAGAGAATTAGGATCTTAGCTCTGATACCATGTCAAGAATAAGAGTTGAATGAAATGGCTTAACCACAATGGGTAAGATCACATATATTTATATACATGAATGTTACAATTTTAGGAAAGAATCAATTATATCAATCACTCCTAATCACACCTAATCGCATCTCCTATTCTAGGAAACAATCTAATCCTATTTCTATATTTACAATAGCTGTAACATGAGTACGGAATTCACAACCTCCAGGTTGCAAATGAGAACAACATTAACGTTGCTCCAAGAATCACCCTCAGGGCATGAGGCTCCCAAAGATTGATTTGCAGGACAATATTTTTTATATACATTTTTGTTTTCTTTGGTTGTATGATTACCTTTCCAGTATATTTAGTTTCTCGTCTAATTTGTACAATTTTCTAGATGTTAGTTAATTCTTCTTGCTAATTGGCTTCATTTTAGATGCTTTTCCTTTATGATCTTATGTGACATTGGTTAACACTTCTTGGCCTTCTCAGGATAGTAATGATCATATAGTACATGAAGGTGTTTTTATGTTGCTTTATAAGAAGTTTGTACCTCCGGTGGTTGCTGCATTTTTTCATTGCTGTTATCTTCTAATATTGCCTTCATTTTTATCTTGAGGCAAAACTAATTTGTTGTTATTGATGTACAGCTTGCTTTCACCTATTTTGAACATGCCAATTTCCGAATCCAAGAGACAAAGAGTGTTGGTGGCGTCTTGCGTTCTATATTCTGAGGTTGGTTCCCTACAGGGTTAGTTTGCTCTGGGTCTCTCACAGAGTCACAGAGTGATGACTTAGTTATTGCTTTGTCTGCCTGGTTACTGTCATTTAATGTTGCTTTTATGTGCCTCACATGCATTTGGTGCTACTGTTCATGTTTATTATCCTACATGTATGATGCAGGTGTGGCTTGCTGTTGGCAGGGATAGAACGCCTCTTCGTAAACAGTATCTAGAGGCCATTTTACCACCATTTGTTGCTGTTTTGAGGAGGTGGCGGCCACTTTTGGCGGGAATTCATGAACTTGCTACTGCAGATGGTTTGAATCCTCTTGTTGTTGATGATCGTGCACTGGCTGCAGATGCACTGCCTATAGAGGTTATTGAACACCGACTATCCTGTGTTTTGGAATCATTGCTTATGCCCTTCCAGTTCTTCATTGATAAGTTAGAATTCTCTGTAGCTATTTTTATTTTGATGATATGGAATTTAGCCTTTCCTGTCCTGTTCTTTATAAATTCAGAATAAGACGTTAAATCATAACAAGGCAGGTGTGGTGTGGAATGCTACATTACTCTATAGTATGAGGGGATAATACTCGTTTAGTCTCTCTTAAATTGAAGTTGCGTCAATTTTTCCTTTACCTTGAATAAGCACAAGACATAATCACTACTTAACTCTCCCTCAAATTTCTACTGCTGTAAATAACCGTAAACACCCGCTAAACAAGATAAATACTTTTTTATTTTAAAATTTTATTTAAGTACACAAAAAAGGTATGAAAAGAAGTATGAAAGGAAAAGTGCAAAAAATATTTTGCAATTTTCTCACGGATGTGGTGTGTATCATCACGTCTAGTGTGCATTAATTAGAGAGCTCGGGCCTTGGCATGCTATTATTCTTTTTTGATCAAATATGTAATTCTATTGAGAAACAAGGAACAAAAATATTGGTTTTTTTCCTTTTCATGAAATCGTTGAATAGATTCCTTTTCCTAATAGATTTAAATGACGCACTAGTTGTATAATTATTTTAATGTTTTGGCCAAACTATACTATTAAACATGACCTTACCTACATGGATCTAACGGAGGTCATGACCCTAAACGGAGTTGATTGGTGTCGTCAAATCTATATAGCTGACTCAACCTAGTGGGAAAAGACTTAGTTTGGTTTGGCCAAACTATAGTAAAACATACCAAAATACATCATAATATGCTAAAAGATAAAATATCTAATATTTATATTGAAAAGATTGTTTTTTTTCCCCCTCCCTTTTCATGAAATCATTGAAAATATTCCTTTTCCTATTAGATTGACACACTAGTTGAATAATTGTTTTAATGTTGTTGGCCAAAATATAGTAAAACGTACCAAAATACATCATAAAATGCTAAAAGATTAAACCATTTTATACTTTGTACTAAAAGATTAAATTATGTAATAAAAAATATTAAATATTAAATCATTTAACTAATTTATTATTTGTCAAAAATACATTTAAACTCTACCGAAACAGAAATGTGGTTCTTGCCAGTAAAAGATATTCAACAATTATAGAAACAAGCATGGGCATCCTCTGTAATAAAAAGAAAAGGAAACTGAAATGGTCACAAATTACTGCAGCAGCGGACTGCTGGTATAAGATTCAAGATCAGTTTCTGTTATGGATATTGAATACATAATTCTCAGAATTTGACCCATGGACTACTACCGCCATCCTGTGCCCATTAAATTTTAAAATTACCTAAATGAATTGATAAAAATTTATAGAACTTAAGTAAAAATTTACTCGCGGAATACTAACCTCTAGAAAATATAACTTGTGTCAGACCAACTATGAAAGACACTGGCCCAAAGAGTGCTGTATAAATGTTACAATTTTCGTCTTTTTTACTGACCACGGTCTTCATCATTCTAGCTTCAAAGCACTTTCAGAGTAGTGAGAACCCTGCATCGGCTTGTATTCGTTTGGGGCTGTGGGATTTGGAATTTATTTGACTTGACTTTCTTTCAGAAGCACCAAAGATGAAATTAAGTTTCAGTTTCTAATCAGTGATTTCCTTTAATCCGGAAGCAAGTTTGGCTGGAAATAAATCACTTCTGTTTCCTTTCTTCACATTAATTTCTCTGGATGTGCTACAGTGATGATCTTTTCCCCCCGTGCTCTCTTCAATAGAGCCGGCTTATGTTTTTTGTTTACATGACGTGATACGAAGGGTCGGTATGGTTAGATTCAATGAACAAGACTTCTGGGCACAGTAACTGTTTTAGCCCCCCTGAATTTCAGACACTGAAACCAGTCAATTATTTATTTATTTATTTATCCTTAATTTTTGGTTGTCAGCATTCATTCCCTCCACATTGGAGCCTCCAGAAATTAAATTGTAGCTCCCAAAGTGCCTTGTTCTACCACCTGCATCTTACTTGGAAGTTGGAATTTATGACTTCAACTGAACTTATTTTTACTAACAACTCCCACATTTGAGAAATTTGAATAAGCAGGCATAATCCTTTAGCTATGATACCAAGCTGATATTGTACAGGGCTGGAAAACTTGGAATCGTGTAGCGTACAGTATGTTGTAATGATGTTATGAACAACTTGTCCAGGGGTTAAAAAATTAGAAGAAAGCTCTTGGATTTGTAGGTAGAATGGGGTTTTGCAAACTAATGACAAGAAATTCTTGACGGCAATTTTGGGATCTTGGAATTTTAACTCAAATGGTGAATTGGTTTAAATGTGTTATTATTCTAGATCATTGTTTTGGTAATAAGTTAAGTGTTTAACAAAATAACTGTTCCTCTGTCATGGCATGCCACTTTAGTCCTTACTACTGTGCCGTAACAACCTCCTTGGATATGGTTCCAAAGGCTGGTGTTGCGTGGTGTGTTCCTCCCCTCAGAAGTTGAGCTTGACTAGTCAAGTATAATGCATGCAGTGTCTTAGCCTTGACCTCCAATTCACTTGGAGGCACCTTTTAGCTCCCTCACCTCGGGGCGACCCTTGAACATTCCCTTTGCTCAGCTGTAGGATCCTATCACACGCCCAGAGTTAGTGCTTTTGTGGTATGACATGAGTTAGGTGTTTCCATAGAAAGCAAAGCACGTTTTTGAGTATTGGTGGGGAGCGAAGGTCCCAAAGACAAAGAAGAAAGGATCAAAACTTATCCCTTTTTGTATAGCTTGCTTGATTTTGGGATAGAGAAATAGAAGAACTTTTCCTGATAGAGAAACTTTATTGTTTAGGGTGAGAAGCATATTTTTCGTTTATTTTGTATAGATCGTTAGCGGGTGGTAACAATCCATATCCTTGGTCTGTGTCATTTTTTTGGTACACTGAATTAGTAATTGGCCTGTTGGCTTGTCCTTTTAGACGGCATCCCTTGATGCCTTGTAATACAATTTTGATTAATTTTGTGTGTGTGTGTGTGTGTGTGTATGTGTGCACGCGCGCGAGAGAGAGAGCGCTTGAAGACCATTCAGTGACAAGTGGTATTGCCTCTTCTGTGAAGAACATCCAACCAAGTTCGCAGGCCACCCTTGCATCGATGTGCAATGTGTCACTTGGCCCCTCGTGCTATGCATGTGTGCAAGCATACTCTCTTAGGCTAAACCTTCCCCATAAATAGACAGATTCTCCAGAAAGAAGTTAATGGCTTGCCTGTCTCTCCAGACAAGCATCATGACCTTTTGACTGCCTCCTTCTCTTGCTCTCTCTGTCTTGATTTCCTCAAATCTGTCTCCCGCCCTTGGTGATCATGAGCTACATCAGTGCCTACTGTAACTTCCAAGAGGCAGTGACCCTTCTCTTTTTTTTCCTTAAAAAAATTGTGTAAATAGATTAACATTCCAGTCTTCCATGCATTTGTCTATATTGATGCTGCGATATAGCACATATCTCCTTTTACGTTGCACTTACATAATCCGGCTAATTTATGGTGATTCTGTTTGCTGCAATATCTGAAAACTCAGTTAATATTGTTCAGGCTGCTCTTGCCATGATCTCTCCTTCTTGGGCTGCTGCTTTTGCTTCACCCCCTGCTGCGATGGCATTGGCAATGTTTGCTGCTGGAGCTTCTGGTGCAGAAACCCCAAGACCTGCAACGGCTACATTGCTTAGGCGTGACTCATCATTGCTTGAGCGGAAAAATGCTCGGCTTCATACATTTTCAAGCTTTCAAAAACCTTTGGAGGTACCTAGCAAATCACCAGCTGTTCCAAAGGACAAGGCTGCTGCTAAAGCAGCTGCCATGTCTGCTGCACGTGATCTTGAACGCAATGCGAAGGTTGGTTCTGGAAGAGGTCTAAGTGCCGTGGCAATGGCTACATCTGCACAGAGGAGGAGCAGAAGTGATATGGAGCGGGTAAAGAGATGGAATGTTTCTGAGGCCATGGGAACTGCCTGGATGGAATGCTTGCAATCAGTTGATTCAAAATCTGCTTATGGGAAAGATTTTAATGCTCTATCCTATAAATATATTGCCGTCCTTGTTGGATGCTTAGCCTTAGCTAGAAACATTCAGCGATCAGAGGTATGATTCTGGTTCTTGTGCTTGTTGAAGTAGCATAAGTAAATGATAAAAATTTCCTTCATTTCTTTCCAGGTTGATCGGCGGGCACAAGTAGGTGTAATAGACCAGCATCGGCTGTGTACTGGAATACGTGCATGGCGCAAACTCATCCATTGCTTGATAGAGATGGAGTGTCTTTTTGGACCATTTAGGGATCCTTTATGCAATCCTGAGCGCGTATGTTAATGGCCTCACAGCATTGTCCTTTCTCATATAAATATTTAATTTTGTTCTAATTATTAACAAAATAACATTCTTTTTCAAAAAAAAAAAAAAAAATTATTAACAAAATAAAATTATGGTTGTGTAGGTTTTCTGGAAGCTGGACTTCATGGAAAGTTCCTCCAGGATGAGGCAATTTATGAGGAGGAATTACAGAGGGACTATCCATTTGGGTGCTGCTGCAAACTATGAAGATCATATGGAGCTGAAGCAGGATAAAGAGAATGTCGTTACTCCATCTAAAGCCTCCATTTTGGCAGCTGAAGCTATCTCGTTGGAGGTAGAAAATGAGGACGAGGAGCAAGAAGGCATTGGTAATTTAGAGGGTAGGGCAGGTGATGTTGAACAGCGTATAGACATTGAAACAAGGTTGTCCGGCTCAGCAACAGCTGAGCGGCCCCTGCAGGCATCTGTGGAATCTACAGATCCTCAAGCTACTAGCAGCCAGGACTTGGTGGAAAATCCATTAGCAGTTGCCCCTGGTTATGTTCCTAGCGATCTTGATGAAAGTATTGTTCTTGAGCTTCCATCCTCAATGGTCCGACCATTGAGAGTTTTAAGAGGAACGTTTCAAGTAAGTTTGTTACTCATATTTGTATCTTTAACCCTCTATTTGATGAGGCATTTTCCTATAAAGATGTGTTAGAACTCAGCATTACAGAACTGATTTCTCTGAAATACCATCCTTTGGAATAAAGGAATAATATCAAATTGATTAGCATGAGAAAAATGAGACCAAATCTACTTTCCAATATTTTGCTAATTGTTGATACAATTTTTTCACCCTGTCAATAAAAAAATATTTGCCCAGAATTTGATCTATATTGTTGATAATTTGTCAGAAGGTTTACCAAATGAATTAATGCTTTTTGGCAGATTACAACAAGAAGAATTAATTTTATTGTCGATAATACTGAGAGTATATCTACGGGGGATGGATTGGATCACAGTTCTCAAAGTAGAGTTCAAGAAAAGGACCAGAGTTGGTTGATGTCTTCACTTCATCAAATATACAGCAGAAGGTGAGATTTATTCGTGTTTTTTTTATTCATTTTTTATTCCTTCTTTTATCATCATGGGCATCACTCATTTAGATTGAGCATATTGCTTTTGAATTTCCTCCAAAAATCTCAGCACATTTGATACAGGTAAAAAATTGAGCATGTAGCTGTACCAAGTCTGGACTTAGTTTAAGTAATTTATTAATTTGTTAAATGATTAAAATGTCTGTATTAAAGTGCTCCAATAGGATGCCACCCTTGTACAGAGATATAGAAAAAGCCAAAACAAAACCGAACATTATAGTTTAATTTATCTTATTTTTCCCTTGTGATGATTAATGATCAGAAAAAAAAAATGTTGAAATTGGAGTACTCCTGAAATGCATTTGTTCATGCGTTTCAATTATTTGTCTCGTCTTTGGTTTTATTTGGCACAGCCTGTGGGAGATCTGAGGTTTTTTTTTGGTTTTGTGGTTAATGTTACTAGAACAGACTTCATTTGGGAAGAAGGCGTTAGTGGTTGCTTATTCAGTTCAGAATCACATGAATGAGCCATCTGATGACAATCGTTTAGCTAGTCTTAATCCTGCAGGGATTGGGTTAGATGAAGGCTCTGTATTCTAATTGGAGATTGTGGCTCAAATGAAAGAAATGTTTGTTACTGGGTGTTAAGAAGGGTAAAATCCTTCAGAAAGGTAGGAGTTTCCCGTGAGACGTTTGAAGAAGAGATTATGAAACTTTGTGTCCATTGAACAAAGATGGGAAAAAAAAAAAAAAAAAGGCAAGTATGGGATGGGTTTATAGCGATTCTTGGATGATTACAAAAGATTATACAGAATCCGTCAACATAGAAGATGTGGAAATTAAATATGCTTCCAGAATTTTAGAAATAAGATATTAAATTTCTCAATTATACTCCCATATTCCCATATTTGTAAATATGGTCAAGATTGTCTGGGATGCACCAATAATTATTGTGCATCTCAGTTTCAAAAACAAGAGCCTCCCATCTTTATTTTTTTTAACCCCCCCCCCCCCCCAAAAAAAAAAAAAACGTTTTGGGGATTTGATAAAATCTCTGAATTTGCCTCAATTTCCTATTGCTAAAAATGCACATTCTGAATTTTCAGTAGAAACTGACATCTTTTTCTTTGCCAAAACTAATCTTGCTTCTTTTGATTTTCCATATTTATTTTTTTTTTCCAGCTTCTTAAGTATGATTTAATATTGATTGGTTCCTTGAAATTTTAAAATATTTAGGCTAGGACTATTTTTATATGCTTAAATTTTTGGAGCCATTTAAATTTTGCACTATTTTTTTTTTTTTTAGTTTTAGTTTTTTTGTTTCATTAACAATAAGTGATCAATTGGGTTAAGTATTGATGGCAAAATTAGTAATTTAGTTGGCCTATCAAAAATTTTAACTATATATAAGAATTGTAAAAAATAAATATATTCAAATTTTAGGGGGGACTGGTTTATATCTTAAAAAAATTTCAGACAAAAAGTTTATGTATACTAGTCTGTTTTCTTGAATCGAGTGGGGCCAGCCCATTGTCTAAAAATTTTTTGGCACAAAAGTTTATACACTACTAATGCCATTTTCCAAATATGACAGACAAAGTGGGGTGTGTCAAGGACATCAAAAATTCAACGTCCAAAAAGAAAATCGACAAATTTGCATAATTTAATGTAACTTGGTTGTTGACCTTTATTTCCATTCTGGTTGAAAGAGAAGTAATCTCCCAGTTTGAACCACTTTATTGCATTTTAACTATATTGTACTATGTGGCATTCCATTCTGTGTATAAAGGTATGCAGTCTTGGTAACCTTGGTTCACTATCTGTATCTCTTGATACTTTAATGGAATGAACCTTCCTAATACACGGTACTGTATCTGTTTTGCTTTCATCTTCTTGGGGTTTTATCTTGTTTCTTTCCCTTGTATGTGTGTGTCTTTGCTTGTGTGCCCAGTTTTTTTTTTTTTTTTGTTAATTGCTCTGTTTATCTTTTTATTTTCTGTTGACAAATTCTGCTTATGGGTATTTTTGCAGATATCTCCTTAGAAGAAGTGCCCTTGAATTGTTTATGGTTGACCGGTCAAACTACTTTTTTGATTTTGGGGTATTAATTTTTGAATGTACATTTTACATTTTTCCAGTAAATCATGTTCATTGGTAATTATCTAATCGGTTTTGGAATCTTTCTTTAGAGTACCGAAGGGCGAAGAAATGCATATCGAGCTATTGTTCATGCACATCCTCCTCATTTGAATAATATTTACCTGGCAACACAGGTTTTTATCTTCCTGTGGTTCAGTCATATACTTACACTCCATGCAAATCTTTGGCCTTGAAATCAATATCGCCACACCTAATTATCTTCTTTTTACACCATTGAAACTATGTGATGATTTCCTGTTGTAGAGACCCGAACAACTTCTGAAGAGAACTCAACTAATGGAGCGTTGGGCGAGGTGGGAGGTATGGATAGAGAATGACCTTTGGATGTTATCTTTAATGTGGCCTATGTTACTGTAGTTCAACCTTTAATCTTCTTTCATTAAGCATACACAAAATTGCTAACTTCCGATCTGAATGCTTTGCAGATCAGCAATTTTGAATATCTAATGCAACTCAACACACTTGCTGGGCGTAGTTATAATGACATAACTCAGGTGGATTTTTCTTGATAACTTTACAAACTCGTAATGATTTCAGATCGTTTTTATTAACCATCTTCCTTTCATGCAGTATCCTGTTTTCCCCTGGATTCTTTCTGATTACAGTTCTAAGAGTTTGGATCTCTCCGATCCTTCTTCTTACCGAGATCTTTCGAAGGTACTAAAATTTTGACTTTGCTTCTCAAAGCTACCGTAGGCTTGCTGTTTTTCAGCTAATAGATAGCATTATCTATTCTTGCAGCCTATTGGCGCATTAGACGCTGACCGACTAAAAAAATTTCAAGAGAGATACTCCAGCTTTGATGATCCAGTCATTCCAAAGTTCCATTATGGTTCACATTATTCAAGTGCTGGAAATGTAGGTTTTGTGCAGTTTTATTGTTTGTTTATAGTTCTCTGGGCTAGAAGATTTTCCTGTTGTTTTGTTTATTTTGTGTTTATTTTTAATGATTGCAGTCACAGTTATGCAATATAATTGTTCCTAGTTACATTTTGTGGACTTCTCTATTTTCCCCTGTACTTTTTGTCAGCTATATTCATTATGTGGATATGGACACATGTAGACTTGTTGTATTGGCCGTTCATTTCCTAGCCTATATATAAACCATATCCTTCATAAAGGGATTATCATTATCTCTACCATCACTACAACTATTCTCTCTCTAAGATCTCACTCTTTTACTCCCATTCGCCTTGATTCTCGCTCTCACTGGCCTTTGGTGACTCCAATATAGACGATGCTCAACATTATTCTCAGAGAGTCAAATCATCCATTCCAGATCTGATCACCCACAGAAGTTATGGATTATACATGCACAATAAAAAATCCTCACAAACTTGTGAACATGTAAATTATATGATAATATGCATATGTCACTATGTTCTTTCCTAAAACTCCATCTTCATATGCTTGTCATGTACGGTGTTGAATAATTGTTTCCTTTTAGTTTCATATAGTTTCTAGATGAATATTTTCCCATCTTTAAACTGCTTATCTAATCTCCTGTGTTTCTTTCATTGATTGTGTTTGCTATCGTTTAGGAGTTTTTAACTTTATTATTTTGCAAATATGATGCTAAAAAACTTTAGTAATGCTCCTGTGGCATTACTATTTTTTTTTTTTTTTTGACAGGTGTTGTATTATCTTGTTAGAGTGGAGCCATTTACTACTCTTTCAATTCAACTACAAGGTGGAAAATTTGATCACGCAGACAGAATGTTTTCAGATATTGGTGCTACTTGGAATGGAGTTCTCGAGGACATGAGTGATGTGAAGGAATTGGTATAAACTTGTCTTATTATCAAGAAAAATCTCTTTTTGTTTGTTCAAATGGCATGATAATTGTGCCTTACTACGGCTCTTCAATTTCTTTCCTGTGACCTTTGCCCCTATCTACACCAACCTGTCTATTGCCAGAAATGGTTTTCAATTTTAATATGTATTTTCTCACACTCATGCACATATACGTATAGATTTTCTTCTGAGACCAATTATTATTATTTCCTTTAAATCTCAGGTTCCTGAGCTGTTTTACTTTCCGGAGATGTTGACCAATGAAAACTCAATTGACTTTGGTACAACCCAACTTGGAGAAAAGCTTGGTATGTACTTCTTCGTTCTAATAGAAAAAGGGGGCCTATATTTTCTTTTAGATTGTTACTGATACACCTTATTATCTTTCCCCTTTTTTAAAATTGCCTCTCCAGACTCCGTCAAACTGCCTTCTTGGGCTGAAAACCCTATTGATTTCATTCACAAGCATCGAATGGCTCTTGAGAGTGAACATGTTTCTGCACATTTGCATGAATGGATTGATCTAATATTTGGGTAATTTTGTTATACTTTGAAGGAAATTTGCCTCTTTCTTATCCTTGTTTATATGATATTTCCTCTGTTTCCTCCTTTTGTCTAACTTTTTAGTTGAAAAGAGCAAAAATAACTGCCTCCTATCCATTAAATTTTGCATATTTTCCTCTTACAAAGCACATTTAGATGTGGTTGATTTGGATCTGTCAGGTACAAACAACGTGGAAAAGAAGCTATATTGGCAAACAATGTTTTCTTTTACATTACTTATGAAGGGACAGTGGATATTGATAAAATATCAGACCCAGTAAGTCAGCACTCTTCTTTTTGGTGTTCCTTTGTGTTCGATAGCTCTAGCTGCTATTTATTTTCCATAAATCTCACCAACAGGTACAACAACGTGCTACACAAGATCAAATTGCTTACTTTGGACAAACCCCATCCCAACTGCTAACTGCCCCTCACTTGAAGAAAATGCCACTATCAGATGTTCTTCACTTGCAGGTAAACCTTGGTTTGCCATGAGTTATCTTGGCACTTGGGATGATCTTATAGTTGTTCTTGGATATGCTGTGTATATGCCTGTGCATGTTTCATTGTGCTTGCTACCTAGATTGAAGAAACATATAGTGTCTCTCTTGTGCAAGTTGTGTTTTGGCTTAGGTGTTTATCGGAGTAGTGCCATGGTTGTGAGGGACGTTTTCCTCTTAGCTGCTTAATTAGGGATTGTAAAAGACCATCAGATTGATTCTAATTTGATTTTGCATGTCAGACAATCTTTCGGAACCCCAAGGAAGTCAAACCATATGTTATTCCTAATCCAGAACGCTGCAACCTACCTGCTGCTGCCATTCATGCATCGTCAGATTCTGTCACAATCGTTGATATAAATGCTCCAGCAGCACATGTTGCACAGCACAAATGGCAGCCAAACACACCTGATGGCCAGGGGGCGCCATTTCTTTTCCAACATGGGAAGGTCAGCGCAAGCTCCACTGGTGGAACGTTGAGGCGAATGTTCAAAGGACCAAGTGGATCTGGTTCAGAGGATTGGCATTTTCCGCAAGCAGTCGCATTTGCAGCTTCTGGAATCAGAAGCTCAGCTGTTGTTGCTATCACAAGTGATAAAGAAATAATCACTGGTTAGCCTTGTCATGACAACTGTTTCATGTAGTTTACTTCTTGTTTTGGTGTCCACTGAAATATATGATAAAATGCTTTTATTGCTTAGCAGAATTTCAAGGGACTTCAGCAGATTTCAGCATTAATTAATTTTCCCTTCCATGAAAAATTACGTTAATTGTATTAAAATTTATTTTTTATTACTTCAGATCATGCGAAGAACTGTTATTTACATGGTATAATTGAAATGGCCATAGAAACTATGCAGTGAAATTGGCATTTATGGCAGGCCTAGACAAAAATAAGATTGTTCGGTTACACAAGTGTAGCAATTTTTGCCAATACTAAAGCTTCTGCAATCTCGAGTCTCAATTAGAATTAATTTTGTTGTAGCTTATACCATATAATGTTTGTCTTTCTTCATTGGTGTTGGAATTGTCTCAATTTTCTATTTGGTGTTTCTATTATGGAATATTTTTGGTTTTGGTGAACACGAATTACCTGACCTTGGGCAACAACCAATTTAGTTATAGGTTTTTATAAAAACTGTCTAGTGGTAGGAATTCTGATAGGCTGATGGCTTTGATTGTGACCAAGGGGTGAGGGGTTACTGGGGAACACATTGCAGACGGAGAGGATTATAGGCTTATTTCTCTAAAAGTAAGGCTTATTCTAGATGTGTCCCTTATGTGGATTTTGCAAAGGTACTGTGTCAAATTGAGAAAGCTTTCATTTTGGGTTTCTCTTACCTTTTCTCTTCATGGATATGGTAAGTGTAGTCAGCAGTTGACTATGTATCTGGTGGTTTGAATCTTCTAATAATTAGATCTCAACTGTAATTCTGCATGTTCAATTTTAGTATACATTTTTGTTGTGTCATTATCTCACATAAAGCTTCCGTCTGTAACTAGGTGGGCATGTGGATAACAGTGTCAGGTTGATGTCATCAGATGGGGCAAAGACTTTGGAAACAGCCAGAGGGCACTGTGCTCCGGTGACTTGCCTGGCTCTTTCACCTGATAGCAATTACCTTGTGACAGGATCCCGGGACACAACTGTTCTAATCTGGAGGGTACATAGGGCATCCACTTCTCATTCAAGCAGTCTATCAGAGCCTTCCACCAGCTCAGGCACACCAACTTCAACCAGCAGTAATGCCATAGCAAACCTCTCAGTAGACAAAAGCAGGAGGCGGCGTATTGAGGGTCCCATACACGTCCTCAGGGGCCATCTAGGGGAAATAATATGCTGTTGTGTGAGTTCGGATCTTGGAGTAGTCATCTCAGGCTCTGACTCATCAAATGTCCTGATCCATTCAATTAGAAGGGGTCGCTTGATCAGAAGGCTGATCGGTGTGGAGGCCCATGCTATCTGCCTTTCATCTGATGGGATCATAATGGTTTGGAACGAATCAGTTTTTACTCTCAGCACCTTTACTCCGAATGGGACTCTGATAGCCAAGGCACAACTGCCGTCCTACTGTAGTATTAGTTGCATGGAGATTTCTGTTGACGGACGGAATGCTCTGATTGGATTAAATTCATGTTCAGAATATGATGGAGCCGGTGACAACAGTAGGCATTTGAAGTTGAAATCAGGGATTGGAGATCATGATGTAGAACCAGATGAAATAAACGAAGAAAGCGGACTAGAAATTTCATCGCCTTCAATTTGCTTCCTTGATCTGCATAGTCTAAGGGTATGCAGGGGGAATAAACAATAAACAAAGTTAAAATAAATGAGTTTTTTTACAATGTTAATGTATAAATTATGCGTTGTACACACCAGAAGCGGACTGGCTCCCATATCTTCAATTGATAATTTCCCCAAGCTGCAATCTGCTTTTCTAACTGGAAGATACTGTTTTTTGTTGCAGGTATATCATACGGTAAAACTTGGTGAAGCACAAGATATCACGGCTCTGGCTTTAAACAAGGACAACACAAATCTTTTGGTTTCAACTGCTGATAAACAATTGACAATATTCACTGATCCTACCGTAAGTTAATTGTTCTGCCCCGTGCTTAGAATTACACTAATCGATGGTTGTATACTCCTTTTAGGTAGAATATTCGTCCAAAAAAGTAGTCGTATTTGTCAATTCTTGAGGTGAAGCAAATATTGTAAGGAGAAGGTTTTTGCTATCACTACTATCCACATGGCCGTACCAGCCATTATCAGTTGTATTTATTCCAGGGCCGCTTGTGTAGGATTGTTTTACAAACCAAGTTATTCGAGACTAGTTGGGTTCAATTTAGGTAAAGGTTCAATTGAACGACTCAAAACATAAATGAGCAGAACTTAAACCATAATTTTGAGCTCATTATATTATTGAACTCAAATAGAATTTGACTGAATAAATTAATACTCAATAAATATAGTATAAAATATCCAAAAATTCGAGCTCGACTCGAAAGCGAATGGCTCAGAAGCATACTTGAGTTCGACTTAAAAGATAAATGAACTGTAGCTAAGTCAATTTTTTCAGCTAGTTAAATTTAACGAGCCTCATTTAAACCCCGTCAGTTTAACTCAATCCGGTTTTATTTACACCTTCACCCTTGGATTGGAAGAAGTTTCTTTTAGATGTTATTTACCCATTTGCAACTCTTATTTTTATTACTTTCAGTTGAGCTTGAAAGTTGTGGATCACATGCTGAAGCTGGGTTGGGAAGGCGATGGGCTCAGCCCCCTCATTAAGTGAATGTCTCTGTTGGGGAGGACCGGGATGATTTTGTACAAAGTAAATACAAGGGCAAGCTGGCTACTTCACTCTTTGCAGCTGTTTTGTGGGTGTACCATATGTATCCAAAAGTTACATATTAGATTTACACCTTTTTTCTTCTTCTTTTTTTTTTGACTCGATTGAGTTGTAAATGTTATCAATAGGCTTTGATCTCTTGGTCATACGAGCTGTTTATTTTTGTCCAT
>QLOD02000009.1:2690317-2703279 GCA_003260245.2 Sideroxylon spinosum
ATCGACAAATTATTAAATTTGAATCAAATGTGAAATTTAAAATATTCCATGTGGACCTTATAGTTTTACATTCAATTGTCCAAAACCATGAATAATTTGAATCAAAATTGGTTTCAAGGTGAGGACTTCAATAATATCGAAATGGGTTTGTTCAACATTGAAAATCTATTAAAAAAAAATTCATAGACTTATATATGCCAAAGTTGGAGAAATGGGAGAAGCCCAAGAGGCACCCATGTATGTTAAATGGAAGACCTTGATGGGTTAACCCATGTTTCTCAGGAGAGTCGTCCAACCCAGATTAGACTTGGGTTTGGACCAGGTCAAAATTCTGTTATTTTTTTAACAGACACATCCCTCCAATAGATCAGTAAGTAGGTCTCTTCCAACAGACATACATATCTTCCTTCCAACAGATCAGTAAGCATGTCTCTTCCAACAGACATGAATGGTGTCTGTTCTTCTAATAGAAATCTAATGGCTACATATTTAAACATTCTTTTTGCATAAAAACAAAAGAAGTTTTTACATAAAAAATCTGCATAAAAATAATTTTTTTCCTTGCATATAAAGAATACCAAAAAAGAGTTGGTTCACTAGAACAAATTGTCGCTTTCTTTTATATGTTGTGATCATTCTATCTTGTGAGACTGACATCCATTGAAACCAAAAGCAAGTGTGGGGGACGAATTCAGTTTTAAAGAGATAGTCTCTAACACTAGACTTAATCAGTGCATTCAAATTTGTCTACCGAAATTGTAAGTTTTAACTTTGACAGTCTCTAACACTAGGCTTAATCAGTGCATTCGAATTTGTCTACCAAAATTGTAAGTTTTAATTTTGTGAATTTATTTTATGCAAAATAGTGATTGATTTTACAAATTTTCCAACACATTGTGCACGAGATTGAGCACAAAAAATCTGTATATATACATTATATGTATACATTTTACAATAGAAAGAGAAAAAAACAAGAAGAATCGTACTTTTAGAGAGTGAAAGCAGTGAAAGATAAGAGAGGGGCAATGAGAAGGCTAATGGGTAAATTTGGTATATTGAAAAAAAATTGTGGCTAACGTCATCATTTTAACAGAAATTTTAACAGCATACTAACAGAGGAGTCCAAGTGTTATCAAATTTTCAAAATAAAAGAAGTATTTGTAATTTTTAATTGTTGAGAGGGTTCATGTGTAATTACTTAAATGTTCAAGGGGTCTATGTTTAATTTACCTAATAATAAACGAGTACAACAAGCACGAATATAATGATAATATACAAATACGGATATGGATACAATGTTCTTTTTTTTTTTTAATGAGAATATAGATAAAGCAAGAATACAACAAAACAAATATAGCTTTTATATTAATTTGATTAACAAATATAAATATAACATCAACAACAAGGCTAGTTCAATAATTCAATGAATGATTTAATACAAACATAACAAAATACGAGATGTATGATTTTAACGATTATATCAAAGTTTATGAGAGAGTGTTTTATATATGTTGAATATGAATAAAGAATCTATTTTAAAGTATTTGATTTCGCAGCTTGGAACTTTCAATGCATTCTTAGCTTCATCATTAAAGGCGGTACACGAAACTCCCATCTATGTGGGGTCTGGAAAAAGTCGGCCACATTGAGCCTATTATACGCAGTCTTACCCTTATTTTCAAAAATTCTTTTGATTTGGGTCTCCTCCTTAAAAAGAGATATGGTACAGGTTTTGACTTTGTCACTGAACTTGGTAAGTTGTGCTATTTACCTTGACCTCGGTTTAGTGGTTATATGTTTTAAAATTTTAACCGGTCTCCTGAACTCATGCCATGCACCCATGGGTTGAACCTGGGGTGTGACACGCCTTCACTTCTCTCACATTATCTCATCTTATTCCCCTTTTTTTTTCCCCCAACAATCAAACGCAGCATTAGTCAACTTGTTTAGGTACGTTATCCACATAAGCCCAAACTAGTGTCCGTTCAGCACCTCTCTTTTGGGAAGATATAATAACAATTCTTCATGCATGCTATAGAGAAAAAACTAGTGTCCCCTAAAATGCTTCTCCAAAACTTGGGCCCAAAATGTTCTGGTGTAACTCCAGAGATAAACCAAATTCACCATAGAAAAAAGATGAGAATTCCATACTTGGTGAAAGGAAAGTGCATATAGATCCACCAAAGCTTCTTATCATTCTGGAAGCATCATCAATCAGAAACCAATTTGAAAGAATCAGTCCATAAATTTTCAGGAAGACATCAATCCCCTGTAAAAGCACATAAAAAGAAAAAAAAAAAAAGAAGTGGTAATGTTTAACAAGCCACCCAAACCAATGGAGTTGAGAAATAGAAATACACGTATGCAGAGATATGAAACTGAGACATTGACAAAATATGTTTAGAAAACAAAGGCTCTGGTATGCAGCAATGCTCGCACCATCAGCAAGGATACTCCATAACAATAACATTCTGGTTTTGGTTTGAATTGAAAATTTACTCACAGTTGTCAGAAAAGACAAGTCCTCCAATGGGGTTTCATGAAGAAGAAGATACACATTTTCTGAACTCTCTTTCACCGCTTGTTTGGTTGCACAAGACCATTATTTTTCTCTCTCAACTAATGCAGGGAAAAAGCAATCTATAATGAACAAAAAAGGAAGAATACAATAAAATGATTAAAGAATGAAACGACAACATGATGAAAACAGTTGCTTGTTAAAGACTAGAAAAACCAAGCGAAAGCAAGTAGAGGACAAAACAACTGCGACATTTGAGTAAAATAAAATCTGTAACTTAGGGCTTGGTTTGGGAAGGAAAAAAACTAGTTTTTTTTTTTTGTGTTTAGAAAGGGAAAAAAACTAACTTTTTAGTAGCTAGCTTTTTAGTTTTTTGTTAATTTGACAATTTTACCCTTCGATGTTTAAAAGAAGTATAAAATATAAGAGGATAAATTTGGTTATTTTAGAAAAAACTAAAAAGTTAGTAACTGATAGGTAGAGCTACCAGCTGAAAATGTGAAATGAAGCCTTACTTATCAAAAAGTAAAAATAAAAGCATTTGTAACATTCGAGTAAAACAGTTTTCATAAATTCAACTAGTTAACAAAATTTAAATTGCATAACTTAAACAAAAATCATGAAAGCTTCAGAAACTTGACTAATGTAACCAAGGCTGAGTTGTCACTGACCCATTAGAAGTCGCCCATCTTTCTTAAATAAGCCTCAAATTAAAACCAAATTCTATAATTGCAACAACTTCAAAGCTTCATAATCCAAAACATATTTAAATCATGAGTTACGTAATAACCAAGTGTAGCAAGAATGTCAAATATGCAACTGATACTTTGACTAGAATAACTTGTATGTATATTAATAAAGGGGTATCCCACCAAGGAGTCAGGTCAGGTAATGCTCGGAAGGGATTCAAACCTTTAACCTCTACTTTAATTGGAAAATATATATAAATAAAGGTAAAAACAAGATTTCAGAACAAAATTTTATAAAGCAAACAAAATCGTAATCAAATGCTAGACAAACATGATCATGACTAAGCCCACGATCAATATTTTTCTAGCACCCATCAGCACTGGCATCTGCAGCTACATCTCAATTCATCAAGCAGTATTATTTTCCTGGAATAGATTTCTCCTCTCTCCATTGCTAACCTGCCTTAGGGTTATATATATTTGAGACAAAATTACTCAGGAGCTTTAGATGCATTTTGCTCCACATTATGACAAACCAAAACTATTTTATGGTGCTCCTTTTAGGGGACACAATAGACTGCTATCTACCATCCAAAGGGAAGAATAAGAGAAGAAAAACACAAAGACAGCGAAAACAAAACTATCATAAATAGTACCATTTTGTACGTATAATCGTGGTGTTTTATGCATGTAGGCCTCCTTCGGTTTAAAGTTGGGGAGCAAAAATTAAAAGTTGAGCGCAACTTTACTAATCCTAAGTTGGGTCCATAAGCAGTGAAGGTTTGAAATGCATGGAAAAGCCAACAGCAAAGCCTCCTTACCTTCAAGTAGAGCTGACCATGGGCCAAAGGTGCCTGGCCCTCCCGCCCAGCATTTTAGAAGGGGTTGAACTACTATATTAGGCCTGTGAGATGGGCTTGAGAAAAAAATTTGCCTGATATGAGCTTTGGTTCAAGCCTGGGACTGTAAGCTTGGGCCCACCCAGACTGGTAGGCCCGAATTTTTTTAACTAAAATTAGTGTATATTTTATGTGAAGGACCGGGTTTGGACAAAATTCTAGGCCCAAATGGTTGAGCCAGGTTTGGACCCAACTAAAATGTGTTATGCCCCCATAAAAGCCTGGTCCGAAACCAGCCTAGGATTGATCAGCTCTATCTTCAGGGATGTTCAAAAGGAAATACCATCTGTTAAATGCTAACAGAAGACTGTAGGGCCAAAATCTTTGCCTCCTCAAGTACTGCAGATTAGCCAAGCTGAGTATTTGGATATCAAAACTGAAACTTTAGTCTTTAGATGTGTTCAGCACGTGCATTCAACCCTAGCTCATCAAAAATAAGAAACGCTAAAAAATAGCTCACTCGGTTCTCTTCAAGGAACTAAGGATTTCCACAGTCAACTCTGCACAAGCTCAGTTTGACTTTCTTGAACCTTCACTGGACTTCATCTGGCTTTAAAAGGAGAAGACAGAGAGGAAAGAAATGTTAAAGGAGCTGCCTTAAATCCCTATTAGTGTGCGAAACAAACCAATTTTCCTTCACGATCACAAGAACCTGAGCTGCTAGAACAACTAAACTGCTCTTACAATCCAGTGTTCTACCAATCCATGACTAATAATGTCATCACCTACTGCCCACCATATAATGCAAAACATACCATTCATTATCTCTTTCCTTCAAGAGGAATATTTTACATGAAAGGCAAAGAGATGTGAGAAACAAATTCAAAGAAGTGACCCATCGGAGAAGATTTTCATTTGGGAACTTGGACGAATGCCCTCCTATCTACACGTGTACTTAGGCGAAGACAAATTATCAGAAAGTCAAAAAGAGATTTGCTCAAGATTTTAGCACAGTATTGAGAGTCTTTAAAAACAAAACATAAATACCATAAACCAGAAGAAAGTCATCGGAAGATTAGCAAACCTGAGTGGCTATGATTGTGGCACTTCCACGTTGCAGTAGCTTTTGGCAGAGTAAATATCATTCAAAGCTGCCAAGCATGAGGGCCACCACAGTTTAGAGCCTCTATGGAATCATACACAATGTGATACCCACCACAGTAAAAACAATTGAGTACAAGAAAGAAAATTGACACACTAACTGACGTCAGGAAACTTAGGGATAAAAAGTAGAAGGTGTTGATGTATAGCCTTGTTCTAGTAGAAGAGTCTCCCATTCAACCCCAAAAAACAATGAATAAAGGAGTTATACAAACTTCAAGATGTTTAAAGATGAACAAATTTTAAGAAGATGAAAACTTAAAGTTAATATCAAACCAACAGAATTAACCAGATTCAAATTTACAACTCAAAGCACAAAAGTTGGAAACCTTAAGCCATGTCTGGAATGAATACTACTTATGTTCTGAAGGGTTGGAAGCAACAGTCAATGAATTAAGACCAAAGAAGCATGGGCACTTCTAAGAATGTGAGGTACCAGTGCTGTGTCCAGTTGGACACCAACACTCGCCGAACACTTCTCAACACGTGCCAGAAAAATAGAACCAGGACACTCTTTCAGGCACTTGGGAGACACCTGTCCATTGCTTAGACAAACCCAAAACACATTATAATTTAAGGGGAAAAAAATAGAATTGAATAATAAAATAAAACAATATGAATTATATTTATTGATTTCTTATCCCTTAAAATTTTCAATTTTAGGAATTTTAAGACCTTAAACTTCTAATTCATTTGTAAATATTTTTTTTAAATAGTATAAACAAAATATAAATTAAGTTTTCATATAAAAGTGAATAAATAGTTGTTTTTTTATGTAGATATATAAAATATATATTTATTCACAAGCATGTTCTTGTTGTGCCGTGTCATGATATTATTTAAAATTAACACAATATTTTGTCCGATTCATGTTTGCAGTCCTCGAATATTAATTCATTTGAATGCCAAAACAATATAAATTATCTAAGATGATTAAACTTCTAAACCAGTTATTCTGAAAACATTCTAGTAGATCTAGCAAGAAAAAAACACCAAATTCAAAGCCTTCACCGCATGGACATAAGTTATATACTACTAAAAATGTATCAAGTTGAAACTATGAATTCACACACTGGTTCATAATGTTTAACATGTTGGAGAGATTAACAAGCTGCCTTCTGCAGCTCTTGCCCTCTTTTGGGGAGGTTAGGAGTTTGAACCCCAAGGGCTTCCCTTAGGGGTGAGCCCACGCATAGATTCTGTGCGTGTTTTACCTGATCCGCATGGTTTGTGAACTATCATTTGAGCAGTAGTTGCTGTTCCCACTGTGTTTAACCAAAAAAAACATGTTGGGCAGATTGAATAAGAAATGTGCTTGAAAAAGAATAATGTAGATATAATAAATCATGAAATAGGACAAATTATGTATATTAAATGAAGTGGGGTGCCGTGTTTAAACCCCTAATAACAGCAGGCTTAGATATGACCAGTGGCAAGCAAGTCAGGCAGTGTGGATGAGGATTATAGAATTCAAATAGAAAAAAGATCAAGGAAATGATATTAAACCATCTTCAGTTCAAGGCATTTTGAATTTGGTTTTCTGTAAAAGGCCGGATAATTTTCAATATGCAGACAGAGTTGATAGATGAGGGACAATTCAACTTTACCTGCATGGCTGTGCCTCGTATAACTGTATAACATAGTTCATACGCATTTCATATAGCAATACAATTTGTGTATGGATGTCTTTCACCAGCTAGATGGTAAATACTATTTTATGCATAGGCCAACCTGCCCGTCCTGCCCTTCCCAAGGACAAGGTTGCAACAACCAATTAAATAAACCAACTTGCTTTCAGATAAAGGCTTATTGCTGCACATCCAGCTGGGCACAGAGATGGGAAGAGGACAAACACTAATTATGTGAACTAACAAGTAATTCATCATAGCAGATATCCACAATGGTTGTCACATATGCCTTTCAGAAACCTGGTCCATAACTTCCTCGATGTCATTATGGTATCCATCCCATGTCGCTGAGAAATGAGACACAAAATTTCCAATAACTGCTCCCAATGCATCTGAATAAACCAGCTTCTGCCATCAGATATGAATATTTTATTCTCAAAATCTTCCCAGAGGATCCTGCATCAAGCCAAAATATAACAAGAAAACTTAAACCTGTTTCTAACCACAGCACTTCTCTTCAGCTTTCCTACAGCAATTACCTCTCAATTTGACTAAATATTAACACCATGAACTCCAGGCATCTAATAATAATGAACCATAAATTTCACATTGCCAACTCAATTACTTCATTAAGCATGATTTTGCTGCACTTAAGATGGGAAAGAAAATAGACCTCTAAAACTTGGCCAGTATAACAGTATGATTGCAATAAGAATTTGCCGTTGCTAAACTATTGGATAGTGAGTTAACTACAGGTTGTACTGTCATTTATTTCAAAAAGAGAAAACCCCTACCATGAGTTTGTCTCCATCCTAGGATAACTATGGTTCTAAAACTGCAGCTATTTGCTTCCAATCTAATTATGAGAATGTGATAATGCATATGAAGGCAAGCAGACAATATCACATCTGGTTAAGAAGCACAGACACTTCTAAGAAGGTACTGTGTCAGACGCATATTGGACATGCTGATACGTCCACTTGTCCAAAGGTGTCCTAATATTTTTTGAACTTTTGGATCATAACACTCTTTAGAGACATGAAGGACACAAGTATTCATAACTTATGCAAACATTAAATACCTTACAAGTTTGAAGAAAAAAAAACTTGAAATTATAATAAAATAAGAACAACATAATTTTATACTTTTAATACTTTATTCTTTTTTTTTCCCCCCCTAATATTTGAGATTTCAAAGCTCAAAACTACCACTTTGTTTACGTAAATAGCTTTCTAAAGTAACTATTAAGAATTTTTGTTCCCATTTGTTTGCTACTACATGTAATGAAATTATTATTTCTTAATATTGTGATAAAAATAATAGTACAAGTGTATGTGTAATATAAAAATTAAATAAATAATTATCATTTTCATATATATGTATAAAAATATTAAAAATACATAATTATTTGTTAACATCCTCCAACCACATCATGTCTAAACTTTTTTGAAAATTACCCATCAATGTGTCAACAAGTTGTCATATCCGTGTCTATGTTCGTGTCCGTACTTCTACATTTCTCTTTTCTTTTCTTTTCTTTTCTTTTTTGATGAATAAATAATTTAGGTTTATGATCCTAAAATCAATAGCCGTTACATACAAATGATTGCTTTTTACTCTCAAATGAGAGAAAAGACAGTTGACAGCTTTGTATGAAGAGAACCCACCGTTGATTGGAGGTTCCTAACTGAAGAGGGTCACAATGGAATTGTTGAAACTTTAAAATCTACAAAAGTGAGGTTAACTATACAACCTAGAGGTAGGCTTTTGAACATATTTTAGAGGTGCCCAAACACAGGGTAAGATATGGGAGTTCTATAATAGATTAATAGTGTACCCAACAGTTCCAACATACCCTGTATTGCAACAGGGCATCATGCAGCAAAGATGCTAAAACTGATTGGCATGACTTGAAGCTAAAGGAACATTTTGACGGAATTCTAGAAGGATAAAACCGTAGGTCCATGGGGAATGGAGCAATTGGCATCAATGTTTTTTGTACTTTTCATGATTCCATCAGACATAAGTTAGCATCAAGTAAGATGAGAAGCAAAACTGCACAAGACACCCACAACTTGTGGTCACAAAATATCACCCATCAAAGACACCCTGGCATGACTTTCCTACAACAGAATTTGATGGAATAAAACAAATTGAACGGTAAAGCAAAATGCAATTCAAAATCTTTACAGATAGCCATTTATATTCATTAGCAAAAGGGTAGGTGTGTCAAATAACCCCCCAAAATAATTAAAACTTTCCATTAAAACCACATCACACGACACTAAGCATCATGTATATATATTATGTATTTTATTTTTCTTTTTTGGACTACAAATGTATATATTGACAAATAGGCTAGCCACATAAAGCCAAGTATGATTTGATAACTCAAGAGAGAGCCAGAACAAATTATCACCTACAAATTTTGCAAGCTTGTCAAATTTCAAGGAAGGTGATTTCTATAACCGCCACCGGTAGGATCCAATCTGTAAGAAAGGTGATTTAACAGTATGGAACTTGATAAAAAAAAGGACAACCCGGTGCACGAAACTCCCACCTATGTGGAGTCCGGGAAAGGGTCGGGCAACATTAGGTCTATTGTACGCAGTCTTACCTTGCATTACAAAAGATTGTTTCCACGACTTGAACTTGATAAAAAATAAAAATAAAAAAACCTACTAAAATATAGCAAAATGCATATATGAGGGAAAAAAAAAAGTAACAACAAAATTAATTTTATTGTATCTCAAAATATCCTAAAAAGGACAGATAATACTATATCATAAAAACACGACCATAATTAAGTTTCTTGTATCTCAAAATACCCTTAAAAGGATGGATAATCATAGTTATAAAATACATAAGCACAAGAACTTCAGAGAACATTATAAACCAAACGGGAAAGCAACTTTAAAAGTTAAAAGCCATTACATGGCTGAAAAAGTTATAAAATGTATACGCAGAGAAGCCAAATGGCTATACTTTACAGAACCACATAGAGCAAGGGCACCAAGAAGCATGTGAGAGACTCCAATCTTCTGTATACACGAATATACAACCCACTTCCAACTGCGAAAATGGAATGAATGGCAGCTAACAGACTCATGATTATTATGTTAGAGTGGATTAACCCGACTCCATAAGACTACACAATTCCACCATGCCTGAACCCACTATCACCGCAATCTGTAGTGGAGTCCAATGCACAAGGGGAATCATACCATTTAGGATTGTCCGGGTAGAAGTTGTCAACATGTATACCAACCAGACCTACATCTGGTACTATATTCTCATCGTGCCTCATGGGCTTGGTTAGTTTGGAATCCTCGCAGTCAAGAATGCCCTTCTCGTCAAACTCGCCACATTTCAGCCACTTTTCAGGTTTGCAAGAATCGTTCAGCACATCCTTCTCAACCCTACACTCCGTTCTCATCTGATCCCAAGATGCAACATCCTCAAGGGTTCGCCCAAAACTGTCTTCATCTTCTTCGATCAATTCCCCATCCCTACCCTCCCCAAATATCCTTTCTGGGTGATGATCGGACCAATCTGGCAAATCACTCTCTCCCACCAGCACATCATCTGAATGCAACTTGTCAGAAAGCAATCCAATGGGCTTTGAACTATATTCTCCGATAGCTCTAAGTTTATTCACAACATCAAACAATTCTTGTGAAACCGAACCCAATTGATCACGGGGCATTCTTGCAATTCTACCTTCAAGTGATCCAACAACAGTCCTCAATTCCTGCACTTGCTGCAGAACGGAATGCTGCAGATCCCCTTCATCCTTTCCCATAAACCCAAAACCCTCATTTTCCATTTCCTCACTCATCCCGTACACTGTTTCTTGATCCATCAAATATCCCCCCTTTTGTCCCACCATTCGATGCATAATCCGTGCATTGCCATCCAACGGCCCAGGTTGATGCCCCGAATGCACAGCATACAACTTAAACACTGCTGTCCCCTCTTCTTGATAGACAAATGTCTTATCCTTCTCATTATAATTAGCAATGGGCACAATAGCCCTTATACGAAATCCACAACCACATCGCTTGGAGGCATAAGGTTCCCTCTTCAAAATCTTTGACTTCTTTGATGATGCTGGCTCTCCTGCCCGGTGACACGCATAATCCTTAACCTCTGCCATAAATGGTTTATACCTAATATACTTCTGTCTTATACACAATACAACCTTATGTTTTGCTGCCAATTGTTGTAACTTCTGGGGGACTTCCTTAGCTGGCACATCAAATGACTCCGTGTACTCAAACCGACGCCGTTTAGACCGTTGCATTGACCCTGACGAATCGGAGCACACAGGGCACTCGGCAACACAAACCCTAATAAATGATTCTGGAATTCCATAAAATTTAGCACCTACAGTCCACACTTGCTTAATTCTCTCTATAGTTTCTTTAAGCCCTAAATGTTTCAAGTCCCCATCACCATGATAACTCATGACTATGTCTTGCCACTGATTAATATGCGAAACGAATTGATTCGAATTGTTCTTGAAGCACAAGAATTCATTACCGTGGGGGTCGACGTGCACATTGAGCTTATCCTGGATGCGCTTCCACGCCGTCAGGAAAGCGGTGTCCTCATTCCGGTCCTTCCACACCGTCCGCCAGCTCGCCAGCACCTGCACCGGCGTCACAGCGCGGATCTCATCAGGGGTCGCGAGGCGGCCCTCGAGCAGGCAACGGATCATCAGAGCGTGAGACTCTGCGTTGAATGTGTAGAATTGAGTCGATATATGAGGCTCGGGGTTAATGTACCCTGGTTGCTGAACCCTAGGGTTGTCGACCTCTAGCCGAACGCCGTCGTTAGCGGGGGCAAGGACGGTGGACCCGAGGTCGCGATTGTGGTGGTTTCCGGCCGCGTCGTCGGCGTCGGAGGAAGAGTGACTCAAAGAGTCGTCGTCTTCGTCTCGGAAGAGAACGATCTCGGACATCGGAGGGAGAGCGAAGGGTTCCGGGTGGTGGTGGCCCAGAATCGACGGCTGCAAATCGCTTCGGTGGTCGATGATCGGAGGGTCCAGATGGTGGGGAAAGAGATCGTCCTCTGTTTTGCTTGGATTCATATCAGCTAAAGATTTCGATTCTTGCCCTCCGTTTTTTTCTCAGTGTTTCTCTCTCTAAGCTTCGCTCAGTTTCCCTCTATCTGACATCGCGACTCGAAGCTTTCCTTTTCTTTTTCCTTTTCTCTTCTCTCTCTCTCTCTCTCTCCCCTACCCCACTCTCTTATAATTTATATTTTGATGACGATGTGTCCTCTTTGGTGGTTAGCGACTGTTTCAATACTTGGCATGGCACCTCAAACTCTATATTATTTTAGACTCGTCATCGCCCGTAACTGAAAGCACGTAAATATAATTTAATATATAAATTATTTAAATTTAAATTTATAAAAAATAAAAATTAATCAAAAGAGATTAAGCTACCTATATAATGTACAATAAAAATATAAAATTTTATTATTTATTATTTTTATTAATTTAAAAAAATTTACATATAAAAAGCATTCAAAAAAATATATGAGAATAGTGAGTATTTTCATGTGATGTGATCGAAAAGACAATCAAAGTAGAAAGAGAAAGAAGTAATACTGGCTATTGAGTAAATCTAATAGTTGAAAAAAATCTCAAATTCAAAATTTTAAGTTTTCTTATTGTATAAATGATACAAAGAGTGTAAAAGTGTATGTATTTAAAATTTAAGGTTTGAATATATAAAAAGTGTATATATTTAAAATTTAAGGTTTAAATATATACTTTTTTAAACATATTTATTACAAATATTATCAAATTTTTTAATTTAAAATTCAAAAACTATATGCAAGGAATGAAATTGTTTTCAATCTTTTCATTCTTTTTGTATTATTTTAAATGACAACCAAAGTGGAGGGAGAAATAAGTAATATTGAATACTGAATAAATCTAACGGTTAAAAATATATAAATATCAAATCAATAAAGAGAGCTGCTTTTCCCCCCACTCCTGACAGCCGCACCACTCCTGCCACATCACCCCTTTCCGCCCAAATGACTATTATACCCCTCACCTTTTTAAAATTTTACCCCTTCACCTTTTCCAATTCCAAAATCATATATATATATA
>QLOD02000009.1:2848517-2878547 GCA_003260245.2 Sideroxylon spinosum
TCCTGGAATTTTCTCTGATTGCCTAAAAACGGACTAGGTTTTCTTGGATTGAGTTTTTTTGTGCTGTGATCATTGTTGTCTCCCAGTGAGAGAGACCTTGAGACAGGCCGTTTCTTTGAAATGATAAAGGAATCTCCTATATTCTTATGCACTTGCTTGTAGAGTAAGATCCCCAGATGCATTACTACTGCCAATTTTTGGGTACTTACATGAAGGAATCCCCTGTAATATTATGCACATGCCAGTTATATTAGATTTCTAATTAATCAGCCTATATATAGTTGGCAATGGTGGTCGACTAGTTGAACAGGTGAGCTTGAGAAGAGACACGCAGAGTTTGAAGTCAAAATGGCTTATTTATATAGAGTTCCTTTGGTTCAAATTTGGAAACTCAAATGGCTGCTCTGTTTAGCTGTAAATAATTTTCATTCTTGTAGAAGTAGATTTTTTCCTCACAACCATGTATTATCTTCGATCAGGAATTTTTTTTGGGTACCCACTAATTATGGTTAGAATTGTCAGCAGTTCAAGCATAAAAAGTAGCTAAAAATTATGGCTTTTAACCTTCTGATTATTATGGCGCCAAGTATTTTCTTCCTGATGAAATGTAGATCATTTTTATATGCTAGTAGCTCGAATGCTAGAGCCAGCAAAATCATATGATTTGTACATTTATGGAATTTGGCCTATATTCTCTTGATAATAGATGCTTGGATGAATAATGTGGACTCTCCAAATCAGTTGGCCAAGACTTTTCCTAATTTTGATAATATTTATTTGGGGTAATTTTTGCAAATTTCACATCATGTATGAAAATTGTGGACACAAAATTGGAGAGTTATTCGTGATCCATTTGTTCTATTTTCTCGTATTGCTCCAAGCTCTTGCCATAAAATGACACAAGGAGTTTTATTTTTTTTCTTCCCATGTTTGATTGATAAATATTATTGTGAGATAACCTATCAAAACAAATAAATAATAAATATTGTTGTGCACTAACTAGAGCTTGACTTATGGCTTCACTAATGTTCTTGGTTCGTCTTCCTAAAATTTAATAGGCTATATTATGCCATATGTATAATTTTTTAGGAGTTCTACTGGTTGTTCAATATCTTAGATAGTGGCTTAAACTTTTGTCAATGCTTACTGGTTTGTTTACTCAACCTTCTATGACAAATCTTGTGTTGAAGTTGGCATTCTTAGAATACTGATCTATATGTCACGTTGTGTAAATGATAATGTTGGTGCTTATTGACTAGGTTATGGCTTCCCCTGTACTTGCAAGTGTTGAGAAGGGGACAGTACAAGTTCCTCCCAGGAAGCCACGAGTTCTACTTGCTGCTTGTGGAAGCGTAGCTGCTATGGAGTTCGGGGTTATTTGCTGTTCCTTTTCTGACTGGGCAGAAGTAAGGGCAGTTGTCACAAGGGCTTCTTTAAGTTTCATAGATCGAAAATCACTTCCTAAGGATGTAATTCTGTATACAGATGAAGATGATTGGTGCAGTTGGAAAAAGATGGGCGATAAGGTGCTTCACATTGAGCTCTGCGGTTGGGCTGACATCATGGCTATTGCCCCATTGTCAGCAAACACACTTGGAAAGGTAATTTGAATGTGCTACCACATCAAATATTTGTTTACGAACCGGTTATATGAGTGCAGCTTTCAAATCTAGTTTTTGGCATCGAAAGGAAATCAGTCCACCGGCCCTATTAAATTCTACAAATTCAGCTTTCAACTCTAGGCATTGCAAGAATCATTTTCTTCATTTCTTGTGTTTTCCTCGTCTTATACATAGATATTCCTGATTTGTTTTTTCAATCTATGTGCATTAAATAGAAGTTATATTTGTACCACTGCCACAGTGTCTCCCTTTCTCTTGAAGCCCCGGGTGGGTAAGAACATATGAAAGTTAATTTGCTTGCATTAGCATCCAAAACTTGTAATCCCAGGCTTTCTTCTCGACTGGGTAAACTAGCTAGTTAATGTTCCAGTTTTTTATACTTTGCCTTTTGCTGCATACAAAGTGCCTATTGTAATACCATTCATCAATTTTTTCAAAAAACAAATTACTAGTGATATAATTAAGTTCGATGTTTTCACAGTTTTGCTTTATGTGGGGAATACGTAAACAAGCAATGATCATTGTTTATGATTACTTGGAACAAATTCCTTGTTTCAAATTTTCAATTATCAATTTTCATTGGAATGCATGTTTGAAATTTGTAATATAAGCATCTGTTTTTACATAATTGCAGTTACTGGTGCTGATATCTCCCGTTGCAACCTAATAATCATACTAGAACCAATCCGCTATTCTAACATTAATTGTGCTTATAATTTTGCATGATATGAGTGGCTTCCGTATTTGACTAGGCAACTAATGAAGTTGTTCTTCCATATGTTTCCTCGTGGTTGTGAAACAAACAATTGTTAAATTTGATGATGATCAATAGGAGATGTCTTGGTGTGTGCGCATGTGCTTGTCGATTGACATCTAAATCTAAATCAAGCATAATGGCCGAACGAGATTTGTGTTGTCCTTCTCAAATAGAATTGAGCACAAAAACGCAATGAGAGTTTCGAGGCTTTCACATTTTATTAGAATGACTTTGCCCGAGTATCACATTCTCTATTCATTTTCATCAAATTCTTGTGTTTCCTGCGTTATGATTTTACATATATGTTCTATATATATATATATATATATATCCTTCTTTGTTGCTCTCCTACAGATTGCTGGAGGATTGTGTGACGACTTGCTGACTTGCATTGTGCGAGCCTGGGACTACAGTAAACCACTATTTGTTGCTCCAGCCATGAACACCCCTATGTGGAAAAACCCGTTCACAGAAAGACATGTGATGATAATTGATGAGATGGGTATTGCTCTCATCCCACCTTATGGAACTGGTGCAATGGCTGAACCATCTTACATCTTTTCTACCATGAGACTCTCCTTGGAGTCACGATTTCCATCAGGTGGTCAGTGATTTTGTGATCGATCTTTTGTTATCTTGGTTAAAAGATTTAGCTAAAATAATGTGCACAGATGCTAGGATTTGAATCTCATGTTACCAACCCCACTTTGGGTCTTCTGGTCTACCTGATTTTTTGGATATCTGGTTTTACTGAATTTATAATTCATTCTTTTCCCCTCCCCCCCTTTTTTAGTGGGTTGCACAGGAATTTTATTACATGTATACTAGGTACGGGAGATATTTTTTTTTGTTAATACTAGGAATTGGAAAGCTCAAATCTTTGTTCAAGTGTACAAACGGTAACATTGGCATGGCCAAATCTCATCAGAAGTTTAATGATGCTTTCTTTTAGGGATTATTTAATTGGTGAAGATTATTATTATTGTTTTGTGAGAAAGGGATTAGGTTGGCCCCTACCCTTCAATGGTTTCAACCCATGCCACCCAATCCAATTCAGTCAATCACAATGACACAAAATCACAAATATCCACATACCATTGGTGTGCTCATTGCTCAAAACTTGCAAGCCATTCCTTGGTATAAAATAACGTCTACACAGTACAGAGCTTAGCGAAGAAATGTCAAGCAGAACTAAAAAGAAAAAGAAAAATGTATACTGAAAGGAAGATCATAAAACTTTCACTAAACAATCAACTACTTATTAATGTTACAAAACTCAAGACAGGACCGAGAGTTAGTACAAATTACATCATACTTTCCCTCCCAACTGATCTCCATTCATTTTGCAAAATTGGCTGCTCTACTGGAGGAGATAAGAGCAACAAAAGAGAACATTGATCTCCTTTTTATTATGATTATGGAATCCTAAAAGGAAATGAACTGAACTTAGAGCTCTCTCATAAAATAGTCTCTTCAATGTAAATGTCCAAATCCAGAACCAATGGAAGATATTTTGATCTGACCTCCAAAAACCTCAAGATTGTGAAGCCTAGCTAAGTGCTTTAGTGGCTGCAACAACGGCCTCAGATGTTATACCAAACTCCTTGTATATTCTTCCAGCCGGTGCACTTGCCCCAAACCAGTCAATTCCTATCGCTTTTCCTTTGCTTCCAACTATCTTCTCCCAACCAAATGTTGATCCAGCTTCGATGCTAACCCTGGCTGATACGGCTGCTGGTAGGACACTTTCCTTATAAGCATCCGATTGTTCGTCAAAAAGCTCCCAGGAAACAAGGGACACGACTCTTACAGCCTTCCCTTCCTCTCTGAGTTCATCGGCTGCCTTGGCAGCAATTGCCAATTCAAATCCAGTACCAATCAAGATAACATCTGGAGTGTTACCAGAGGAATTGTCTGACACAATGTAGCCACCCTTCTGGGTCCCTTCAACAGAAGTCCCAGGAAGGTGGGGGAGCTTCTGCCAAGAAAGGGCAAGGATCGACGGTCTCTTCCTGTTGAGGATAGCAACCTTGTATGCCCCAGCTGTCTCGTTGCCATCAGCGGGACGGAGCATCAAAATATTGGGCATTGCCCGGAAGCTTGCCAATTGCTCAATTCGCTGATGTGTTGGTCCATCTTCTCCAAGTCCGATTGAATCGTGGGTCATCACATAGATGACTCCAGCTTCACTTAAGGAAGAAATCCTAATGGCCGCTCTCATGTAGTCGGTAAAAACAAAGAATGTTGCGCAGTAGGGAATGAGTCCAGGGCTGTGGAGGGCAATCCCATTGCAGATGGCTCCCATCCCATGCTCACGAACACCAAACCTGAGATTACGTTCTTCTGGTGTGTCCTTTTGGAAGTCCCCAAACATTTTCATCAGGGTCATGTTGGAGGAAGCAAGATCAGCACTGCCTCCAAGAAATCCAGGGAGAACCTTTGCAAGAGCATTAAGGCACTGTTGAGAGAGATTTCTGGTGGCGTCACTTGGGCTCTCTGGGGTGTATGTCTAAGAGCACACACATATAAATGATCTTAGAACATAATAAGTACATATATAATTCTGCAAGTAATGCTGATAGATGATTAGATTCTACGAAAATTCAGGAAAAGAATAGACTTTTTGAGGAAAACATGGTCAAGGCAGTAGATCTGACTTAGTTAAATTGTCTGCCGACTTGCCAAGAGTAGCGCTGATCTGCAGATCATAAAATCTGTCAAAGGGTATCTTTTAGCCAAAAAAATCGGCATTACTCCAATCTAACATAAAATGTTGGCAAAGAACAAATTTGCTTCCATTTTAAGAGGAGCCAAGGGTAAAATTTCTAAACAGGCCCTCATAGACAAGACATACAGTACTCACCAGAAGAGCTTTCTCCCAACCAGCTGGCAGTTCACCACTGATAATAGTCTTCAACTCTGCAGCTTCCTCCTCGTATTTCTTCTCATATTCAGCAAATTTAGCATTCCACTCGGCTTCGAGAGCAGCACCCTCAGGGACATGGCGGTTCCAATGTCTATGGGAGAAGAAGGCAATGCACATTCATTTAAAAGGTCGCCCAAACATTCAAATCAATCCTCTTTTTTCTTTTTTCTGATAAGTATGGCATAACTAACAAAGCACCTAGGGAGACCCCCTAGAACCATAACAAAGCTTCATTACCTCTTCACATCCTCAGGCACATGGAAAGGCTCATAGAGCCATCCGAGGTTCTTCCTTGTCGCATCAACTTCCTTAGCACCCAGTGCACTTCAATGTACACTGTATGAGTTTGCCTTGTTGGGAGCTCCATAACCAATAGTTGTAGTCACCTGTGTAGGACATGAAACTCAGTTCCTGGATGGACAATAACCACGAATGTAAGGATGTTATAAGAACAACTACAACTAAGGATGGCCTTTAATAAAAGCTAGAATGACGCCAAAATGCCTCATCTACAAAACCATCTTATGGTTAAAATGCAATAACTTGAGCAAACAATTCCTACTTCAATTGATGTTATTTATCATCATTGGGGAAGCAAAACAAATTACATTTTAAAATCATCTTTCCTTGAACTTGACCTTACTACCCAAAGCAACCCAAAAAGTAAATGAATGGAAACATGTGACCTTGATCAAAGTAGGTTTGTCTTTGACAGCCTTTGCTTCCTTGATGGCAGCACGAATGTCATCATAACCTGTGTTCCCACTCTTCACCAAGATAACATGCCACCCAAGACCCTCAAAACGAGTGTCAACACCCTCGGTGAAAGCAATATCTGTGTCACCATCAATAGAGATATGGTTGTCATCGTAGAAAGCAATCAGCTTCCCAAGTCCCCAGTGACCAGCAAGGGAACAAGCTTCATTTGCAATCCCTTCCATTTGACAACCATCACCCAATATTACATACCTAGATAGAAGAATACCGAAATTACAGTCGGTCAAAAAAAATTAAGGCTGAAAAAAATATTGTAACAAATGAAGGAGAGAACATGAAAAAACAAGATCTAAGGAAACTATTATACGTGTAGTGGTCAAAAATTTCATTGTCCGGTTTGTTGAAACGAGCTGCCAAATGCCTCTCTGCGAAAGCCAAACCAACAGCATTGGCAATACCCTGACCAAGAGGACCTGCATACAGAGTTAAGGGTGTACAGAGGTCAATAGCCTGCTCTAATAGTCTAATGAACCCTTTTAAGCAAAGCAACAAAATTCTCGGACCCAGATTCTAACCAGTAGTGACTTCAACACCAGGGGTCTCAAAGTTCTCTGGGTGACCTGGGGTTTTGCTTCCCCACTGGCGGAAACTTTTCAAGTCTTCATCCTATTATAAATGAATCGTGGAAAGTAAACAAGTCAGTCAGTCCATTAATTTCCAAGGATTTGCTTCAATTAATAAACAATGCGAGGTAGAATCCCAGCTATTTCATCTTGCTACCAAATCTGGATTAATAAGTAAACATCACTAGGTCAAAGGACCAATTGGTTAAGAAAAGGTAAAATATAAAAAAGAAAGCAAACAATAGAAGGGAATCCCAACATGATTTGACAAAAACAGAAACAACTTGTAAACACAAACTCAAGTTGAATAAATCAACTAATTCACAGAGACAAAACTACCGATAAGTACGTATAAGTCCTATTCTATGTCTGGATGTACTTTATATTGCAACCAAGTTTTGTCACTTAAAAAATAAATAAATAAACAAACAAAATGAAATTCCGCTTGGATGGTGTCAGATATAAAGAAAATAAGGGAAAATAAAAAATTTTAGAATCAATAACTTATTTGTAAGTATTTTTAAGGAGAGAAAAGAAAAAATATAAAAAGAAAAGTGAATGTTAAAATTTTAAAATTTTCATCTTTAAAAAGTGAAAAGAAATAAATAGGAGAGAAAATTGAATTAATAAAAATTTTAAAATGACATATTTACTTATAAATTAAGGAAGAAAAAAATCAAATTACAAATATATCCTAAAATCAAATAAATTAATTATATTCCAAATTTAATTATAAAATAAATATCTATCATTTTCTTTTCTTTTCTTGTTCTTTCCTTCTACTCAACTCACAAACAGAAAGAAAAAATTATTATCCTTTAGGCCTCAATTGAATGCGTCCAAAAACCACCTACAAAACTTTTAACCCTCATAAGTGTGGGTCCCACACTTAAATCATTGCTTAGATGACAAATTTTGCCCCCTCTTCCCCTCTTTTAAGTTTCTCTCTCCCTTAGCTTTCCTCTATTGGGGGATAATTTTTGAGCACCCCTAGGGCCAGTTAAAAGTTATCCCCCTTTAAACCCCTTGTTTTTGACTTTTTAACCATCGTTAACAGTATTGTTAATTTAATCAAAATAAGTATAATGCTAGTTAAAAAAAAATAATAGATAATCTAACAAATCAAAATAAATATAATTAAAAAAATTAGATAACAACAAACTATTTAAAAATACATATTTAAAAAAAAAGTTCTTTAAACAAATTTATAAAAAGTTAAACTTTCAATGAAATAAATAATAAAATCTCAAATTGTCCAAAAATAATTAAATAGAGTTGATTTTGTAATTTAATATTTAATTTAATGGGTAACAAAGTTTGGGACATTACGAGGACAAAAGTGTCATTTGATTATTTTTTCTATCATTCACCCTCTTTTATTTATAAAATATCCAAACCAAGTCAAAAGTTATCCCCTTTATAAACATTACATCAATGTGGATCAACCCTCTAAAAATGATAATCCCTCTAAAACTTATCCCTTTAAAATTTTAACACCATTTAACTGAGCCCTTATTTCTTAAATTTTTACAAACAAATAAATAGAAAATATAATCATTTATCTTCTTTTTTTTTTTTTTTTATTCTCTCCTAATCCTAACTAATGTTTTCTTTTCCTTCAACAGAGAATACCCAGATCAAATTTTGATTCAATTAAACGAATTTAACAATGCTCAGATCCAAAGAAATTCACATGCATGATTCCCAACAAAGAATACTCAGATCCAAAGCAAAGCACACACAAGTTTAACCCAGAAAACAGACCAGGACACTGTCGTATCCAGCGAGGTGAAGCAAGGCGTACTGAAGCATACAACCATGCCCAGCTTAGAGAACGAAGCGGTCACGGTTGAACCAGTAAGGGTTCTTGGGATTGTACCTCATAACCTCATCGTACAATATATGACCCATCGGAGCACACCCCATGGGCAGACCCGGATGACCCGAGTTCGCCTTCTCCACCGCATCAATCGCCAGGAATTGATCGATTTCTCCACGAGCGCGGTGTCGGTCTTCTCTAGCGTCTCCACGGAGACGGAGGCCCGGACTGCCCGGCGGGAGTTCGTCCTCCTCCGCCGTGAGGCGGCGGCGGCGACAAGCGAGGATGAGGAGGACGGTGTAGAAGTGAAGGACTTGAGGCCGGAGAATGTGGGGAGCGATGGGTTGGAGCCATGGTTGCAGTGAGGAGTTGTGCGAGCGAGAATGGCTTGGGATAGAGTCAGAGATGAAGTGGCCGCCATGGCTAGCCCCCAGAAAGAAAGAAAGAAAGAGAGAGAGAGAGACCAAATTCTGTCTTCTACTACCCAGACGTTACATGCACTTCCACTGCATTTTATTGAATATACCTGAGAGGAAGAGAGGCAATGAATTTTCTTTTCCTTTTTTCTTTTTTGTTTTCTGGTGAACCAAACAAGGTTGATTGTCTGTTTTACACGAGGGAAAGTGTGGGGATGTGACCGTTAGATACGAGTAAGATAGATCGGGGCCGTAGACTTGGGGGGTAGGTATGAATGCTTTTGATTATTTGTTTTTTTTAGAAATTAGATTAATTTTCCGTTTCATTGATTTATCCGATGAGTAAATGTTATTGGAATAGAAGGGAAGTGAAACACTGTTCTGTTGGGTGGCGAAAAAGTGATCATCTTTCTAGCCAAGCAAAACAGTAACTTAAATTTTGGAAGATGTTTAGTGTTACAAAAATTGTAGTGTTATAATTCTTATTATTGTGAGTAAAAATTTTAATTTTTTTTACAGTTTGTAAACTGCTATAAATTTTTTGTAGAAGTTCAAATCGACCAAAAATTGAGAATAAAATCAACACTAAATCAATTTTTACTCATTGGAATGTGATTCATTAATTGTTATATCACATCTTAATTGGCATATAAATGATATTTATTACCTATTTTCCAAGTTTTACTTCAACATTAAATTACCAAGTGGAAATGATCTTATTATCTATGAAATGCATTGATCTTATTAGCTCTATTATATGCTGGGGGATTATCATTCTAGTGAATATTCCAGCGATATTTGAGGTTTTCCCCAGCACCACTCATTTAAAAATAATATATATATATATATATATGTGTAAGATGATGAAACCATGCCCATAATTAGAGATGGCATCCTAATGGAATAGGGTGGGGCAAAAATTAGAAAAATAGAATAAATTTCTAGTAACGATTTTGAAGTGCAACATCTCTATACTCTAGGTTAATATTTTATCATAAAATAATACAAAAATACTACTAAAATGCTTTTAGAAAAAAGTACAAAGAACTTCCATATCATTATATAATAATAATACTCTCTCTGAAAATACCTTGTAAATATTTTATTTTTATTTTTTATAACATTTTTTCTTAAAACGTTACATTAACACTTAACCTCATAGAATGTTCTAATATATTTTTGATCGTAAAATGTAATTTTCTAATAACTTTTTTTTTTTTGAGTTGTGTAACGTATTCATTTTTTTATTTATTTTTGTAGAATAACCTTTTTTTTTTTAACCAAATTTTGTACATGTGCACTTTCTTTCGCTTCAATAATTTTTAGACATAATATTTATATTTAAAATAAACTATAAAAATATTAAAAACTAATAAATTAAAAGAATATTTAAAATTAGAAAAATTCACATACGAGTAAAAAAGATAATTTTTTTTAACTCTTAAGTGAATTTCTTATTTTTAAGTACTTTTTTAAAATTTTGTTATGATTTGACTAACATATTTCAAAGTTACAAAAACTTAAAAAAATAAAAAATAAGTTTAGCGCTTGAAGATATTGTTGCCAAATTAAACCACAAGCATTTGGGGTGAAAATCAACTCAAAACAAATTACGCTCGTTTGGAGATAACTCGCTTGTCATTAAATTTTCAATCACTCCCCAAAATTTAAATTTTGAATTCATCACTATAGATATAAATTAACAAGAATAAAAGACTATAACCTAATTGAGTAATAGGTTGTTCAACTTTTGCTTGAAAATTTAGACTAAAAACATGTTTAAACTTCACTTGTTTCAAGACTTCAAACCTTAAATAATTTAGCATTTAGTTATTTACATATGCTTATCTCAAAGCTATGCATTGCATTCAAGTTTGACTTAATTTTATAAACAAATAAATTTCCAAACTAACTTTTAACAAATTGAGTATGAACCAAACTCGGGCAGTTTACGCCTTTACGGGACTTCGTCATGAATTGTAAGCAGCAACGACCGAGAAAATATCTAGCAATGCAAATCCAAAATCATTACACGTACCATAACAATATAATATAGCACAATGCTCCACTAATATGGATACAATTTCCTTCAAGAAAAAAGTAAGGGGTTTCAGAAACGGACGTCCCAATAAAGGGGAGAAGGGAAGATCAATCTAGAGAAAAGAGTTTTCCGGTTAAAATATCGAACAGCTAACCAACCAAAAGGGGATACCATAAATGCACGCAAAATGGCTGTTTCCCATTTGGACAAAAATGCTCAAAACCACAGTACAATTTCTTAACTATCTCGATTATTTTCAAAAACTTGAGCTTTAGGAAGCAAATGATCGAGGATGACCGTCATCATTTTGCTTGCTCTAATCAAAGCCAAAAACAAAAAGATGATGCTGAAGAAGAAGAAGAAAAGACATACATTTATAGCTGTCTCACGTCTCTCTAAAGACTTACATCATTTTGATTCTTTTGCAGTTTGAAGCTAAATCTCGGATCCCTTTTCCGGTCACATAATATGGTGCTGATGCTGAACGAAGAGAGGGAGACTTATCGATATATGCATATCGATCATTGCCATTCCAGTACAAGATGACCCGATTAGTACAGGCATGAGACCAACTATCACCTGAAGAGCATGATATAATAACAAATTCAAATTTTCAATGGACATGATAAGAACAAAGGGGATTCATTATTATTTTTTAGTATTTTATTTCTCAATTGCTAAGGCACTGTTGGAAACAACTCAGATATAACTGTTACCTAGAGCAAGGGTTAAATAAAAGGATCCGTCTGAATATTTGGTAGTCACCTGATTCAATAGAACAACCTGCTTTGATGAGCAAAAGAAAGGTGTTAAAAAGTTACAGCATAACCAAATCATGAAAAGAGCTTGGAAAAAACCAATTGTTGAGAAATTTACTGCAGGAAAATGTGGATAATGAGTTCCATCAAAATTCAAGAAAAAAATAGAACTATAAATAATTATAATACTATATCAAGCACTTGACAAATAAAAATACCAAGATTTTCAATGTGTCCTGAAATTAATTTTCTTCAAGAGCTTTGTTCAACATATTTATCAATTAGAACACTGGTTTTAAGAAAAAGGAAAGTTTCAAACAAAAATAAAAGAGAAAAATAATCTAAATAAAGGTAAAACTCAATATACAACTTTCTTCTCGCACCATTTGAAATTCTGTCAATTTGGACCAACATGAAAAAACAGGTTTAGAAGCCTACAAACAGAACAGGAAACTCATACCGCCAAATTGCTCTTTTTTGCAAGTTTCATCAACTTTAAGGCCATGCCACTGAGTAATCTAGTTCTAAGCGCCATGTCGTCAAAATCTTGACGGAAGTGGAAAGTGACACTATCAATAATGACAACCTTAACCTGCGAAAACAACAGGATACTAAAACTGGGTCATGAAGTATGAGCAATATACATACTGCCGCAGCCAAACATTAAAAGTGTGAAGAAAATAAGCTTTTTGTTACAAGAAACCAAAACAACATTCTTGGCCATATTTTCTCCCCAAATTCTTAGAAAAAAGAAAATAGATAAAAAGGGAACATCCTCCACACAGACATACTTGAAAAGAAAATATGCTACGCTGTAGAACTAGGAAAATCAACTAGGGATATCTTCCGATTTGAGGCAACGACAACTTTTGGCATAACCATATACGGTTTTGTTAGCGTGTTGCAGAACAAAATAAAGTTACTTAAACTTTCAATGAGAGGCCCGGTAGCACATATTTGAAAGCAAATTGTATACTTACATTGTTATGCTCTGAGACGAATTTCTCCAAATAATTTACAACAGCAATTTGTTCTGTGTAACTGCAGATGCGAAAATAATATATATTTTCTAGGAAATCCCTGGGCTGCATTTGAACTTGACAGGCTTGAAAATTTTTCCGTACAGACCCACGATATTCCAACATGTCCTCCACGCATGCTTCAGCAATTTGTAAAGCACGTTCCATCATAAAGCTGCCTTCGGTATCTACCATCAGAAAAGCCTAACATTTTGAGCTCAAAGTGTAACAGGAGGAAAGTAAAGTATGTGAAGCTCATTCATGAAGTTATGACACTTGCCTATATAAACTGCCTTGCCTTCAAGGCCGCCGTAATCAACTGGAATCTGAACATTCACTGCTAGTTGAATCCTGTGAATTTTATTAAATCTCAAAGGTAAATGTGCACACAACTTGACACATGTAAAAGTTAGAACAGAAAAAATTCGTACCCCAATTGTGTTTTACCAATTCCTGGTACTCCACCTATCAAGATTAAAAAATAAAAAATAAAAATTGAAAAAATGAACCCTCTTCACTAAAAGAAGAGTAGCTTAGTTTATGTGGACGTTGAAAGAATATACATGCTTAATATACCAATTACAAGACATACCTGTAATTGAACAAGTGAAAGAATAAAACAACTAACCAATTTCTGTTACTTCTTTGCAATTTATTCCTCCACCCAAAATGTTATCCAATTCCACACAGGATGTAGTAATGCGTCCGGACAAATCCTCTTGATGGAGCATATCCCAGGCAGTCTGTGCACCTGCACAAGATGTATTGTGCAGAAAATGATGGATTAAAAAAAAATAAACATAAAACATTCTTCAAGTAAACCAAATTACAATGACACGCAATATTGAATAAAAGTATTACAAAGAGTACATAGGCCTGGTCAAACTTGCAATTTAATGTAACAGGTTTCAGGGCAAAAGAATCCAGTTTAAAGAAGTTTCAGACATCTTTTCATCTAAACAATGTAGAAATCCAACATAAGTGTAGAAGCCAATTAAGCTAGACCAACAAGCATGGCAAAGCCCAACATGTATATAACTTGTTTTGGTCCACATACATGTTCAAAGCATTTGCACGTGGCTTGACTGTAAGACTGATATCCAAATATTGAGTTCAAATACAGATTGCCCTTCCTACCAATGGAAACGAATTTTTTCCCAAATTAGAACTGCATCCCTTTGACAGTTAGCGTTTGACTTGAAACAAATTGTAACCCTTGCATATTGAACCGTTGAGAGGGACATTGCTAAGGGAAGACTTGTACCTTTGGTGATAAGAAAATGAATTCAAACAAATTTTGCTAAAATTCAGCAGATAATCTGTTATTGCATGGATTTTTGTATGCTCCAGACCTTGCTTCACAACTCAGCCCTAACAAACCATTGCTCAAAATATAAAGAAAATAAATTGCCTAGCACAAATAATACATTAGCTGAAGTATTCACCAATTTCACTGCACAAAAATCCAAACAGCCAAGCTCACGTAATTTGAAATTCACATAAGACCCCATAACATCCAGACATGATGCCACATGTTAGTGAGAAAATAGAGGGGAAAATAATTGCACGGATTTGACAAAATTACCCTAAAAGGCAAATTTTAATAACTCTTAAAATAACTGCAAGTTTTAGTATATCATGTGTAACAATTCATGAATGGTGAGGTATATCATGTGTAACAATTCATGAATGGTGAGAAAAATATCATATGCTCAACACATAATTCACCCAACAGGTGGATGTAGATGACAAGATTATACTTATCACATAAGATAGAGATAAGCAGCTACATGTGTCTAGCACCACCAAGTTTCAATTATTTGAAATATTTCATGTGTCATTAACCATAATGTTGCATCATTTATATTGTCTCTGTAATAAGCAATAATTTGTCACCGTCTATATGCACACTTGCACATGTTTTGATATTTGACTTGAACATTGTATAATCCGTATGTTAGCTCAGCCCATTATCTTTTATTTTTTATTTTTTATTTTTTTTAAGTTTTACACCCCTTAACCCACCCTCATGAGATGATCTACTGGGTTTATAAATACCATTCTCACCACAGGATGCTTACTTTGGACAGTAGTCATAGTTGTATGTATGTTAGTTTATTTTGTATACTGGTGGCAAGCATACCCTAGACAATTGTTATAACAACATGCCATGACTACCATAAGTGCTGCCATTCAAAATCTCTGTAACATGTTCTTAACTTGCTGAAAAGAAAAGCAAAACCATACAAATGAATTATATAGAAAGAATTAGAGTAAATACCGGCAACAATAGCATGACTTCCATCAAAGCCGTCCGATCTACCACAATGTGATGTGGCATTCAGAATTTCAGAGGCTTCGTTCTCTGAAATTTGTAGATCTACTCAAGGACGGCCAAAAGAAACACAAGTTAATTGTAATACTCAAAAAAATTAAAAAATAAAATAATGCAACCATTAGCCGAGAGAGAGAGGTGTACATCAAGGGGCAAAATATTCAATTAATTTTGTAGGTGATCAACAACTGAGAGGCATTTATGAGGCAAATTTCAACTGTACTTAGCGAGCACTTGAATGAAAACAAAAACATGGAATAGGTCAAATGTGGCAAGTGATATGAGATGCATGGAAGAAATGCCAACAAATCATCGCAATCCGTAGAAATACGTTGGCAAATTCATCAATATACGAGGTTGTAATAAAATTTTATAACAAATTTACATATATTTCCATGGAGACACTTGAATTATAACCATGAATTATAGGTTCATTTTCTTTTTCATGGGTAATTTATTTGGGGTCTTCTTCCTTGACCAACTAAGAATCAGAAGCTACTCGAATATCTGAAAATTGAATGAATTTGTTACTGAAGGGCACAGTTAATCAAAAGAACAAACAGTTGATAGTCATTATTCCCGTACTGAAGCAAACCCGAACCACCATGAACAAAATGCTGGTGCAAACGGAGAAGACGAAGAGACGATTTTCAATAGCATCTCTATGGTGACTGAGCGATAATTAAGAATAAAGTATTAACTGCCTAGATAGATATATCATATATGTATATCGATATGGAACACTGATTAGATGCGTTACCTCGAGCGAGATCGGTAGGAGAAACGGAGGAAAGTGAAGAGATAGAAGTGTAGCCCGCAGATATCAGCTTCCCCTTCTGTGATGCCGAAATTGGCAGTCTCAACACTTCCATTCTCTGTCTCCCTCTCTCTCTCTCTCATGACTGAGAACTGACGTCCTTTATAGTGGTTTCCCGCGCTCTTGGCCTTTTCGCGCCGGAAACTGTGGAATTGGGAAAATTAAATTTATAATATGAAGTTAAAAAAAATGTACATAAAATCGAAAATTAAAATTCATATTAGATAGAGAAATAATATACATAGAAAATGTATTATTTCAATTGTAATTTAACTGCATACCCTTTGTGACAAGAGTGAGAAATTATTAAATACATTTTTCTAATATTTATTAGTTAATAATTTTTAGTCTCGTCAAAATTCAATTTCTCCATAAGTTGTCTCATAAATCAGTTTAAATAGAAAATATTTTTTCTTATTCATATAATTATTTAAATACTAAAATTATTAATAATTTTTATAATTATAAAATTAATCATAATTAGAATTACAATAATTATTTTTTAAAGCAATTGAATATTTATTTTATTTTAAAATATTTATTGAAAAATACACAAGCTTGGGTCGAACCTTCGGTGGATTTTTTTATACATTTTTAATCTTTGATGTAGAAACTTAAATTTTATGAGAAAATTCAAATAAAATTTTATAAAAATAAATAAAATATAATAAAAATTTTTTAAATTTTTTAAATTCGAGCTTAGATCAGAATGCTCAATCTTAGGCTTAACCAAAATAATTAAACAGGTTTAAAAAAATTATAAGTTTAAAAAAATAAAAAAATAGACCGAGTCACCAAGTTAATAGTGAAATTACAAATTTGCCCTTATGTAAATCCATATTGCATCGGGTGGTTATCTCATGTGTCAAAATATGGTAGACAAAGAAAAAAAAAAAAAAGAGGATTTTTACATCAAACATCTCAATATTTTAAATTCATCCATATAAAAGCTATTAAATTATTTTGAATCAATAATTTAATTTTTTAAGTTTCATTTAAACTGATGTAAATTTTAAATGAATAAGTTTGAGATTAAACCTTCTAAAAGAATAAAAAAATAGAATAGAAGTTATTTTGTTAGGATTATTGCATATCCAAAATTTTAAATATAAATAATTTTAAATAACTATTTTTATATTTCAATTTAAAATTCAACATCATCCGCTGTACGAAAGCTATCAAACTTTTAAATTAAAAATCACACCAAAACTATAAAAAAAAAATGTATTTTTTAGACATTTCCTTTATTTTTATTTGTGCCAAATTATTAGAAAAAAATAAAAATACAACCATATATATATATATATATGAACAAGAAAGTTACACCATCTGACGATCAATGCCAAATCTAAAACTCCTCTCTTTTTTCAGACAGTAAAATTAAGGGATAAACATCAGAAAATCCAGAATTTCCAATAAAACGATCAGCCAAACACAAAGAAAATGGAGAACTTTATTAAATTTAATAAAGCTGTTTAATCTAACCTTTACCACAACAACAACATGCTTTAGCAACTGAGCAAACAAGATACATCTGACCAGAAGCAGAACATTTGGTTTGAATTCCATCAGAGCAGCTTTCCACAACCGAGAATTCAATAAATGTTTTGTTTTGTATGCTACAACCACTTGGGAAACTATATCTATAGTTCATTTTGAGATCTTTGCAGTGAGTTCTCTTACAAGCTTGGCAGTGACCATTGTTGTGAAACCATATCTATAGTTCATTTTGAGATCTTTGCAGTGAGTTCTCTTACAAGCTTGGCAGCGACCATTGCAGTCATCCCATCAACAGTATCGCGCTGTGGGTTGAGCTCGACCACGTCTGCAGCGACAACATCGGCTTGAAGGTTATGGAGTATGTTGAGGACGTCTCGGAAAGAGAGACCCCCCGGTTCAATATGCGAAACCCCGGGAGCAAATGCAGGATCAAGACAGTCTACATCCACTGAGATGTACACCCCCTTTACACCTTCCCCAAGTTTCTGCAGCAGAGTATTACAAGCAAGTTTAGTTTTAGATGAGGAAACTTTCGTGTGTGTGAAATATTTGCACGGAAAATGCGACTTTACCACAATAATTTTTTATCAGAATGGGTTTGCCAGGCAATGGTATTTTTTAAATTAAAGTGTATCTAAACGAGTGTGTTTACAATTAAAGTAATAAACTCACAAGTGTTCACACACACACACACACACACACATGGGAGTCTAGTATCTTTGCTAGTGTTTGCAAATTTCCACAATCTTTATATGTTTGAAAGCAGAAAAAATTCCATTTTCTTCCCTTCCGCCAGGGAAACATACGTTGATCACACAAACATGAACATCCCAATTCCACTCTCACAGACCGAGACACACACACACATCAGAGAGAGAGAGAGAGAGAGGGAGACCAGGTTCTCCAATAAGTGACGATCTCTTGAAAATGTCCGCATTTCAAACTGCTCCACACCAAATCTTTTCCCTTGTTCACGACCTTCACTTGTTATCGACCTAATACCAACCTGAACAGTCAACATACGAATCTGTTAAATATGACCCAAAAAAAAAAAAACTGAGACAACCAATTGCCATCATTAAACTTCCAAAATAAAAAGAATCTGCTGAGCAAGAAAATTAAGTGACCTTTCCTTATTTCCTTGAATAAAAGGTCAAAGTAGTAATGAATTAAATTGAAAACTTAAAGTAAAACCCAGCAGAGGAGTAGGAGGAGGAAGCAAGAAAGAAAGGAAGAAAGAGCCAAGGACCACAAAAGAACAAACTGAAGCTGGTAATTCTAGGATTATTTCCAGCAAAACTCAGGTCATCGGAAGTTCAACAGCAGGTCCAAACATCAGCGTGGTTGGAAAAGGATTTACAAATGCATACTTGCACATCAGAAAGAGTTCTACAACTGATAAATGCAATTCTTAGCATCAACTAAAGATCCTGGGTAAATTTATTGTAAATTTTGATGTTTATGTGTCAATAAGACTAGTTTATGAAACATTAGTCTCTATTTGGAATGACCAAAAACTCTGAAAAAGGATGAAAAATATTGAAAAACTCTAAAAGTTATTCATTTTTTATTTTACTGCACGAATTACGAACCCACAACTTATCTCACTTTTTGTCACTCCAAACACACCCTAATTGCCTTCCCTAAATAACTCATACAACCAATACACTGATATTTATGTTCCAGTAAGACTAATCTATGAAACGTTACTTATCTGCCCTAACTTATAGAACCCATACATAATCAACAGTTCCTACTATTGGCCACAATTTTCATAAAGAGAGCAACTGAAAATCACAGCAGCAAACACCAAGTTATCTTATGGTTTCTCAGCCACAGGATTGTGATTATTTAAGAGGAAAAGAATAACAGTAAAAAAGTTGAAAGTGAACAGTGATAAACAAAAATTACTTGCAAAAGTCGTCGAGCATAACCACCCTCCATAATTCGGGCAAATGATGATGCATGGGAATATTTGTTTCCTTCGAAGGCATGATAGATATCAGGATGGGCATCAAGGTGAAGAATATCCACAGGTCCTCCTAGCTTCTCAGAGACAGCTCGTACAACAGGAAATGATATTGAGTGGTCACCCCCTAAAACTAGAGGACGCAGTGGATCCTGAAAAGGCAATGGCAGTTGAATGATTATGAGTTGAGATATTTGTACAAACAGAAATTAATTGGAGACTTAAAATGGAATTTTCTGGGAAAAGATATTGTATCAGATCTGGTTAAAAAGTATAAACAAAAATAAAAGGAAACAGAAGTCAATTTCGCTCTAAGGAAATCTGTCATTTTTTCGTTTTTTTTGGAAGGGGGGGGGGTTTGAGGGGTAATAATAAAAGGAAATCTGTTAAGTTCATACGAAGGACAAAGCGAAACAAGAAACACCAGTTAAGTAGACAACCACCATGCAGTAAGCTACCTGATGTAGGGCGTGGCGGAAACTATAGAAATAAGAGAGAAATCTAAACTAAACTAACATTTAAATTTAAATTCAATAATCATTCATTCACTCAAAATTGATAAAACCCTTACAATTCTAGCGTTTAATAGGCTAAGTCTGAAAGAATCAAATCCCATAAAATCCCTAATATCAATCAAATAAAAACCAAATCAAATCCCAATAAAAAAATCGCAATAATTACTAAAAATAACCTAAAGGATAAATATGAGAATATAAAATCCTAAACTATAGAAATAATCCTCATATCCAATCCCCATATCACTACCAGTACAACATTTCAACATTGTATTGCGAAATATCAAAAGCTAGGTGTATTACAGGACTTTGTTTGGATTTTTCGTTTGTTTGGATTTTTCGTTTGTTTGGATTTTTCTCTAAAAATATCCCCATGTATCCTCAAAGTAGATCATTGGAAATGAAAACTTACTTCTTCCATCACTAGCTTGACAGATTCAGTTATAGTATTCATCAACCGGTGATCATCTACACCACAATCTCGTATCTCTTGGACAGGAACATCACCAACATCAGTTAATACCCGTGGATCATTTAATTCTTTCCCTGCATTGTTGCACCAACATGTTGGAGAATATAGCCAGTATTTCATGAAACAAGCATGCCAAAAAAACATGAACCTCAATAGGCTAAGAGAAATGTCCTTAATTTTGGCCTTCTCTCAATAGCCATCTTCCCAGTGCATCTCAATCTATCAATTTTACTTTCCTCTTTGCTTTTGGAAACTTAAATAAATGTAAATTAGGGAACTTACTTTCTGCATCTTTATTTGTACAAATAAAATGACAGAACTGCCTGTCCGCGTTGCTGTTTGTGGGTGTAAAAGAACACATGCACATATTTAATCATATTTACGTATACCGATGGAAAACATGTAACTTGATTACCTTTCTCTCTACCTCCCTCTCTCTCTCAACAAATAAACAGAGATACACATACTATAGCCATAAATGAAGTAAATTTTTCTGAAAAATGTATGCAAAATTTAGGTAGATATTAAGGCACTAAGAGAACATGAGCGTGAATCACCATTTTCAGACTACTGAAACAATGCCTTGCGGAAATCCAAAGCACATCAAGTGGATAAACTTATTGAGCAAGATAAAGGTTAATTTTGTAGAAGTTCTAATCAATTATTCGAAAACAGAAAACTGCTTTTACCTTCTTCAGTTGTGGAGTTTGTACTGCCACACCAGATTGCCTCCCTTATCCGTGGAGGAGCAAATGCTGGTCCCTGTAGAAACGATGAGTTATGTCCCAGAGGAACTCCAAGAAGAGATGCTGATGCCACAGCTCCTCCCATAGCCCGCACCAGCTCTCCCTGATGAAGGAAAAAAGAAAAAACAAAGAAGCAAAAAACATCCGTAACCATTTATCCTGAAAATATTATCACTGAGACAATTTTATGAAATAGACTGAAAATCTTCCATCCATGACAAAGTACATGAATTAGCCAACAAACAAGCAGCCATAGTTATGCACAAAAATGTTGGCTAATCGGACCAAAAGCGGCATTCAAACAACACTCGTGACCAAATCCATGTTTGAAGGGAGAACACGGAGGACTAAAGAAAATCAGCACACCCCGTCCTCAATATAAAGAAGGTACGTAATCTTGGGAAAAAAACTAATAATAAAAATCTCTATATATCAACCTATACATCTCCAGGAAAAAAAAAAATATACTCCATAAGAGAATGTAATGACAAAAGTTCCCCCTAAACCAAATATACAAGACTGCTACCACTCGTTTGGAATTATAAACAAGACACTTCATCCTTCAGAATTTCTCACATTCCTCAACCTCCACAAGCAGAAAGTCACACAAAGAGGGGCAACCTCCATTTTAGTTCATATTGTTGGGCAGACATTGGTTAATAAGCAAGCTCAGTTCACTTTAATGAAGTGATAAATGAGGTATCACTAAAATGCAAATGACAAACTATGTTCAATGAACAGAGGCTGATGTAACAAGCACGAAGCAGCAAATTGCATTATTTTATATGAGACTGACACAAACCTTAAGCTTTGCCCTTTCACGAATGAGAGTAAGGGAAGCTTCTATAACACGATTTTGGCCCTTTTCTATCAATTCTGTTGGAACATTTGCAGCATTCATTTTCTGCAAATAATGTATTCCCATCCTTCCAATGTTCCTCATGCCTGTGAATTGAATAAAAAAAGAATTGAACAGGAAAAATATAAATTGATGATTTCACTTGTTCAAAACTGAAGTGGGGTGAAAAGATTAGCGTAGAAACAAACTTCAGGTGAGAATATACTGTAAGGAGAAAACAATACAGGACTAAACAATGCATTTGCTGGTGTTACCATTTATTAAACTATTCTGTTTTATAAACAAGTCCAGCTTGCTACTTAGGAGAATTTGCCCACGTTGTGTTTAGCAACTTGTTTGGCACATTTCCATAACAAAGATACCTCCCCCCTCCCCCAAAAAAAAAAAAAGAGAAAAAAAAAAAAAAAGAAAAGAAAATCACTAGACATTATAACGGCAAAGAAAGAATAAAGAATTTATGATTTAAAAAACCTGAATGAAATTCGTGAGTGCTTTCTTCTTCGTCTCATAGATAATGGAAAACTTTCAATGTTATGCAAGCAAATAAAAAGGAAGACCAGGATTTCTGCAGCCAACTAATATAATAGGAATCCACATCTATCAAACACGACTGACATCTTTCGTATAATTCAGTCACTAAAAGGGTCCAAAATCAATCAAAAAGTAAGAAGCAAGACAATAAGGTAACCTATTTTTGAAAAGTAGTTCTCGATTGACCCAACAAAACGTAGAGGTATTCTTCTACAACGGTTATCATCTGAAGGAAGGCCTTGAACGTGATCTTTTCCATTGTTCTATTTCTATTCATCCCCAAGAAAACGAAACATCTTAAACTCGCTTAAATTTAATCTATTATTTATTCATTTTTTCCTATAAGTGAAATTTAATATATTCTTTATTGGTGATGAAGCAGGAGAAATACAAGCGATTATATTCTCTTTTCCTTAGTTTATTACTCAAATTTGCCGGCGAACATACAGAACCCAGTGGCAACGACGACTAGAAACTAATACGATAAGATAAAGAACAATCAGACGATTTTATAACCAAGAATTGAAGGAAAAAAATGGAAAGTAATTCTTACCGTTAGAGATATGGAGACAGACGAGTGAGAAAGAATGAATGGATCGATGAAGAAGCTTGCTCTGTGAATGATCGGAGTGTGTGCGTGTCCAACAACAGAAGAGACGCTGCAACCTTCCGTGCGTGTATGCTAGCTTTATCGCGAGTGTTGTGCACAAATTACTATGTTCGTCCAACAATTGCCTAAAATAGCATAGTGGGTGTTTGGATACTTAAAAAAATAAATAAACTATTTTTTTTTTAATTTTCTTTCATTAAATTTTATTACTTGGCATTTTACATCTATTTTCATTTCTTTTTTTAATTTTTGACCAACCAAATATATACATAATTTAGGAGATATTAAGTTTATAAAAAAATTCTATTTTTTAAATTTTTCTCCGATCAAATTTTATAACGTGTCATTTTTATATAAATTTTATTTTTTAGCCAACTAAAAATAATGTGTGATAATTTGTATTAAATTCTTTATTTCAAATAACTATAAAAAAATCAACAAAAATGGCTTAAATAATAAATCAAGTTAAGAATATTTAAATAAATTAAACCTAATTAATGAGTTGTTTGCAGGATAGAAAACCGGATAGGATTGGTCATCCGTGAATCCCACATCAAGTGGTTTTTGTTTTGTGCATTTTGGATGGTAGACTATTTGGGGGATTGGATGTGCAATCCGGTAAAAAGTCGGATGAGTAAGCCGGAGGTGGTGGTAGTATTATATATCCCCCACCACCAGATTTGTTTCCTTCTAAAATCTAAAGGTCCAAAATTATTTTCTGTCACATCACATGTCAAATCATAACTTTTATCCCACTTTATATCCAACCAACCAAACACCAAAAAAATAATCTCACATAAAAAATCAATCACATGTTATATCTAATCCTATATATTATCCATGATATTACTTATACCGCATCATCCAATCCTCTCAAACAAACACAACCTATGAGTAAAGAAAAATTTACCAAATTTAAAGTTTTATTAAATTAGGAGTTTACCAAATACACCAGTATTTTTTTTATAGGGTGAGTTTGGAGTGATAAAAGTGAGATAAAATATGATTCATAATGCGTACAATGAGATAACAAATAAATAAATTTTGGAGGTTATTAGAGAAATATGACACTTCAAACGGTGCCATAATAATAAGAGTGCGTGATACGCTCATCTGGCAACTGAGAGTAACGGTACAACTACAAGCAGGCAACGTCAGTTTCCAGCTTGTCCGATTTGCCAACATCCATCTACGATTGTGTTTGAATTGGAAAATTTTAATAGAAAGGAATATAATAAATGTATTTTTTTATTTGTTTTTTTTATTTTATATTACATATATTTTTTTATTAAACTTATTCTAAATTAGAAAAAAAAACTAATAGAGAAGTGCAAATATATCGATTGTTATACAAATTTGTATAAATTATGATTTCGTAATTTGTTTGTTAATTTAAAAATTTGTAGATTTTTTATTTAAAGTTTCAAAATCTCCTATATCTATTTAGTTTTATATATTGGTATTGTTTGAAGTAAAAAAAAAATATAATAGAACACTACAAATCTCTATAAATATAAATTACGAGACTGTAAATTTAAATTTTTTATTCATTATACAAATACACGAGATACTAAATTTTTTAGATTTGTACAATTTTATACAACTTCAAACACAGTTAATATGTGATAACCAATGGAATGTGATGGAAGTTACAACTCAACAAACCGGGTACAAGAATAAAAACGAGTGTTTTTTTAATAAAAATATTATCAAATAGGAATGCTTTTAATATTTAGAGTTTTTTATGAAAATATCCGTCAAATTATCACTCCTTTTTTTTATTTAGTCCCCAAATTATCAAACACGTCTATTACATCCTCGAACTATTCAATTGTATTCTATTTGGTCCGAATCCGCTAAAGTTAATAGATGGAGTTAGTGTCCAGATTAAATTGAACGGAATCGAATAGTTTAATGATGTAATAGATACATTTGATAGTTTGGGGACCAAATAAAAAAATAATAGTTTAAGAGATATTTTCATAAAAAAACTCTAAAAAGAATTATTTTATTTGAATATTTTATTAAACTAAAACTATTTTTAATAAATAACATATTGTTATAAAGATTTATTTATTAAAATAAAAATAAAAACCTTTGATTAAAATGATTTATTTTATTAAACTAAAATTGTTTTTTTAAAAGTATTAATTATATATTAAAATATTTATTTTTATTGAAATTAAATTAAATATTTATATTTATTGAAATTAAATTAATTATAATAAAATAATAATTTATTATTAAATAATTAATTTTATTAGCTTATAATTATGTTTTAATAAATAATAATTACATATTAAATAACTTATTTTAATAAAATTAAAATTAATGATAATAACATACTAGAATGATTTATTTATTATAGTTTATTATTAGAATAATTTATTTTATTAAATTAAAAAATTTTAATAAGTAATAATTACCTCTTAAAATTATTTATTTTATTAAAATATTTTTCTTACATTGAATTAATTTTAATAAATAAAATATTAATTTATTATTAAATTAAGTTATTTATCAATATACTATATTAAAATTAATTATTATTAAAAATAATATATAATATCAAATTAATTAGTTTAAATATAGTTTATTAAATTAAGTTAATTTTATAAAAAATTAATAAAATTAAATATTTTATTAAAACAAAATTAATAACCATAAACAAAATTAGACTTAGACAACCAAACATATTTTTATTTTTATTTTTGAGAGAAAATAATAACTGAAAGTAAGAAAAAAAAGTAAAAAAAAAATTCAAACGAAAAAAAAATCAGAAATATTACAAATGAGTCTCAAATTTAAAAAAGATTTTTTTTATGAAAATATCCCTCAAACTATCACTTTTTTTTTATTTGATTATCAAACTATCAAATGCACCTATTTATCCTAAAACTATCTAATTCCATTATATTTTATCTAAATACATTAAAGTTAATGGATGGAGTTAGTGTTCGGACCAAATAAAATAAAATTTGATAGTTTGAGAATGTAATAGATGCGTTTGATAGTTTGGGGACCAAATAAAAAAAATAGTGATAGTTTGAGGGATATTTTCATAAAAAAAACTTTAATATTTATAAATCACACACATAATCATAATATTTAAATAAACACAATTAATCATGTACACAATTTGTTCTAGTTACCAAACACACTTTTGTACTAAAAAAAAAACTAAAAATTGTAAAATCTAGATCAAAAGCTATTAATTTTACCAAATGCATGAAATTAACTTTCCATCACAACAGTAACGGTTCCCCAAAAAGAGCCAGTCTTTTTTTTTTTTTTTTTTTTTTCAATTTTTACAAAAAGCTGAAGTTTGTCAAATGGGCTCCCTTTTAGCAAAATTTGTATACCAAACGCAGCACGTATTAAAAAACATCAAATATTTTTTTTTTCCAAACACATAAAAATGATCTTTTTAACCTGTGGTGCATTTTTTTTTTAATTTTGGTTAAAATAAAGCAAAATAAATGAATAGCAAGCAACACAACCATTAATTTGTTGAATTATTAATAACAAAATTATAGCATTTAAAAATTTTTATTGGGGCTGCTATTAAACCATATTACAATTCATATTAAATCATTATAATATCTTATTAATATCTTGAAATTAGAAAGGAAAGTAATTCCATTCTGATTTCGAGAATTTAATCACATAAATTCACGAATTTAATCCAAAGTTGCAAATTTGACTCCCTCGAACTTTTAAATTATTGGCTTGTATTCACACTCAACATTATCCATTAAAAAAATATTCTCTCATCAAAAGTCTTTTTCATCAGATAATTTTTATGACTTAATACTTTTGTATAAGCTTTGTGACTTACTTAAAAAAAAAAAGTTTATTACATTATTATTATTAATAAATAAGTTGATAATTGTTTAAATTTAAGAAACTACGGTAGCATTTGGTTTGTTTTTGTATTTTATATTTTCTATTTTCGTTTTATGTGTTAAAAGTCTCAAAATAAGGAAACAAAAAATGCTTGTTTTGAGATTTTTCTTATTTTGCATTGAAAACGCTCAAAATGATTTTTTGTTATTTTTCATTTTATGTGTAAACTCATTTTCTGATTTTTAAAACGAAATTTGAAAACACAAGTGACAAAATGCATTTGAACTAGTTTCCTTGTTTTCAAAAGTGTAAAATGAAAGATGAACTAAAAACAGAAAATAAAAAACAAAAAACTGAAAAACAAAACCAAATAAAAACCCTACGTTTTTTACCTGAAGTTTAGTGTAAAATCCACTTGTACTGTTTGGACTTTGGAGCCGGCCACTAGTGTTCGATCGATTAGGTATTAATCAATATTTTAATTGATTGGTCTAAGCTTATTGATAAAAAAAGATCTGTGAGGAAAAACACATCTAACGTTTTGTGGGTAACAAAGCACTCTCTCACTTTCGGCCTATGGGCCATTTTCCGGATTCTAGGCCTCCCTCTCACTTTGGGCCAAAGCCGATTCCAACTAAAATTACCTCATACCATGTACTTGGTTACTTGTTTTTAGGGTGTTTGAATTAGGCCATCATAAACTTAAAAATAAAATAAAATAATAATCTGGATTTGATTTTCTTGTAAATTTAAGTTAAACTCGAGTGATATTTAATCGAATGAATCTTGTGTCAAACTTAAATATTTTATATTTTACACTTTATTTATGGAGTATTAGTTTATTTGTCCGAATTTTGGTTGGTTTAAATAACATAATTAGTTTATATTTTTATTATTTAAGTTATGATTGTTTATATCTTAAATCAAAGTTGGATCGAAGTTATTAACCTAACCGAATTCGACCGAGTTTTGAATAATATGATTCCCCTTACAATCTTAGAAATAGCATTACAAAATTACGGTTTTGATGTTGATTATTAGTAATTAATTTAAATTTGTTAATTCTAATAATGTTAAAGGGTAACTAGTTCGAAAAATGTTACTTTTCACGTGATGGAACTATTAATAGTTTCAACTTTAATTATGACTTTATTAATACTATATGTAAATATAATCATTTTAAAAAATAACGTCAATTAATACGCATTTTTAGTACAAAAATATTAAAAATTGAAAATTGGCCCGATCGGATAAAATGTACCGACGTAGGCAAAAGCGAACACCCGGTTAAAATTCGGGTCCTGGATGTGCGGAACTTTCGTAAAACTTCTGGTGGGGTTTGGGAGTCGAACGTCCAATTGACCAGCGCAACAGAAAAAGCATCTGTTCAAAAGCTGATTGGGCATCTCAGAGGATGCTAACGCTCTTCAATCACCGGTTACCTCTCCACCTTCAACTTCACCTTCACCGCCCTCACCACCGCCTCCTCCTTACGCTTCCCTCCTCTTCCGCCGCCGACGCCGCCACTACTCGCCGGAGAAGAACTCAAACTGCCTCCATGTCCTTGTCTTCCTCACCATCTTCTTCTTCCGTTGAGCAAGATTCCGACCAACAAAGGCTGTTGCTGGACCAGGTTGTGAATTACCACAACCAGACCAAACACAACTTCACCAACTACGCCAGAGGTCCTCGCGGCCTCGACTGGGCGAATCAACCAAACCCATTTCGCCGCTACGTCTCTGCCCCTCTCGTCCCTCTCTTCCACTTCCCCACCGATAATTCCGACCCCTCAACCACCGCCGCCGACGCTCCTCTCTACTCATCCATCTTCCGCTCTCTTCCCGCCCCAAAACCCATCTCCAAATCCACCATTTCTCAGCTCTTCTACGACTCTCTCGCTTTATCGGCTTGGAAAACTACTGGGTTTTCAACCTGGTCCCTTCGGGTCAACCCTAGCAGCGGCAATCTCCATCCTACAGAGGCTTATATAATTTCTCCGCCAATCGATTCCGTCTCCAGTTTGCCTTTCGTGGCACATTACGCTCCAAAAGAGCATTCTTTGGAGATTAGAACCCATATCCCATCCGGGTTTTTCCCCAAATTCTTCCCGGAAGGTTCTTTCCTTATCGGGTTGTCGTCGATTTTCTGGCGGGAGGCCTGGAAATACGGCGAACGGGCACTCCGGTACTGTAATCATGACGTGGGTCACGCCATTGCAGCCGTCTCGATGGCGGCAGCTGGGCTTGGCTGGGACGTCAAGATTCTTGATGGTTTAGGTTATGTGGATTTGGAGAAGCTTACGGGGGTTGAATTATTTCCGGAGTTCAAAATCCCGTCTAGGCCGGTGAAAGGGAAGTTACCCGAGATTGAATTCGAGCATCCTGATTGTGTTCTTGCGGTTTTTCCAAAAGGGGTTAGTGAATTTGATGTGAAATATGAGGAGTTGAGTTCAGCAATATTCGAGTTTTCGAAATTGGATTGGAAAGGAAAGCCTAATTTGCTTAGTAAAGAGCATGTGTGTTGGGATATCATATATAGAACAGCAGAAGCTGCAAAGAAGTCATTAGCGGTGGGAAATAAGTTTGTGGTCGATCCATTACAGAGTAGTGGGCTGTTTAGTGAGGGTTCTTATAAAGGTTTTACGCTAAGGGAAGTTGTTAGGAAGCGGAGGAGTGCGGTAGACATGGATGGAGTTACTGTGATGGACAGAGGAACATTTTATCAGATCATGTTGCATTGTCTTCCTTCGGGTTCTCAAAATGGAGAGAAACAGAGGAAACAATTGGCACTGCCTTATCGGGCTTTGTCTTGGGATTCTGAGGTTCATGCTGCTTTATTTGTCCATAGGGTTGCAGGGTTGCCAAAAGGTCTATATTTCTTGGTGAGGAATGAGGACCATTTTGATGATCTCAGGAAGTCTACAAGGCCTGAGTTTCAGTGGTTGAAACCAGAAGGTTGCCCTGATGATCTCCCTCTATATGAACTCACTACGGGTGATTGTAGACAGCTTGCTCAACGGCTTTCTTGCCTTCAGGTATCTCAACTCTCGCAAGATTTTTTGGCTTCTCGAGTTTCTCTAGCAGATCATTTGTTTCTAGGGGTTGACTTATGCAGTGTCCAAATCTTCAGGTT
>QLOD02000009.1:3020949-3035185 GCA_003260245.2 Sideroxylon spinosum
TATTTCATTGAAAATTTAATTTTTTATAAATTTATTTAAAGAACTTTTTTTTAAATATGTACTTTTAAATGGTTGGTGATTATCTAATTTTTTTAATTATATTTATTTTGACTTTTTGGCTTATCTATTATTTTTTTACTAGTATTATATTTATTTTGATCAAATTAACAATACTGTTAACGAGGCCAAAAATGTCAAAAACAAGGGGTTTAAAGGGGGATAACTTTTAGTTGGCCCCAGGAGTACCTAAAATTATCCTCTAATAGGGGAAAACTAAGGGGAAGAGAAACTTAAAAGGGGGAAGAGGGGCCAAAATTTGCCATCCAAGTAATGGCATAAGTGTGAGACTCACACTTATGAGGGGATAAAAGTTTTGAAAGGAATTTTTAGATACATCCAATCAAGGCCTAAAGTGTAAACATTTTAGAAATTCCTTTTATGGGTTATTTTTGGAGAACGGTATTACCAGAGGAACTCTCTTTTCACGATAGCGTTACTTAGCGCTGAGTTTGGTAAGTACAACTGCTAATGTTGCGTTGCACCGTGTCAAATTTGAGTTGTTTTTATACGAAGATAACGAATGCCATTGAAACGAACAAGGGAAAAGGAAAAAAGGAGGGTAACTTGAGTTTTTTTCTTTTTGAAATATAAAATGGATTTCGTAACTATGGTCACCAGTTCATTCTTTTCTCTTTGATATCTAAAATGTATGGACACAAGAAATTGTTCGTGTCTAAAGGCACGGAAACTCTACGAATAATTCAAATATAAATAATCTATAAAAATAAAACTGTATAAATACTTTAATTTATATAAAAATTTTACAATTTTATTAAATACGATATAAATACTTTAATCTATTCTGATTAGTAATTTTTATTTTTATAATTTATTTTTATAGTTTTTCATATATGTTTTTTTACAAATTTACATTTGAGTTATTTGCAGATCAATAAATAATTTAAATTTGAGATATTTTTAACAATTAGATTAGCTCAATAATCAGAATTATTTTCTTATTTTTCTTTCCAATTTAGTTGCTTTTCTGGTCACTTTATATGGACACACGCTCTCTTACTTTTCTCATATTTTATTAAATATTTTTTTATAATAGTTTTTAAACCAATATTTTTATTTTTATGATAATATTTGTAAATAACAAAATTTTACACCTTTATTAAATACCGTATAGATACTTTAATTATTTTAATCAGTAATTTTTAATTATTTTTATAAATAAAAATAAATAATTATGGATACCTAGTAATATTCCGTGCCTAAAGGCACAAAAATATAATTTATCGTGTAAATAGCTTAAATTTAAATTTAAAAGCAAATGTAAATGAAAAACAAAATGTAAAAATAATATATAAAAGTAAAAATCACTAATAAAAAAATTAAAATATCTGTACAATATTTAATAGAGATATAAAAGTTTATTATTTACTACAAAATTTTAATAGAGGTATAAAATTTTAGTATTTGATAGAGGTATAATATTTTTCAAAATATTAATTTAAAATCTTTTATGGAAAAAGTATTCAAAAAAATATGAGAAAAGTGAGAAACAAAGAAAGATGATCGTGGATATTGAGCAAATTCAATAGTTTAGAAAATATTTTAAATTTAAAATTTTAAGTTTTTTTGTTATATAAATGACACAAAGAGTATGAAAGTGTATGTATTTAAAATTTAAGTTTTAAGCATATTAAAAATAAATTTTAATTTAAATGTTTATTTTTTAATAAAATTTTAAAGAAAATTAAAGTTTAAATATAATTTTTTAAATAAAAAATTAATTGATTTTGTCTAATAGGTTCCGTATATTATTTGATAAATGTGTATAATTTTATTATTTATTACAAATGTATATAAATTTTAAAATATTAATTTAAAAATTCTTATATATAAAAAGCAAAATACATGGAAATAGTAAGAGATTATATTTTCTTGTAATTTGACTAAAAAACAACTAAAATGGAGAGGGAAAAAAGTAATTATAGCCATTAAGCAAATCTGATTGGTTAAAAATATACAAATGTCAAATCAAAAAATACACATGACATTTGTAAATAATATAGATAGAAATGAAAAGTTGTAATACACGGGACTATTAATCTTTATTTATTAATTTGAGTTTCAAGGTTGTTGATCTAACAGTGATAAAACTTTTATGACATATGACAAAATGTCAAAAAAATAATTAATTCTCTATTTGCTTCAATATAAAAAATATAATAAAATTTAAAATCCAAATTTAAAAAAAAATTCAAAAATTAAACAATTGCTTTGGAAATTTTTTGAACCCAACAATTTATACCACGCCCCTACCAACCAACCACACCCCTCGCGTTATGATTGAAATCATACCAAACCCACCCCCCCAAAGCCGTGGAGGAAGAATTCAAATTCAACTTTTTTAACCTAGCAGCTAAAACCCTCAATTTTTGACACATATACAAATATCCAATCACAAGATCTGTTTTATTATATAGATGTCAAAAAAAAATTAATTCTCTATTTGTTTTAATATAAAAATATAATAAAATTTAAATTCCAAAATTTAAACTTAAAAAAAGTTCAAAAATTAAAAACTTTTGCTTTGAAATTTTTTTGAACCCAACAATTTATACCACACACCCCTACCAACCAACCACCTCCCTCGGGTTAATGATTGAAATCAAACCACACCCCCCACCCCAAAGCCGTGGAGGAAGAATTCAAATTCAAATTTTTTAACCTAGTAGCTAAAGCCCTCAATTTTCAACATATACAAAAACATCTAATCACAAGATCTGTTTTATTATATAGATGTTATTATTTTATTTTTAATTTTATTTTTGCATAAAATAGTTATATTTTAAACTTAAAAAGACTTTACCCTTTCCGTACGTATAACTCATCTTGTCAGGAGTTGGAGGAGATCAACGATAAAAACCCCCTCCAAATTACAATAATATCTATCCTACTTTAAATAAATTACTTTTTTGATTTAACTGTTTTATTCTTTTATTTTACTTTTTAATTTAATCGTTTTATTCTTTTATTTTATTATTTTATTTTTGTTATTAATTTTTTTAATTCTTATTCATTTTATTCATTATTAATTAATTAATTCTCTCTTTTTATTTATTTTTTTCTCTTAAACTTGTTTGATATTCTTTATATAATTTTTCTTTTTATTTATTTAAATAAATATGGTTTTTACTTGAGTTTTTTTCTTTTTCCTTATTTATTTAACATTCCTTATATAATTTATTTTTTCATTTATTTTCGTATTTATTTCTTTATATCTATTTCTTTTTCTTTAATTAAATAATTTTTTATATTATTGTTATTTATTTAATATTACCTAAAAATAAAAATAATACAAAAAAATAGTACATGTGATGCTTACTCAAAATAAAAAATTAATTAATTAATTAAATAAAAAATAAATGAATGAATGAGTGGGTAGATTGAAGATAAGAAGAAAATCTAAATTAAAAAATATCTAAAAAAAAACCAATGAGTATTTGACACATAAACTAATGATCATTAAATATAAAGAATATTAAATAAAGTAGAAAAAAAGATAAATACAATAAATAAAAAAATATAAAGAATATTAAATAAATATAATAAATAGATAAATTTGACACATAAATGAATGAGTATTTGGCACATAAACCAATGATCATTAAATATAAAGATAAATATTAAATAAAGTAAAAAATGACAAAAATATAATAAATAAAAGATATAAAGAATATTAAATAAATATAATGAAAGAAGACAACAAAGTTAAATATAATAAATAAAAGATATAAAGAATATTAAATAAATATAATGAAAGAAAACAAAAAAGTTAAATATAATAAATAAAAAATATAAAAATATTAAATAAATAAATTTAGAAAAGATATTAAAAATATTAAATAAATGGATTTAATTAATAAGATAAAAATAAAAAATAAAAAATAAATCAATAATTATATATATATGATTTGGCAAACTTGAGGGATAATATTATAATTTTGCAAGGGGCGCGGGGGTACGAATGTTAGGGGAGGAAAGGAAATTTTCTTTTAATTCTACAACAGCACTAGTACATGGTGGCAATATTATTTTCCTTTGAAACATTTTTTTTTTCTTTGTTGTATTTTCTGTACTTCAAATAGCTTTGTAGGCTTGTAGTAGTACCTTTTGTGGCACAGTTCTCGAATGTGATGCTGGCTCTAATACAATTTGCTACCCAAACAATAATATGTATTAGCTGAAAATCTAGTTTTATGCAACATCTATCTTATAAATTTGATAAGGCAGAGAGAGAGGGGGAGGGGGAGGGAGGGGGTTGGATTGGGTGTGGGTCCTGTGCCTTTAGACACGGACAGAGACTCTAGTATATTATGGGTGAATTTAGAGTGATAAAAAATGAAATAAAAGTAAGATAAAATATGGGTTCATAATGCGTACAGTAAGATAAAAAGTAAATAAGTTTTGGAGGTTGTTGAAGGTTATTGGAGGATTTTGGCACACCAAACGGTGCATACACAGGAGGTCAAGTTTGGTAATTCTTTGAGATCAGGGGCGGAGCCAGGATTTGATATGTGGGTGGGCACTAAATAGAAGACACATATATGGCACTAAATAAAAGACACATATAATTTAAGTGGGATAAATTATATAAAATTTCATTGACAAAAAATGAGCCAAGAGTTAATATACATGGGGCATAGAAATAAATAACAACCTACCAAAAAAAGTTATAATTAGATCCCTTTACCAAAAAAGAGACCAAGTGTTGCTATTTATAATTGGCCTCGTCGGGTTTTCATATTTTGAAAGCGGTGCATGATAATTTCATTATCAATGCAATCGAAAATATCATTCTCTATATATACAATCAAGTTATCAATCATCCATTGATCGCCCATTCGATTATGCAATCGATTCTTCACAATCTTCATGGCCGAAAAAGCTCTCTTGACTGTGGCAATTGCAACAGGTAAGATCAATGCTAATGTCACAAGTAAGTAGACCAATGGATATACCACATTTCTTTTTGTCTCAACCATTGTCTTAGCAAGATCTCCAATCCCTAACAGATTTGAAAACTCAATACTAGATCGTATATCTATAATATAACTATCCAACTGATCAGAAAGCATCATGAGCTCCAGTGAAGAAAATTCTTTCGGATAAAACTGGACAAGACGAACTAACTTCTCTTTGTCAAAAACTGAGAAGGAATTAGAAGGACTCAAACATGCCACGCAAAAAAGCAGCTCAGTGCTTGACTCTGTAAAACGGGTATTTAGCTCTTGAAGTTGTATATCTAAAACAGTATAAAACAACTCAACTCGAAAATGTTGCAAATTTGTCTTTTCTTGAGTACGCCTTGATCTTCCCCAAGCTTTAAAAATCCCATTCGTATCTGGAATAACTATCTCATGTTTTTCACAAAAAGAAGATGAGACATCATCAAGAAAAGAACCCCAACCATTTTCCCTCATCGTTTGAAGTCGTTGCTTGGATACTTGAACTAATTTTATGGCATTCACAATATCCTGATCTTTTCTCTGTAATGCTTGTGATAACTCATTTGTGATCCCCAGTGTGATTCTCATCAAATGAAGGGTGAATACAAACTCAAAAGATTGTAACAAATCTAAAAGAACATTCGCTTCCCCTCTTTGTTCTGCATTTATACCATCATCTGAAACTACATCAAGTACATCAATCACAAATGAAAACATATCAATCAAGCTAATTAAGGAATTATAATGTGAACCCCAACGTGTATCATAAGCACATTTAAGATTAGTTTCCTGATTTAGGCCTCGTCCACTTGGAAGTTCCTTATTATCAAGTAATTCAAGAACTCGAGCAACTTGTTTCTCCCTAAGAATATCTCTTCGTTTACATGAGGATCCCACAACATTCACAATATTAGCAACCAAGTTGAAGAGGGTAGCAATTTGGATATGATTTTTTGCAACAGCCACAAGAGCTAATTGCAATTGATGAGAAAAACAATAGACATAATATGCAGATGCATTCTCTTTCATTATAAGCACCTTGAGACCATTGAATTCATCTCGCATATTACTAGCCCCATCATAACCTTGTCCACGCAATCTTGACAAGCTTAACCCATGCCTGGCAAATAAATCTTCTATGGATGTCTTAAGTGAAAGTGCATTGGTATTATTAACATGTTCAAAACCTAAAAGGTGCTCAACTGCATGTCCCTTCTTATCCACAAATCCCAACACAACAGTCATTTGCTCCTTTATTGATACATTACGTGATTCGTCAACAAGAACAGAAAAAAATACATCACCAAGACGAGTAGTAATAGCATTGCATGTTTCAATAGCAGTTGCATTTACAATATCTTTTTGAATTTCAGGTGCTGTTAACTTGAGATTCTCAGGAGCATTTTTCAACACAACAGCTCTAATATCCTCATTATGATCAGTAAGAAATCTAAGAAGTTCAAGGAAGTTTCCTTGATTATTTGAATTCTCAGATTCATTATGACCCCGAAATGCAAACCCTTGCCTTAAAAGAAATCGAATACAATCAACGGATGCTTTTAACCGGATTTTGTACTCACTTCGAACTTGGTCTGATTGTTTGAAAAATATGGCTTCAATACTTTGCTTTTGATTTAATAAATCCTGACATTTCCTCCAAGCTTGGTTGTGAGAACTATTTACACCTCCAACATGTGTTTGAAACTTATCACTTCTCTTCCAATTTGAAAACCCCTCATTGACAAATATTTCACCACCCGCTTGCTCTCCTACATTTGGTTTGAAAAGATAACAGCAGAGGCAAAACGCTGCATCTTTTGATACACTATACTCTAGCCAGTTTCCAAACTGAGAATACCATGCTTGGTTAAACCGTCGTAGTTTAACACCAAATTGTTTTTGTGAAAAATTGTGATTACGAGGTTGACAAGGACCTCTTTGTAGATAAACTCTACGAACTTGGTCTCCAACATTAGGATTATAATCCATAATTCGTTTTCATTTTCTAGGATCCGATAGAAGATCTGCCAAGTTAATATCTACATGACTTTTTTTGTGAAGAATCATCACTTCTTTTGGCAGGAGGCAATAACTTTGACTCAGACATTCTCTTCAAGTATTTTTCCATAGCTGTATAAGGAATTCAGTAAAGAAAAAGGGTTTATACGCCCACATTGTAATTAATATGACAAATTATTTTTTTTGTTTTATAGCTAACAAATTGAAGGAGATAATAAATAGATATTATAGTAAAAAACAAATATAAGTACATAACAAACACAAAAACCAAGCAATTTTGGAAAAAAAAAAAAAACAAAGCATCATCCCAATTGCATAATCCCTAATATTTCATAGGTGCAACTTATAAGAAATTAATAGAACAAATGCTAAAAAAAAAAATTATGAGGGCAAAATGCACAAAAAATTTAATCAGGATAAGATTATAAATGGAGAAAAAATAAAAAAAATTAACAATACCTAATGTGTTAACAAAGCCACCCAAATCAACATAATTTATATAAAGTTTTACAATGTAGTGACAACAATGTGTGTGTTGTGGCATTGTGTTGTGTGTGTGAGAGAGTGGGAGAAATTTATTACCTTCTATGATGTTTAATAGCTTGAAAAATGGTCCAATCCAAATTGTGAGTGCCTAGTGGATTCCAACCATTCTGTTCTGTGGAGGTCTCGGGAGAAATAAACAAACAAAGGTGAAACTTGGCTTGTAAAACTTAAACGTGAGAAAGAGAACCAAAGAAGAGTGTTTAATGAGAGAGAGAGAGAGCCGAAAAGGGGTAGAGGGTTAGTAGGTCTGACTGTGGATGGGGTAAGAAAAAGTTCTAGCAGAAATGAAAAAAAAAAAAAAAAAACAAAAAGAAACAAAAAGAAGAAGGGTCAATTGAAGGGAAGGGGGGAGAGAGAGATGGGGGAGGAGTTAAAAATAATAATGTGTGGATGGGTGGGAGACAGCCTAGATTAACAAAAAAGAAAAAAAAAATAGGAAAAAAAAGAGAACCGGATGCAAGCTGTGCAGCCAAGAAAGGTAAGTTTAATATTTTTTTTAGGTGAGCACTCTTAAGGCAATCTTAAAAAAAAAAAAAAAAAAAAAAAAATTTAACCGGTAAAAAATTTATTTTTTTCCCTTCAGAGTGGGCACGTGCCCCCCTGGTCCTTACCTCGCTCCGTCCGTGTTTGAGATCATATAACAAAGGTCTTATGGTTTGAGAGATAAAAGTACATCTTTATATTTCAGACGAAGCGGGGAATGTTTGGATACTGTAAACATTTATAAATTTTTATAAAATTTAAATTTTATACTAACGATATAAATTATGAGATTACAAACTTTATAAATTTATACTAACTTATATAATTTCAAACACACTAATTTTAATAACAAAATTCTCCCTCTCTTTTAATTTCTCATACCTTTTGTTCTCACATTTCAATATTGAAAGTAACAACTGCTTGTTGTTTAGCTTGTAACACTATTTCAAACACCAATTCAAGTTGTTTTGGTTCATATATAGTTATAGATGCACTCAAATCAAAACATGCTTTTCATTTTGTTTGCTTCTTATATATATGAGATATATACAACATATATAAACAATTCCCCTAAAAGAGAGATTCCAATTTTTCAAACTTGGGAAAACTCTCAAGAAATAGGTCCGAATCTTTTGGAGTTTTTAGTGATCCAACCAATTAGAAAACGATTTCCTTTTGGCTCTTCCCTGAATTGACATCCCTTTAGAGCCTGAATTTCAAGCTTAAAAAATACTAGCAAAGGGTACCTTAAACATAATAGCATAAATAAAAGGCCATGCCATCCTCTTGTATGTATGTGCGATTCCCTGGCAATCCAAACACTGGATAGGGATTATCAATTTGATCAATTGCTTCGAAAAGTCCCCTTCAACATGTTGAGAGAATTAAAGCTATGCCAAATGCTTATAACACTAAGTCAAATACATTTCCAAGTTGTTCAAGAAGCAACATCCACCGTTGTACGTGGACTACTAAAACAAAACCATCACTTCTCTCGTTGGTTGCAAAATTGAAGGATAAATAGTACAAAAAATGCTTTAAGAGATACATTAATATAAATGTATGTATGTATGACTGGAAAGCAATGTACATGGTTCTAGGGAGGGACAAAGGGAATTTCTTTTTATCTAAAAAATGTGCTTTGAAAAGGCAAATGGAGAGTCATTTTCAAGGAGCTTAAAGAGTTTTCCCAAGTAAAAAGAAGACTTGGAACCCTTGCCCTCCACAAAAATGGTGCAGCCCCACTTGCATTATTAACCCTTTTTTTTTTCCCTACCTTTGACCTGGCACACTGCAGTTAAAAAAGCTTTAATTGAGTATAGCTTTCAAACACCACCACAACTGTCTAAATATGTTCATCCATGGCCACTCATTGAACTTGCCACAATGTCCAATTCTAGTACAATTTTTTTTTTTCTTTTTTGATAATCAATTAATAAAAGTACTGTATTAAAGAAAATAGGGTTTGGTTAACTCTAACAGGTATTTTTGTTCAGTGTTTTTTTACACTAAGCTAATCCCTCTCTGTCTAATACTAATACAAATTTAAAACAATCACAAGACTAGTTCACTAATTTGTAAATGTTTGAAATAACGGCCAACTCATTGGGATAAGGATTTTGTTGATATAAGTTTGGGGGTGAAATTGATCATAAATTTGTAACTATATATGCATGTATATGGTGTAATTAAATTAAATAATCTTTTAGCAGCAGGTGGCCCAGAAGAACACACTGATGACCAGTTTCCAAATGGAAGAGAAGAAAGGGAAAGAAGACAAGCAAATGAAAGGAAAAAGGAGCCTTCCCTCCCCCTCCCCCCAATCGTCCTCACAAGACCAAATTCTAGTATTGCTCTAGCTCTTTGATGGACCTGCCTTTAGTCACCTCAAATGAGTGAAAGGAGATTCTAGGAGACAACGAGGAAGAGCACCAAGTGAGCATCTACTTAGATAGAGGCCCATAAAATATATTTATATATATATATAACAAAAAACAAAGCTAAAGAAATAAAAAGTAGCATGCTTTTTGCAAGCTCAAAAAATCACCCTTCCATGGAAAGTATAATGATAAACAACTTTTCATTAAGGAATTGAATTGTAAGCACTTTTGTCATGGAGAAGCCTCCTAGGAGTGAGGGATTTCTATTTCTATTGAAAGAGCATATATATCGATATATATATAGAATTGTTGATGAGCCAGACATTTAACCCAGCTTTTTGCTTTCTTCAAATATATTATAAATTAAAATGTGGAAAATCTCTTGGTAATAAAGGCATTATCTGATGCGTGGGTCACTAGCTAATAAAGCCTAATTGAATAGCCATATCCATAGTTCCAGCGCCCTCCTAAGCTTTTACCAGCTAAAGCTACAATCACTTTGGTAAATTCTAAAATCTTCTTGTGATCGATTTACAAAAAGCAAGAGAAATAAGTGGTACCCCACCAACGGAAAAAAAAATTGTATCTTTTACAAGTTGATGCATACCCAAAAATATTTATAATAAATGCTATCACACATGTAATCATACTTAATTCGGTGGAATTATTTAATTTTAAAGAAGATCTTCTATAATTTAGCATAATTATTTCTTGATTCTGTTCAGTTTTATTAATTTTATTTTTTTTAGATAATAGTAGATAATATTTTTAAATTGTACATGCTTGATTCGATTAAAAATAAACTATAGCTCTTACTCATGGTAATTATATTGAAACACTTAATTGGAGAAGAGATAGAGTGTAAGAAACAAAAAGTGAAGTATATTTGTCATTTCTCATTCAAAAAATGTGTTTTGTTATTATATGAATAAATTAATTATTAAAAGAGAAAGTAACATAAAATAAATAGAAACATAAATAAAGTATAAATATATAATTTAATGATATATTGTAAAAAAACGTAAATTTAATTTAAAAAAAAAACGCAAAAACCATCTATTAGATATTGTTATATTTTTTACTTATTTGGTCCAAACTTTTGAAAAACAAATACCAAACAAACTCAATTTCCGGAAAAATATAACCAAAAAAAAAAAACTATCCTGGAATCAATTAAAAAAAAAAAAAAGAAAGGCCATTGTGCCCTACTTCATATGATTGAACTCATAATTTTGTAAATTGTTTAGATAAATATCTAGGTGGGTTAAAAATTTAAAGCAACAACAAAAATAATAATAAACTAGAAGCCATGGCTAAAGCCAACCACATGTGAGCATCCGAGGCTAGCTAATGGGAGAGCCAAGAAATTAAAGTATAGTAAAAAGAAAAGGAAAAGGCAGTATGAGGTGGGGGGTGGAGTGGGAGTGAGAGTGAGCTACATGGGTGTGCGTGTGCAACAAAAGTTAGGGTTGTAGTCATCAGACAAACTTTTGCCTCTCTCTCTCTCTCTCTCTCTCTCTCTCCAAACTTTTGTAGATGCTTGGCCACCATATCTTCCCCAACTCTTTCTTTAAGCTTCCTTCATTGTTTCTATTTTCTTTTTTTGCCTTTCCATCTCTTATGTATTTAGTCAGCTTAAAAACAACGCATTCCTTCCTTCCCACAGATTTTTGTGTACCAAAACCCAAAAAGCAAGCACTCATGCTTGTTAAAAGCCACCCATGGTAGGCCCCCCTAATAACAACACTACATAACTCATTGGTCTCTCTCCCAAAAGTGGGAGGCTAATATTACCTATTCAATATCTTCTTTTCAATATTGAATATGTGAACTGTCTGCTCAAAATAAAATAATTCATGACGAAAAAAAAAAAGTTTAAAAATTTTAACTATAAACTTAAATTTTTTTCAAACTTATTTTTATTATAATCATTTAATTTCAATCGAATAATTCATAGTCTTCATATTGCATAGCTGAACTCAAGTTGATGTTATTTATCAATTCTCTCTCACCATCCCTCCTCTCTCTTCAACCTCAAGACTCTCCCTTCTCTCTCTCTCTCTCTCTCTCTCTGCCTCCACTATTTTGGTGGAAATTTGGCTCCACAAAGATATTGCATGGATGACTTGGTTAGCCTCCATTTGCATGGTTGTCTTTCCTTTTTTTTCCTTATCTATCCCCAACTTTTTTTTTCTTCTCTTTATCTTCTTGGTTGTGTGAGATGCAATGAAGGTCAACCCAACATATATACCCTTCTCATGTCCCTTTCATGCTTGTTATTGTTAATTTTCTCATTCTTTTTCTTTTGTCATTTTTTGTATTTTCTTCGGTTGAAATTGTTTTTATTTCATTGTCCTCTCCCTTAGTCAACGGAACTTTCAGTCGCGTATTTGAATCAAGGAGAAAAATAATAGCAATGATTAAAAATTACTACTCTCATTTAGTTTCTAGTAAAAAAACACATAATTTAATAAATAAAAATTATGAAACTAAAAAATAATTTATTGAAAAATATCTTTTGTTCATATATGTATTTTTATTCCAATTGAAGAACCATATGAGATTTTATTTTTTCTTTCATTTTTTTTCCTTTCCTTTTCTTCTCATTTTCTCCTTTATTTTCATTCAATATTTCCCTCGCCAAACCCTCAATCCAAACACTCCCTAACTCTTAATAATTGCCTAACATTGATTTTCTCCTCTAATAGTATTAATTAATAAGAAAAATAAAATCGTTCGCCACAATAATTCATAATTAATATAAACATCTAACGTCATTCAATTTAAAAGTGGAAGGATTTGTACACGCAGACTTGGGTTGATTTAAAAGGATGATGGATTTGGGGTTCCATTTAAAAAATAAAGTGGGCTCAAAGCCCAAAATTTTTGGCCCAAACTATTATCCAATCTATTTAAACAAAACAAAGCCCACAATTAATTCAACAATTCTTAATTAAATTAAATGAAATTGAATTAAAACTAATTAAATTATAGACTGTCACAACTTTTATCTTAGCTTTTTTTTCCCTTTTTTTTTTTTTCAATTGATATATATAAAAGAAACTCACACACAAACACACACAAACACACACACGCCCGCATTTCTCCTATTTGGGCGTGAAGATTTGATGTCTGAATGACGAGCAATTTCAAATCCAAAAGAAAAAGAAAAAAAAAAACACATTTAATCAGTATAATTGTTGTATGTGCAGATGTGCTCAAATATATAGATATATATTTATATATCTATATTTGTGATAGTAAATGAAGAATTGGTGCCAAATTTTTTTTTAAATTTTTAAAATTTTCTTCACCGAAAAATCTCTAACTTTCTTCTAATTTTTATTAATTTTCTTTTTTTTTTTAAATCAATCTTTTTAAAAATATCCATGCTTATAAAAAACAATACACTCAATATTTAATAATACAAAATTTAACATTACGAACACAGCCTAAGACTTGTTTTGAGCATGACAAGAGAGATTATATAGACAAATCCACGTGAAAATTAGGAGCTTTGCCTCCTCTCTTCTGGAGCTCTCTTGTCTGGTTGTTGCCTTTATAAAATTTAGTGACTACCATCTCTCTCCTCTCTCTCTCTCTCTCTCTCTCTCTCTCTCTCTCTCTTTGTGGGGTAGCATAACCACATACATAAATGTCTTCTGTGGGTTTTTATAGCAAGTGGTGTCTTTTTCAACCTTTCCAAAGTAGAGATTGCATAAATACCTTGAGAGAGAGAGAGAGAGAGAGGAATGAATGATTACAAAATTCACCTGAATGGCTTGTTAAGTGAAATGGTTGATGAGTACATTATATATCAGGAGGTGACAAATGGGGGAATTTGGGCCGAGTTAAAGTGTGATATGGATTGATAATACTCAATATATTCATTTAAAATTTATTTAAATTTGTATTATATTTGAGTGAATACATAATAATGAAAATCCAATCCATTTATTTATGCCCTCTCTTTTTTTTTTTCCTTACGATAAATATGACTCAACACATTTTTTTTTCTATAAAAATATATTATGTTTAAAAATAATCTAAAACTCAGCAACCTTTTTAAAAAATCAAGGATAAAATGATAATTTTTTTAACTTATTTTCAAATTGAACCGAAATTTACTTAGTTGATAAGAAATATAAAGTAATATTTTGCAGTTTTTTAGAAATTTAATAATGTAAATATAGAGTAAAATAGTTATTTCTTAATCCAAGTTTGAATCATCCGCTGTGTATGGCCACAAGACCCACCATCCACTGAGTATGGCCACCCGATAAGCAG
>QLOD02000009.1:3043731-3060682 GCA_003260245.2 Sideroxylon spinosum
ATAAAATATAATAAATATAATTTATTATATTATTTATTTTAATAAAATATTGTTATATTAATTTAACTAATTAAATCGGGAGTGTTTGGTTACACAATAATTTATATATATGTACTCGTTTCATGTACTTGTTTCAGGGCATAGGATTGTCGCTACCTCATGATAGCTGACAATTAATAGGTATTCACACGCTTTGTAATTTTCTTGTACTTTGGTTATGCTGCTGGTTTCTTCGTAATCTGTATTTTCCAGATAAGCAAAACTCATGCATGTTACATACTGGGATTAATGCATTAGACCTTTGGACTAAGACTTTGATTTCATTTTAATTTCTTGTTTTTTCCCGCTACAAAGCCTAATTCCCAAACACACCTACAAATATCCCACATTGTGTACACTCATCTGGTAGTATTTTTCCCATATTGAATGGGAGAAAACCAAAAAACCTTCTTCGCTTTTTGCAAATACGAGTCACAAGTCTTAAAACTTTTTCTAAACGAGACTTCCTCATTCATTACCAACTAATTTTTTTGTTTTGTTTTTTTTTTTTTTTTTGGTTCAATGCTTTATTAGATCTCACAAGTTGGCCCGATAAAATAATATATATACTTTATAATATTTTATAATATTTTATTTGTTATATTGTAAATTAAAATAATATTATTTTGATTTAATCAAGTTGTTTGTGACCTAATTTTGAGACTAAATTTCTTCTTATTTTTATTTTTTTTTATCAAGCCGAATTCAAATATATATAAATGTTTAAGTTGAGCCTATATAAAAAGTTGAGCCAAAGTTAAGGTCAAGTTTGAGCGGTAAATAGCTCTAGCCAAACTCAAATAAGTCAAATATCAACATGGCCCGACTCGTTTTCACCCTTAGGTTAACTGTACACATGATGTGTATGTGTTGGGTTGCGTAATTTTCATACGTGGTTGTGCTAAAAAACAATCCTAACGAATACAAAAATAACCAAAAAAAAAAAAAAAATTAATCATACTTTTGCAGCTAATAACTAGGAACAAAATAATCCCATAAAAGAAGCCTTGGCTAAAAAGTATATTTAATAGTAATAACCCAAAAGGCATAAATAGTTTTTTTTCTATGACTTCGTTCAATTCTCTGTGAACGTGTGTGAGGAATCATATTTCTCTAATTAGTAACTAAAGGAATTGATTCGAGGGAATTGAGTTGAATCAAAGGACTGATGAATGAGATCAGAATCATTTGGCAAGCTCGAGAGAGGAGGGGCAGAGAAAAAATTGTACCTAGAGCTTCCTTTTCTAATCTCGTGCAAGATCATTAGAGCTGCAACTGTATATTCTTAAAAATTCCTTCCCCTATCGATACGTCTCTAATTCCCTCCTTTTCTCCCCTGTTTTCTTCTTCTTCTTCTTTTTCAACAACTGGCAGCGGTACTGCATTTATAGTACTTTCACATTCTTTGACAAGCTTTGAAATCATATCAGCTGTAAAGAAAGGTTGTTGTAAAACCTTTTGAATAAAGGGTGACCGCATCAACCCTCTAGTTTTCCTGTCGTATTTTTTCAAGATCTTACCCAACCCTGCAATTAATTAATATTTCATCCTCAAAATATATAATTGATTTTTTAAAAGTAAGTAAATTTTCATTAATCAGTAAATGAAAGCAAGAATTAGGAGCACATGAACAACATTGATGAGTATGTACCTGTGTAATAAATTTTCATTAATCAGTAGATGAAAGAAAGAATTAGGAGTACTTAAAACAACATTGATGAGGATGTACTTGTGTAATTGACATTGCTGTAGTTCATTAAGAGTACAATTTCTCCATATGGAAATTAACAATGTCTTCTTTGATTCTTCCCATCTCCTCTTTGTAATCTTTCTCTGGCGGGTTCCTCCCTTTCGGTCCCAAGAGTATCAATTACTCTCTCAATCCTCCGTTGCAATTCCTGCGTATGTAAACTCATCAATAAAAAAGTTTAATTTTCACTCTTCCTCGATCTACTTCATGAGTATCTAATAATTACGATCTTGATATATATACAAACATATTAGTAATGACTTGTGTCTACGACAGTTTGAACAAAATTAGTATTAAGTTTTTTATATAGTTAAAACTTTGGATAAGAGGTTTAAATTGAAAAAACTATGATAATCTATGAGTTTTAAATTTTTTTTTCCAAAACTTTATGCCATAACAGTTATTACATTTATTTTAATCTCTCTCTCTCTCTCTCTATAATTAATTTTTGATAAGTACCGTAAAAAGAAACACAAATTATGATGCTTTAATTTGAAAGGTTCAATTTCTTAGAAACCAATTGACTGTTTTGATTTGTATATGATTTCCAATCTTTCAAATATCCAAACTCTCTGTGAAATAGAAAATAACGAGACCCACTAAAATAAAAATTGAACGAAAAATTAAAAATATAAAAATAATCTCAACCATTGAATGAAAGAAAAAATAATTTTTAGTAGTTAAATTTTAGTTTGTGAGAAAGACAAGAACATTTTAAAAAACCATCATGTTTTATTATATAAATATATATAATATTCTCACTCAAAGTTATTTTTTTATTTCCTTCCATCCTATCTACCTTAGGTTTTGATAATAAGTTATTTTTCTTTGTTTGGGAAGCTCTAACAAGAGTTTATGCTTTGTTGTTGGGAAGCTCTAACAAGACTTTATGCCCCGAGAAGAAACTATACTACTACTCAAGAACGGACTGGCTGACGGTATGTGCAATTTTTAGCAGAACAGAATCTTACAAAGTGTTGAAAAATTATTCAAACATAAAAATGATTGAGGATAATGAAAATTCCATTATCTGGAATTTATTTATCTATTGTCTGTCAGAAAGAGCTTTCTAAAATGCTTGTGTTCTCTTTTACTTTTCATTTTCTTCAGTTTACCCTATTACAGACTTTGAGATTGAAGTCCTTTTGTTGTTCAGGTTGGTATATTAGTGGCAGAATATGGAGCAGAATACATGTAAAGTTATTCCGATTAACAGTAGAGTACACTGAATTTCTGTTATCACAAAAAAACTCTCCTTAAAACTCTACTTTCTATTGCATCGTAAACACATATAATACACCGAATGCATTATCATATTGGTGAATTGATCTTCCATCCCAGGGAAGAATGAAACATCACTTGCTAGTACAATTAAAATGTTATCGCAGGAGCTGACCAAAAAGAGAGAAAACAAGACGGTGTCACATCTACTCCAGAAGTTACGAGCATTTGAGTGTTTTCATTAGGAAGGATGCCTATTTAAGTTGGATGTTTGTTTGTTCAAGTAGTATTCACATTCTAAATCCCTTACCAGTTCTTGCCGAAGCTTGTTATTTTGCCAAATTGCAGAAATCTTCTCCTCCGTTAGCTTAGAAATAAGAGACTTCACCTGAAATTGGATAAAGTTATTACTTAGGTATAGAGTGCCTGATTCTATACCCATTATCTATGCAAAAACTGAAGTCAACGATGTGATCAAAGAAGAATTAATCCATTTAGCTCCCTGTCTTCACAAACTCAGTAACAATATCAAAGAAATGACTATGCACATAAGCTTAAAAAAGAAAATAATATTTCCAAAATGGGTATTTGCAGTCATCAAATAGAACATGAAAATTAATTAAACGGGTAAAAGAGGCCTGATAGAATCGGGTTATGTAGACAGTTTCCTATATTCTCCACACGACCACCAATGCATAGGGGCGGGGATGAGTAAGAGAATTGTATAAAAGGCAAAAAGGTGATGCCAACTGTGTACAGAAACCTCTTTCAAACTGAGGCTCAGAAAAAAAACCTGTGGACTAGTATCCATACGGTCTACATAGTGCCAAAAATTTTTCAAGTCTGAATTTTTTCCCCCGGATTAACAACTATATAAAAAAACTCATTAATGTGCCCTTTAATCTAAATAATGAAGATTCAGCATCCTGAAACATCTTCTGTTCCTCTTCCCCCATATAACCCATGTTAAGCGCACATAGGAATAAAATTCCATGCCTTCCTTTTGCTTTTCTGAATCCCCGCACTCACCAATACGGGAAGACATGCTTCACCTCTTTTAGAAAAACCTAAGAAATACCAAATCATGACAGAACTAGACAGTTTCCTACAATCACAGTGACCACTAGCATAACGAAGCATGAGAAGGAATAAAATGTACCTCTAAGAAGTAGGTTTGAACCCAGACAATAAGAAGCGCGGCCCACCAACCCCACGGATCTTTTTTCCTTATTTTATTTAGTTATTTCCCATACTGCCACCATATAGGTTTACTTCTCTATTCCCAAACACTTTCCACTTCCTCTCTCGCTAACCACAATCCCTTTTATAAAAGACCTGTGCACATGGCCTTTGATAGATTCACACTCTTTAGAGAAATCAAATTTCAAAAGAAATATTTCCAATAATGGACTGGAGAAGCAATTTCTTAGCAACCAGCTCTCGTGAAAAATAACAATCCAATGTCCTAAAATTTATATGCACTGGTATAGCAAAAAATAAAAATAAAAATAATTAAAAAAAAACATAAAAAGAGAAACTTCTATGCAAGAGATGATGTTTTTCATCTTATATTCATGCTATGCATTTGAAAATTAAATAAACAAATAAAGTGAAGAGCATAGCTTCACAACACCTACTAAAAAGACAACACGTTGAACACACGGCGGATTGTAAGTATGAACATGATTAAAAATGTAAATTTCAATGTATAGCTCAAAAAACTAATTGACTGACAAAAGGGAAGTATGCAAGGGATTGAAGTCTAATTACATATGCTAATTCCCAAATAGTATGGTACAAGAGAAGCATAAATAATGTCTTCTACAAGAGAAGCACAAATAAAGTCTTCTTAAATAACTAAATGATTACAAGCAAAAACTTCATTGTCAGATTAAAATGCTACCTCAAAACAAAAAATGTTGCATAAGGAAAACAATAGCAATATGATGAGGGAACAGTTGCAAATGAATTGGATCCATAATTGCCCCATCCCTGAAGAAGATAGGACTTAATTCTAGATCCTTGGTACTACTACAACAGACTTTACCAGCTAACCTAGCAGACACTAAAGGCACACTGGCATTCCATAGGAAAGGAACAAAAGCAAAAGACTGGATAGCATCTCTATTGGGAATTCTGAATTGTGGCCTCATCTCCCTCAGAGTAAGCAAGCCAATGAAAACAGTAACAAAATATATACCAGACAATAAGTAAAACCAAAGCTTCAAGGAAGACAACACTCACATGGAACAATGATAACATCACATGCATTGGGTCCGCTGATCAGATGTTTGAAATAAGCCTCAAAATCTCTCTTCCCAAAAAAATGGAAGATCAAACAAACGTTAGAAGTATATACCCTAGAGATTAATTTAGAAAAGAAAGGTATGAAATACACTCCCTAATGCTTTAGTTCCAATTTATTAAATTGTATCAAACTAAATATAAATATATCAGGTATTAAACTGTATCAAACTGAGGATATATACCCCTGGCTTGCAAATGGTTGGTAACAATTATTACTCACAACTATCCATGATAACCTACCATATAATCCAGCCAAATCAAATGGTTAGAAATGGAAAAGGCAAACATTTAACCTCTGATGAGTTATCATGGGGCTCAACATCTTCCATTTCAACAAATGCCCTCGAAGTGATATGCAAATTTACGCGCATCACCATGTAATCCAGTGATATGCAAATTTAGTGACAGAAAGACGAATTTCAAAATTACCACAGTATGACATCTTGAAAACTCACAGCAGGATGTTCACCCGTGTTTACAGTCCCATTCTCTGATATTGATGCCCTTGGTGAAGAGCCTTCCCCTGATCCTTCTCGCATTGGGGATGGTGGTTGTGGTGGCGGGCATAAGTGACTCAACTTGTACTCCTCAACATGATTCCAAGACTCCTTGTTGAACTTCAAAATAAAACATACCAAGAAAAACAATTCAATGAACACGTTCTTTCAGATTTAAGCTACTTGCATATAAAACAACATTACAGTTTGTATTTAACATCTCTGGGCTGACATCCTTCGGAGCCGCTTTCAGAACCAGCAACTACACTTTGAAGTAGGAACTTGTCCTTGCATCGTAACTGAACCACACAATATTTGACATTCAGGATCAAACTGATAGGCAATACAATTCCAGTGTTGAGACAGACACAACACTTTTTTGGATTCGTCGTCTTGACCTAAAAATCGCCAATTCAAAAATCAAAACTGAAAAGAAAAAAAAAATTACATCTTTCCAACCGTCTAGGGTTTGATGAATACAAAGCCCTTCATGAAATCGTTAAAGGAAAAGCAAATAAATTGTCTGTGGAAAATAAAAATTGATACCTTGACTGCCACATATTTAGCGGTCAGATTCGGTCTTGTTCGTTAATTGCAGAGAACACGAGATCTGCGTTTTCAACTCAACTTTCCCCAGAGAAGAATACAAATCAATTTAAAAAAAAAACAGAAAACGCACCAAAGACAAATCTGAATGCAAAAGCGAATCGCTCTATGAAGGAAAACTAAAAAGAGAAGTCATTCAGAGGTTACAAGGAAATCGAAGCTCCTAAGGTTCTACGCTAAGAAGCTCTCCGGTACTCATTTCGATACAGTCGCTCGGTCACCGGAGACTGAAGAGAAAGGAAGTTTTCCGACTACGGTGAGCGGTATAATTATGGTTTGCCCGTGAAGCGAGTGAGATCTGAAACAGCGAGCTCGATTTTCGAATTTTGGAGATGTCTAGCTTGGAGAGAGAGTATAAATTTATATAATCCCAAATACATCCGATATATCCCATCCAAAATTATTAAAAATTATATAAAGTAATAAATAATACCATTTTAGTAGATAATTTTAAAATTTTTTTTGATATAAATATCAATTCGATTTTTTTTAAAATCTAACAAAATTAATTAGAATGTACCATAATGTTTTGTTCTAACATATTTTAAAAAAATTTTAAAAACTTTGAAATTTTTGGAATTTAAAGTTTTTTTTAAGTTTTTTGAAATTGATTGGGGTTCCAAGCTGTCCCGGAATTTATTATTTTACTTTTATACCAAACATAGAACATGATTGTTTTTGAAGGTAACAGATGGTAAATTTACTAAATAATTTTGTCATCCATTATATTAATCTAGAGTATATTAATCTAGAGTATGAGATAACAATTACACTGGAGATATTTATTTTGAAGATAATAGAGGGTAAATTTTATTAGGATAATATTTACTCTCCATTATATCAGTTTGGATGAGGGATAACAATTATTTTGGAGATAAGAATTACCTCATATGAGTGAGAATAAATTTTTACTCCAAGAGAGAGACGGATAATAAGAGTGCCGAAAATTTTTTACTCATTTTCTCATTACCTTTATAAAATATTTCTTTACATTCACACAAAAGCTTAGAGTAATGTTCTCAAGTAATTATAATAAATATTATAAAATAATATTTATTAATTAAATTAAAATTAGTTAATTATTAAATTATTTTATCAAAATAATATTTAATAAAAATATTTTATTATTAAAATAATTTATTTCACAAAATTAAATATATTGTGTAATAAATAATAATTACTTAGAAAAGTAATTTATTTTATTAAAGTATTTTATTAGATGAAAATTATTTCTCATAAATAATAATTTAGTAAATTATTTATTGTATTAATATAATTTATTAAAATTAGTAATTTATTTAAATATACTAGAATTAATTTATTAAAATAAAAATAATTTTTAACAAATAAAAATTCATTATCAATATTAATTACTAATAAAATATTAATGTCTGATAAAATTATTTTTTATAGTTAATATTTTTATTTAAAATTATAATTAATAACATATATTTATTAAAACTAATTTTTATTAAAATAACAATTATTATAATGATTTATTTTGTTATAATATTTTATTAATATTTAATATTAACATTTACTCCTTGGTCAATTTTTTCTTATTCCAAACACAATTAATTTTTATCCTTTCAAAATTTTTAGCATTTTAAATAAAATATAATTATTATCGGTATATTTATTTTCTCAACACAAATACAAATATCATAAAGTTGTTAGCTTATCAATCTTTTACCCCAGTAATCTTTTACTTCCAAGTTTTTTACCTCATATCAAATGTTCTCTTGGGGAAAGTATTAATCCTTTATGAGGATAAATTTTTACTGGTAAGTGAGGTGGGTAACAAGTATTGGAAAAATTATACCAATTTTTCATTATCCCGTAAAATATTATATTACATCTCTCTCTCAGTATTTCAAAACATTGTATAATTCTTACCATATAATATTTATTCTTTTAATCATAACTAAGTATCATAGATTTGTTACTCCTTAGTTATTACTGGGATAATAATTACCTATGTAATTTTTCATCCCAAAATTTCATCTCGTATTAAATATTTCCTTAGATGCAACTATTTCAAATAATGACTTGAAAAAAAAAAAAAAAAAAAAAAAAAAAAAAAAGTTAGAAGTGTTTTGTATATATTCTTACTCTTAAGTTGCATTTGGAATGCCAAAATTTTGACAAATTTGCACTGCTGGATGTTTTAAGTGTTCCAAAAAAAGTTAGGAAGTTTTAGAAAAAAATTAGAAAATTTTGATAAAAATTAGAAAAAGTGTAAGGTCATGTATTATGAACTCGCCCAAGTTAACGAGTATTTATCTGTGGAAATGATAAATCGACGAATTCGGATGAATTTGGGCGAGTTCAAGTATTTGATGTTGCCTGCCAGATACACGTAGAGATCGGAGCCACGTTTTCAAGTCCCCTAAGGTCACGAGACTAGACTAAAAACATTCACAAATTGCTGTAAATCTTGTGTGGAAAAACTTTTACTGAAAATTCTTTTCCCAATGCTTATCATATTCCGCGCGGCTCTTTTACCATCACTCAATAAATTCTTTCCGTGATTTAACTTAATTTATAACAACCTAACCATTTTTCATGTTTGTGCATCGCTAAATAATAATTTCTCGTATTCAAAAAATAATGTTTAAACTTTGAATTTATTTGTTTATAGATAATTTTGATGGCGACCTCAATTGATTTAACATCTCTTATTTTCAATCAATATATATAACACACAAAATAAAAAAGAACTATGACATTCATTAAGTGAAAACTAAATTTCCTGTAATAGTTCATGATATATAATTAGATATATAACATTATTCTGCCAAATAATTCTAACAGTAGAATTATTCTTAAACCCAAATAACATCGAATCTTGAATTTTTTCGTTCATGCACAAATTCGATAGTAATTTTAGTGTGATTTAAAATATTCTCACCTTCAAAAATAGGTAAAGAAACTAAATGGGAGTTTAAGGTTTTGTTTGGCAATAAAATTAGAAAGTTAGTTTTTTAGTTTTTCATATAAATTGAGAAATACAGTGATGTTTGGATGGTTAAAAAAAAAATTGGTATAAATATGACACATGACGAAATTTGATTGAAAGGAAAAAAGTTAATAATTTTTTTATAACTTTTGGTAAAATTTGGTATACCAAACACTTCCTATATACTTTCAGTCAAAATTATAAATATACTGGCATATGTACTTTTTTGATTTTTGTGCATAAAAGGAATAAAATTGACTTTCCAAGTTAAAAAAAAAAAAAAAAATCTAATATTTTAAGCTAACTTTTGAATTTGGGATAGTTGGTCAATTAAGCAAACCCAAGTAACTATTTGGGTTGCAGCAAGCAAATGTAGGGTTTTTCTTTACCTTAATATTTATATTAATTATATAATATACACAAATATGCTTGTCTGAAAGAATTTACAAAACGAAGTTATGTGTCGTCATTGACATCAATGACACTCCATAAGCATCTCGTCCAATTATATCGTGAGCTTCTTGCTAATATACCGTGTGCTTCTTGTTGATTATTGAAGAGATCGAAGAGTGTTATCTTTATCATTAACAAGACCCCTTTAGTGTTACTTCCATTCATAAAAAGACAGAGAGGTGTGCATTTAAGCTGACATATAAATATGCATACATGATGTCCAACGATGACGACACACACAATTATCTTCTTCGATGAACTCAGAGTCGTTGATCACCGTTAATAATAATAGATATAAATCAATTCGGGTTTGTCGTGCTTTTTTTTGCATATAGGAGAGAATGTGATGTCAATCTTTAAGCAGTCTCGAACAGTTGACTATTGCAAAAAGAGAGAGAACGAAGGGAGGTCTTTTGTCCCAAAGTTAAGGTGTTGTTAATGGCATGGACGATATCCATGAAATTCACGACATGTGGAGTATATTGTACACAAGTTGTCATCGATCAAAATAGCAAAAAAGATGTCACCGGTCTCAAAAACGACACTCCACTTAGTTTTATATATACTTCTATAATAACATAATTACGTATATTGTACAATTAATATATATATATATATATATCAAGGTCAAAAAACCTAACAGATATTGGTCATCGACGAGTTCATACCAAAACGAAAGCTACCATGCTTGACTAATATCACTTTCTAGATCTCACTATTCTCTCCTTTGCAAATTCATCATACATAAATACATACAAACATATATACATATGAACTTACGTACCTCATGGCGGATAATGAAATCCTCTTCTTGTTCCATAAAGAAGGCATTAAACTTGTCGATCTCATTGTTCAGCAAGTAGACAAAATCAGCCTCGGTCTGGCCATATTCCAGTGATATATCATCATCCACCCGATCATTTGAAGGAGCGGAAGAAATTAACCTAAGAAGCTTCTTCAAATCCTTGACGACAAAAATTTGTCTCCCCAACCGGGCAAGGTCTCTTGGACTTGTTGCTTCAATCTCTCCGGAAACTTCATCGAACTATTTAGTTGTTTACAGATATATATATATATATATATCAGATGAACATTTACAGAGAGAAGTGTTTGTAATAAAGTGGCAATAGAAATGAGGCGAGATGGAATGGTTTTATTAGCAAAAAGATAGAATATTTCGAGAGCATATGCCTTCTTTTTTTTTTTTTTGGGGGGGGGGGGGGGGGGGGGGGGAGGTGATGATGTGGCTGGCATGAAAGAGCAGTTGAAAGGAAGAGCACTAGCGGCATATTCGGTTACTAGAGTCATACTTTGAACAAGGGGTACTAGCTAGCAAGCGACTTCAGGGAATAATTAAGTAATATGACCATCTGGGTGATACTCCACGGTAGGGTGACACGTGGGTGAGATCAAACTAGGAAGACCAGAGAGAAAATCTAATAACTCGTGAGATAAAATTAAGAACTGGAGGAGTGACATAACTCCATGACATATAATCTGGAATGTTAATTTTAAATTTATTGTTTTAGATATATTTATGTTTATTTTAAATTAAAATAATATATATATATGTAAAACGTTTAAATTAAAATTCAACGATTTATAATTAATGTTTTGATATTTTGAGTTGACGTAACAAAAGTTATGCTAGCTCTCCATTTTCTTAGATTAACCACAGGACACCACTGCCTAATTTGAATGGAAATCCTACCAATTCCCTATTTTTAGTTTTATCGATCATTTATTCCTAAATTAATTTGCCATGTCGTATGTAGTTAAATTGGTGCCTGGGGCTCGTAGATGTCATGGAAGTCTTGGGTGGGTGGAAATGGGAGTTTGAAGGGATGATTCCTGGGAATCTTCTAATTATGTCTTGGGTGGGTGGAAATGAGAGTTTGAAGGGATGATTCCTGGGAATCTTTCTTAATTAGAATCTTCTAAGCTGAATTAATTGGGAAAAATATGGATATAATATTTAATGAGGGTTGCCCAAATTGAGTTTTGAATTGACATGTTGGATGAGATTCAAGCTGTTAATTTTTTTTAATTTTTATTTTTTTCATTATTAAACGATTATCAATAAATATATTTTATAACGGTTATATTTTGAATTTAACTATTCTTGAAAAACATATTTTTCTAGAGCTTATGTTAAAAAAAAAAAAAAAAATTAAATTCAACAATTATATTTCTAACAATCTATTTTCAAAATATTGTTTAATTGTTTGTTACAAAAGAGAATGAGATTTTTTTCCGTTAAAACGATGAGTAATATCCTATATTAGGACCCGCTTGATAATATTTAAATTTTTATTTAATTTTAATGATTTTTACTTTTTGTTTTAGATGTTATTTTCTTCTTCCAAAATTAAAAAAAAAAATTATGCTTAGTAATTTGTTTATAATTGGAGAGAGAAAAAACTCGAACACCCTCTCTTGTGTAGACTCTCTATCTCCTTTTATCTCCTATACATAAAGATATGATATTGGAGGTTTGGTAAATAATAGCCGGTTAGAGGTTTTTCGGCGATCAAATCAGTGATGGTTTTTCATTATCAAAGGAGAAAGTGAGAGATGGGAGAGAAGGAAAGAGAACCAGTTTTAAAACATACTTCTTTTACGTAACATATTTCTTTTAAATAGGGTTTAATCTGCCATGTTTCTCATAATAAGAAGTGGAGATAGTTAGAACGGTGGGAAAGTGAGATTTCTTCCTCCCCAAGCTTAGGAAAAAATAAGATAAGGGTGTACCACCTATCATGCATATTTTTTTAACCTCCAATAATAATTAACTTTATTTTTAAGGGACGCAAATTTCAGGTATTCATAAAATTATTGAATTTAAAAAAATAAAAATAATAAACACGCTATAATTAAAAAAATAGAATACATGAATATAGCTAAACAGTAAATACCCGGATCTCCCAAAGTTTTCAAAATTAATAATAATAGGAACTTTTTGATAAATGTTATATCTATTTTTATTTTTTTTTCTTTTTTGAAATGAAATTAGTAAACTTAATTTTCAATAATTACTCGACTTATCCAAGGTAATTTCTCGTCGGCTTATCCAAAGTATTAAGTTCTGAAGGTGTCATGACTAATTTTAAGTTCTTGCTTACTTTAAAATTTATTTGTTGGTATTTTATTTAGTTTAAATTATATTTATAGATTTCATATTCTTCAAGACTTAATATGTTCTTATGTATAACGTATCTGATCAGAGAAATCTCAATATTCTAAAATAAAAGTATTTTAAACAGTTGTCCTTCTCGTGGTGCAAAGGATTGCCCATTATCTTGCCACCAATTGCTTAAAAGGCTCCATTTTTTTTTTCTTTTGTTGGTCTTCTTTCAGGCTTGTTGAGAGAGAGGGAGAGAGATCTTGCTACCAATTGCGTGAAGGGTTCCATGTTTTTTCCTTTGTTGATCTTCTTTCAGGCTTGTTGAGAGCGAGAGAGAGAGAGTTGTAACTTTGACTTTTCTTTCAATATATTTTTAGACTTATTTTACTCTCAAATTTTCTCTTTTTTTTTTTTTTTCATATTAATCATTTTTTGTTTACATTGTATTAGTGATTATGAATAGTCATCGGTATGTTTCGTCTTAAATAACCATAGTTATGAGATGTTATCCTTTTATTTGAAAATCAATTATTTTTAATTGAATGGTGAATTATATGAAATATGTATAAGGTAATACGTATACGGTGATAGTAAAATTATTGATATTTTTACTTAGTAAAAAGAGAAAGAGAAAGTCTTGTTTCGCGTATGTGAGAGGTAGAGAGTTGTAATTTTGACTTTCCTTTTAATAAATTTTCACTTAATAAAAAGAAAAAGTAAAAAAAAAATAGGATATTCGTGTTTTAGCGTGAGAGAGTTCATCCTCTGCGACTCCTCCGGGCGGACCCAAGCCTAACTCTAGGTTCGGAGAATTTGGGTAAAGTTGAAGTTGCCATTTGACAGAATGACTAGCAGTAATTTAATATGGTATTTTGGACAAGGGTGGCCGCACCGCGTGACGGCACAGGAAGGAGCGAGGACCCTTTCTGTCATTCAAAGAAGTGTTTAAAATAAAGACAATTGTTTTTAATTTTGATTTTCAACTCTGCTGCTAGCCATCCGATTTATGAGGAATAATATCCAAGGGTGGGTAGAGGGTCTTGAAATCCGTCAGACGTCCAAGGGGCCAACAGCCTCGACGCTTGCATTTATCCTCGGCCCGAATTATACATATACCACAAGAATATTCCCCCAATGTGTGTGATTTTCGATTTTTCAATAAAATAAGAGTTATAAAAAATTTATTTAAATGTATAAAAATAAAATAATATGATGGTTAAAAATTTAAATTTATAAAATTACTTAATTAGGGGTACTTTTTAAAATTATTAATTTAACATTTGAATTTAAAGGGAGATTGAACGTTATTTTAAGAAACTAAAAACCTTCAACAAAATTAAAACTTCATTAATTTTTTAGCTTGACTAATATCTCTAGTGTTTTTTTTATAATATATATATATAGGGGTGGAGTTAAAAATTTATGCATGAATGAACATTAATTATAAGACACAAAAATAATCAATAGAATTTCATAGAAGGAATAAAAAAAAAAAAAGAATTGACTATAGTTGGAAAGAGAATAAGAGAGAGAAAATGGATAAAGTAGGCTGTGATTTTTTTAGTTGTACTGGATAAATTATGTATAATTGTATTAGTGTATATTAAGTTTAAATTTATTTCATTCATTAGATGAGAAAATTTATATTGGGTTATTTTTTTCTTTTATTAAATGGGTACAATTGATATTAAATTAATTTATTTTCCCTTTCTATAAGTGGGTATAATTGATTATAGAACACAATATCAACAAAGCAAAAAATTAATAATATAAATTTATTTTTTTTTGGGGGGAGGGGGGCACGTGCACTGCGGCATCCATGCTTGTATTACGTATATATATGTATTTGCTTTGCTAGGTCCCCTTAGTGTGAGTTGAGGGAGTGTGGGAATGGATGAGGATCAGGATCTAGAGAGAAGGGGCCATCTCCGACAAAGGAGAGTCAATAATCGGCGCTATGGTATCCGTCTTGGTCGTCGCAGGTTCTTAAGGTACCTACATATATAGGTTTCTCTTTAAGAAACCAAAAATATCTGGTTCCGGATTTCCGGCTTCATGCATGTTTTTTTTTATTTTATGGTTTCTGGCCATGCATATTTTTCATTCATCTTCTTCATTTTTTATTATTTTTTAATTTTTCCTCTATATATTCTTACGTTTTATCGTTCAAGGTAAATTAAGTTGGAGTGCTTGCCTCGACAGTCTTATGTCTTAGGGGAAGGCTGTTGGACCAAAAATACAATACGATTCGTACCAACAAAAAATTATAGACTCAGAGAGCCGAGCCCATAACCAGCTCTAACACATATATGTACGCACATATATATATATATATCTTAAATTTATATATCGCTTAAATTTATATATCGTTTTATGTACGCAGGTAGCAAAATCATGATAGCATTTGAAGTTTTAAAAAAAGTTAAAAGAAAATCAGAAGTTAGAGTTAAAGTAACGTAAAAAATAACACGTTTCAAAAGAATTCGAAACTTTTGAAGGATATTTTTGAAGTTTTTGGAGCGGACAAACTTCGAGCACCAAAACCGGCTATATCTTGTCCAGGTGACCATGTGGGATTCTAAAATATTTAACTTGTTTTTTTTTTTTTTTTTAATTTTATTTGGTTCTTGTTTTTCTTCAAAAAGGTCATCACGCGTTCACTTCGGATGAAAATTTTAATTTGCTTAACATCAGCACTCTTCCATAAATCACCAATTTTTGTCAATTTTTAATTTTCTTTACCAAAATTTACCCAACACATAAAAAAAATAAAAAAATTACTGCACACAATATCACTAATTAACTTTTTTTTTAATTTTTACAAATTTGTACCAAACATTTAACGTGACAGCACAATAATAAAAATTAATACAAAAGAAACTCAAAAATTTTTTTTTTATTTATCAGACGGACTCGTCGATTCACCACTTTTAATTTCCAACATTTGAACTTTGTAGTAAAACGGATAATAATAATAATAATAATAATAATAGTAATAATAATAATAATTTCCGAATGCAATTTAAAGCACTGAATTATCTCATTAACCAAGTTGAAGATTGTTGATCACGGTAGCGTGGTGCTTGAGCTTTAATTAACTAATTCCAGCCTTTACGTACCAACGACCAAGTTATCCATATTTATTTGACATGACGAGGTCTGAGTCCATTAAAAAAATTCTCATCGACTAGGAAAGTTAATATTATATTTTATGACAAATATCATATTTCACGCGTGGCTAAAATTTGCAAGCACAACGGAATTGTGAACTAGACAATTCTTTTACTGAGAGAATATTCTATCAGACAACTTTACAGGAAGTTTTGATTAGAATAATGCGTCAATAGAAATTTTTTTAAATGTAAAAAATTTTAACAAGCTAAATATTTCCAAGTGATGAGCTCATAATTCCTCTAACTTATTTATATTCATAATTTTAGTTTTTTTTTTTTTTGACGTAAAATAATGGCCTTGTTTGACAGGACCAAAAAATACCAAAAGTTACCAAAAGTTACTAAAAGTTATACTTTTTTCCAATTACATTTTACCACCTATCACCTTTATATCATATCTTTTGTACTTTTACTGTACTTTTTGGTTTTTCTTTTTCCTTCAAACAGCCCCGATATAGTGCTATAATTTTTTACTAAAATTTATCATCATAGTGATGTGACAATGGTATTTGTATAATAAAATATATGTAAGTAGATTATTATTTTACAAACGATAAGTATATAAATACTCACATTATTCCCACAGTATGGCATTACTTTTGCTTGATTAATTACGATTAGTTTTAACTGTCTTTGTTTTTTCGCTTTCAGTTCTTTAATATTAATTGTTGGTGGATTTATATTTGACCCATTTTGCTTATTCATCATGTAATTACTCATGAGCCATTAGTTTTTGTTTCCCTCAATTTAATTGGAAATTATAATTGCAGTAACAACCTCTTCAATTGTTGCATAGATATATATATATATATATATATTCAT
>QLOD02000009.1:3060782-3073063 GCA_003260245.2 Sideroxylon spinosum
TAATTTGGTTATGCTGGTTTGTTTTCAAGCCCTATGTAAAGGATGAAATAATGTTATGCTTTGTTTGTAAGAGCCATATATGTTAAAAGTTGTTTCAGATAAGCAAAGCTATTGCACTACGAGTAACACTGCAATGCTGGCTAAGCGTTACCCTTATGCCGCAGTGGATGAGACACAGAGAGTATATGTTATGGTACCATTTGTTACAAACAGTCAGAGAACCCATCTCTGAAACTTGATTGTTAGAGCGACTAATCTCAAAAGGCGCATAAACTATCTCATATTAGGCAGTAGGTATATCCGTATGTTAGCATTTTCCCCAAATTGAATGGGAGAAAACCAAAAACTTTCCGGCTTTTGTGAGTTTATTTCTTGCAGTCATGAAAGACCAATTATGGGTCATCTGGTATTCTCATCCCCAAAGGAATATAAATTGGAGAGGTCTGTTTAAGAGAAGAGGTGCAGGTACTCCAAAGGGCAGCGGAACAAAACTGTAGTGAGAGGGCTTATTTTATTGCACTCCACTTGTTATGTTACGCTTAGACATATACTTATTTTTCAGTGATTAAATGAAACGAGAATATGTCACAATTCTTACACTTTTCAAACTGGTATAAGATCTTAATGGAAATTCTTTACCCATTATCAATTCATTTTTAGTTGGATGCTTTGCCAATTATATGGCATACAATCTTATGTAATTTCCATACATGGTTATGCTTGTTTATAAATCTCACATCCTTCAGGTAAGAATTTTTGCTATTTGAAAAACAACCAATAATAATGAATACAAAATAACAAATAAAAAAAAAAATTTAATCATACTTTTGCAGTTAATAGCTAGGAACAAAATAATCCTATAAAATAGACCTTAACTAAAAAGTATTCAATAGTAATAACTTAAGAGGCATAGTTTTCTCCAATGGCTTGTTCAATTTTGTGAACGTGTATGTTGAATCACATTGATCTACTTGCTAAGGGGGTTGGTACGAGGGAATTGAGTCGAATTAAAGGACTGAATGAGATAAGAATCATCTGGCATTAAATTTGAGAGAGGAGAGATAGAAAAACAACTATAAAGCTGCAACTGTATTCGTAAAAATTCCTTCTCTTGATGACACTTCTCTAGTTCTCTCTTTTTCTCCTCTGTTTTCTTCTTTTTCTTTTTCTCTTCTTTCACTAACTAACAACAGTACTGCATCTATAGTCCTTTAACAGTCTTTGACAAGTTTCGATATCAGATCGATTGTAAAGAAAGGTTGATGTAAAAACCTTTTGAATAAAGGGTGACGACACCCTTTAGTCCTCTTATTATATCTTTTCAAGATCTTACCCAATCCTGCAATTAATTAATTTTTTATCCTCTAAATGTATAATTGATTTTTCAAAGTAAAAAAAAATTCATTGATCAGTAGAAGAAAGCAAAAAACTAGGAGGAGTTGAACAACATTGATCAGCATGTACCTGTATAATTGACATTGCTGTAGTTCATTAAAAGCACTATTTTTCGGTGAAAATTGACAATGTCTTCTCTGATTCTTCCCATCTCCTTGTAATCTCTCTCTGCTGCAACTCCTGCATATATAGATACATCAATAAACAAAGTTTTAATTTTCATTCTTGCTCGATCTACGTACTTCATGAATATATATTATGATAATTATGATCATGATATGTGTTTATATATAAGGTGATATTATGAAGATTGAATTACATGTTGGCATTAATTTGCTCGCAGACAATTTTCCATTCATCAAAATCCTTCCAAGAATCAAGCCAATTAAACAAGGAAATAAGATGTTAATTTATACCAAACATATTCTTGGGTGTGTTTAATTCAGGGTAACAAAATGTAAATTTTTTTTGGGATAGTTTTTTTCATCCCTTATATTAGTTTAGAATATCGGTGAATCTTTATTGCGATAGCTTAACAATTATAGGTGAGAATTACTCCCTTATGGGCGTATTAATTGTTATTGGTGGGAGAGGTAAATAACAAGGGGTAAATAAAAAAATTATACCATTTTCATATGATTCTATAAAACAATCCTTTATATATCTCTATCAAATGAGGTTTTATCTTAGTATTCTAAATATAATATAATTATTACCAAATAATATTTATTCTCTTAATTCAAATATAAATATTATGAATTTGGTACCTTTTAATTATTAGTAGAAAACAATTACTTGCTTAATCTTTTACTCCAAAATTTTTATCTCGCACCAAACATTTCCTCAGATGCAACTGTTTGGAGTGATTAAGAGTGAGTTGTAGTGATAAAAAATGACATAACATGAAATAAGTCATGATTTCGTGATTCGTATAATGAGATAAAAAAATAAATAATTTTTAGAGATTTTCAAAGATTTTTAGAAATTTACAACAAACCAAACAGAGCTATATTCTCACACTTAGACTATATTTTTAGTGCCAAATTTTTGATAAATTGGCATTCTTGACTGTTTGTACCTTTCTCGATCGAAAAGTTTGACACTTTTAGATAAATTTAGAAGGATTTTAAAAACGTTGATCAACATTGAAGAAAATTAGAAACTCTTTGATATGCGAAATAGATTAGAAAAAATTGAAAAAAGTTTAAAAATATTTCCCTTGAAAGTCAAGTTAACGAGTATTTATTCGTGGAAATGACAAAAATACGAATTCGGATGAAATTGGGCGGATTTATGCATTTGAACATCGCTTGCCAGATACAAGTAGAGGTAGGAGCCAAGTTTTCTAACTCTTAAGGTCACGAGATTAGATTAAAAACATTCAATAATTTGTTGTAAATTTGTGTGGAAATACTTTACTAATAGTCCTTTTCCTAATGCTTATCATATTCAGCACGGTTCTTTTACCATCACTCAAAAAATTCTTTTCGTGATTTGATTTATAACCATGTTATGTTTGTGCATGGCTGAATAATAATTCTCACGTTATATTCTGAAAGCAATATAAAAAATTTAAATTTATTTGCTTATAGGTAAATTTGAATGTGACATTGATTTAACATGTCCCTTATTCTCTCTAAAATAAAAAAAAATAATAGAAATAAAAAAGAATTCTGAGACTCATAAATAAGACCTAAATTTCTTGGAATAAATTCATGGTATAAAATTATATAACATCATTCTGTCGAATAATTCTAGCACTAGAATTATTCTTAAGCTCAAATAACTATCGAATCCTGAATTTGTTTGTTTATATATAAATTCAATAATAACGTCAGTGTGATTTATATTATTCTTCCTTAAAAAAGAAAAAAACATAAAAAAACTAAATGAAATAGAAAACTAGAAGTTCTATCAGACATGAGACTTTAAGGCTTAGTTTGGTAACAAAATCAAAAAGTTGACCTTTTTTTTTTTTTTAATACAAATCGATAAATATGTTATGTCAAAATTATAAATATACCCTCGTATGTACACTTCATTTTTGTAGCTGGGAGAGATAAAAGTGACTTATCAAATGAAAAAAATAAATAAACTATTTTTTTAAGCTAGCTGTTGAATTTCCAAACAAACCATAATTTGGCTCTTGCATTCCTCCTCTGGGTGACTAGCTTTGTAACTTTAGCTGGCATTAAATTGTCATTTGGGTCGCAACAGGCAAATGAATGTCATTGACGAGTTCATACCAAACACAAAGCTACCATTCTTGCCTAATATCATTATTTAGATCTCACTGTTCGTTGTCTCCTTTGCAAATACATACAGACATGTATATATATATATATATAAACTCACGTACCTTATGGCGGATAATGAAATCCTCTTCTTGTTCCATAAAGAAGGCATTAAACTTGTCGATCTCATTGTTCAACAAGTAGACAAAATCTGCCTCGGCCTTTCCCTATTCAAGCGATGATCTATCATCATCCACCACACCATGAGAAGGAGCGGAAGAAATTAACCTAAAAAGCTTCTTCAAATCCTTGTACGACAAAAATTTTGTCTCCCCAACCGGGCAAGGTCTCTTGGACTTGTTGCTTCAATCTCTTCCCAAACTTCATCAAACTATTTAATTGTTTACGGATCCAAACTCAGCCAATATATATATATATATGAAAGATGAAGAGATTTACAGATAGAGAAAAGGTGTTTGTGATAAAGGAGGTAGTGGAAATGAGGTGAGATGGAATGGTTTTATTAGCAAAAAGATAGAATATTTAGAAAGCATATGCTTTTTGGTGGGGAGGTGATGAAGTGACGGGCATGAAGGAGCAGGTGAAGCATACTTGGAACAAAGTGGTACTAGCAAACGACTTTAGGGAATAATTAATTAATTAATGTGGCTATCTCGGGGGAATTTCACGGATAGGGTGACACGCGGGTGAGATCAAGGAAAACCAAGGAGGAAATAACGAGTAATGGTGGTATTGGGATGAATTGACATTGTGTCACCTACATGTCAAGGCAGTCTTGGGTGGGGGGAACTGGGAGTATTGAGGGGTTGATTCCTGGGAATCTTTATTAATTAGCTGAATTGGGAAAAATATGGATATAATATTCAACCTGTTAATTTTTATAATTTTTATTTCTTTTCATTATTCAATACGATTATCAATAAAAATATTTTGTAACGGTTATATTTTGAATATTCATAGTTCTAACAAATTTGTTTTGGAAAAAAAAATATATATTTTCAAAGAGCTTATGTTCCCCAAAAAAAAAAAAAAAAAAAAATTAAATTCAACAGTTTATATTTTTAACAATCTATTTTTCGAAACATTGTTTAATTTGTGAAATAGAATATATAGCAAAGGATAATTTTATCATTAAAATATATTAAAAGAATGTTACATTAACGATTCATAGACATTACAACACTATTCCAAAATACAAAAGAGAACAAGATTTTTTTACTCGTTGAAAAAGATAAGTAATATCCAATAGTAGGACCTGTTCGGTAATATTTATATTCTTATTTTTTTAACTATTTTTACTTTCAGTTTTAATCGTCATTTTCATCCTCCAAAATAAAAACAAAAAAAAAATAGTTAATTTTTTATAATAATTAACTTTATCTTTAAAAAAAATTTATTGAAAAACTTTTACTAAATTTTTTATAACATTAATTTAATTTAACAAAATATCATATGAATTTAATTAATTTATTACAATAAATTTAATTTAATTTAATTAAATAATTTAATAAATCCTATTTAATCTCCGGGACAACGGTTGGCGTAGATAACATTAGGCTGGGCGTAGCCATCAAAAAGACCTCGAGATTCACCAAACAAGGAGCCGGAACCTTATTACAAAACTCAATGAGCAGAACACTTCGGAATGGGATCAAAGCGCTACTAAAGGCACAAGAAAAGAAAGGGTTCAAGAGCATAAAACAGAGGAAATGCACATGAGAGTCTCCTTGAAGAACGAAGTCTACGGTAAAGAAAGAAAGGTAGGGTGGGCTTCTAGTTGCTCTGCTTGGACTCCGCTTGCCTCCAGGGGTGAACGGAAGAAGGTAATATCCTACTCACTTGAAAAATTATACTAAAATTTTATCAATTTTATTAATTTTTGTCCCCCTATATATTTTCACTTATACTTTAATATATCTTAAAAATATAATTTTACCCTTATTAATCGTAAATCCTTTAGTGGGATTGACTTCTAAAGAAAGGATTATTATCTTTTTATTTTTTTATTTTTATTTTTCCATCTCCTCGGGCAAGACCTTGTGTAACTTGACGTCTTAACCTGTCATCCTAAGCTCAATTAGTTATTATTTAATAAATAAAATCATTTTATTAATAAATTATTATTTTAGTAATAATATGTTTGAGAAAAATTAAGTCTTTTCATATGTAATTATTATTTATTTAAAATTAACTTTAGTTTGATAAAATAAGCTGATGTTAATAATAAATTATTATATATGAAAATAAATTATTCTTATATTTAAGTATTATTTATTAAAACTAATTTTTGAAATTTAATAAAATAAATCATTTTTATCATAAATTATTATTTTAAAATTAATAAAATATTAATTTTAATATGATACAATAAAAATTGGCAAAATTCTCTGTTTATGACATAAAATTGGTAAAGTATTACGGAAGGAAAAAAAAATAAAAAACTAGTGTTTATGACATAAACTGATAGAGTATTTATGAAAGGAAAAAAAATAGTGTAAAAACATAATTGTTTTGTTTATATTTTGGGTATAAATTTTAAAACAAATATTTGTTTGTTTGATAACAAAAGTAAATTCTGGAGTGATATTAGAATATCAAATTCTGGAGTGATTTTAGAATATCCCAGGTCAACAATATATATATTTTTTTATTATGGCCCTGTTTGGTCGGTCACAAAACAACCAAATTTTATAAAAAGTTACTAAAAATTATATTTTCTTCCAATTAAATTTTACCACTTATCACATTTATATCAAATCTTTGTACCTTTTTTACCAAATTTTTTTCCACCAAACACCCCCTATAATTATATTTTTCAGACCTATACTTTTTCTCCACATTTTTTTTTATGTCATTGTACCACTTAACAAGAAATCTAGATGCTCCCCTGCACATGGAGTGTGCCTTACTTTTAGCATGTTTAAGGTGATTGGATTTTGGGCCGAACTCTCTCACATGCAATTATTTGTACAATTTTTTTCCCTAAAGAAAAGGAAAAAACAATTCAAAGGCACAAATGAATCGCCTGACGAAGCCCATCTTCCATTCTAATCCTGTATGGGCTTGTGATCGCATATTGGAAATCGGTAACCCAAGGAAAGGCCTAATATTTTTAACTACAATCGATTAGGTCCTGTTAATTAATGTTGACCATAAGCTTTGTTCGACCTTTTGGGCTGAGGGATTGTGGTAGAGTTAGAACTAGTCAGTTCGAGATGGGCCTAGAAGACAGGGATATTAAAATTACCCGTATCCGACGGGTATCCGTTTTATCTGTACCGTTTGGAGAGACTATGGAAATAGTAACAATGGAGACGGAAATGGGCATGGAAATTTTACAATTTCTCAGAACAGGTGCAAAGAAGGGGACGAGTATGAGGATCTCTATCCGTCCTGTATCCGTTTAAATAATAATTATTAATTTATATATATTTTTAATATTTATCTAATATATATTTTAAATATATATTTTTATTTTATATTTTTATTGTTATATTTATAATATTTATTATATATAATATATGAGTTATAATTGTTATTATGTTTAGTGGATAAACGGAGATCGAGACGAGCAATCCATTACCTAGCAAGGATGAGTATGGGGAAAATTTTTACACCCATGGGGGTGTAAGAACAGGTACGAGAATGGATATTATTAAACGGCAACAAGAAGAGAGACTGAAAAGGTCATATCCATCTCATATCCACTTTGTTGATATTCCTACTAGAAGGAGCCATGTGCAATGGACCACTGGACTTGGACTTTGATCATCCGATCACATTGGAGGAGAAGATAAAACCAGTGATAAAGTTTGCTTCCAGGGTAAACAATTTAAACAAACCACCCAACATTTAAATGGATTATCTAGAAAATCCATTCATATCTCTATTTTCTGTTACAAAATTTCCGATAAATAAAAAATCTATCAAAAATCTTTCAATAATGTTAACTATTTTAAACTTTGTCATTCATTGGGTGGATTCTAGAAGTGACCGTCTTGGGTACGTTTCATGCTTTTGCTCCTTTTGTGAACAATTGATCCATCTCTTCTGGATTGTCATGTCCCTAAGGGTGTTTGTAACCCGAATTAGTGAAGAAAAAAGAAAAGTGATAGGAAATTAAATTATATATATATTTATTTATTTATTTATTTTTTAAAAGTCAACCCAATAAAATTTTAATTCTAAACTAGTTAAATATACTATTTTTATTATAATTAAATAAATAAAAGCTTATTTTTTAATAAATACTATATATTTTCTTATTTTTTTAACTATACCAAAAAAAGAAAAAATTACACATTTCATTTCATTTTACATTCTCATATTTTTTTTAACCATACCAAAAAATAAAAATAAGATTCCATATATATATAGTGATATATCTAACTTAAAAGTATATATTCCTATAATATCTCTTACACCCACTGGTGCTTTGGTTAAGTTATTTCAACTGCCTCTCATCTCATCCAGAGCTTTTTTAATAAATTTTTTCTCTTTTTATTTTTTTGTTAGATACACCTCATCAAATATTTGATTGTGCGATAGTCAAATTCAATTTGACACTTAAATTCAAATTCCTACACTTTCATCCATTGCCATTATAAACCACCTTCGGATAAGATGGAAATTGTCCGGCATGTGTCACGTCCATGTGTGCTGTTGTTGATTTCTTCCATTGAGTAGCTTCACATCCACATTCGCTGATGTTGGTTTCTGTCATTGAGTAGTTTCACTTAAAAGAAAAAAAAAATAGAAAAAAATAAAACAAAGCATTACCAAGAACCTTAAGGATAGGGAGTCAACAACGAAACCAATCAACTCACCAAGAGCTTGGTTTATGTAAAGTTCTCAGATAATATTTATGTATATTCAAAAGCTGAAGTAAATTATCCCTTATATTCTATATATATTTTAATATATATTACATAAATATTGTATTATATACTTTAGCTTTTTAATAAATATTAACTTTACTTAAAAACCTTGTGCAAACCAAGCCCTTATTAAGTTGATTTTGTAACTGATTCCTTATCTTTAAGGTCCTTGGTTTGGTTCTTGGGATTAGCATAATTTATAATGCTTAATTATTAATTTTTTAAAGAGAAGCTACTCCATGGCAGCAACTCACATCAGGCAACACCAGCACACGTGAATGAGTAGGGATGGTAGCAGATTGAATAGGAGTTATGTATTGCCTCATATTTTTAATTGGTTACTGATATTTTTACTATCAAGAACAAAGATTAAATTTTTTTTAACTGCAACAACTTTATAAGTAATTTTATATTTTAATAGACTAAAAATATTATTTTTAAATGAAAGTATTTAAATATTTTTTACTTAGTAAAATCTATTGTATTACTTTTATAAAAATAAAATTTAAAGTAACTAATCTCATATTTGATAACGTTTTACACCTCTACTATAATTAAGTAAAAAAAAAAAAGATTATGTCCATTTGGTGCAAAATTATTTGCTGAAAAAATCTAAAAATCTCTAAAATTCTTTGTTATACTTTTACATTTCTTTCCCTCTCAAATTCAAAAAAAATAGTGAAACATCTTTTAAAAAAAATAACATAACTAGAATTCCGCTAATCAAATGGGCAAAATCTTTTTGGGGATGTCACCACGAACTCCTAAACTATCAAATGACACCCACTGTTTTTTGTATATTGTCCCAACGGAAAGTATCAAACTATTCTGAAGATTTTCCTACTGCTCAATTCCGGCTGATGCAAAAGTCAAAAAATTCTAACCAAAACCATTCAGACAGAACCAAAAAACTGTTCTGACGGTTTCTCTTTCCAAAAAGTTAACACAAAATTCAAAAAGTTTCACTATTCATTTCTGAAAAACGTGGTTTAGTGGCTATGCACCAAATGCCAAAAAGTTTTCCAAACCATATTTTTTGCCCTTTTTCGTTGTTTTTCGCCGCGCCAAACGAACCCTTGTTATAACGAAAACCAAATTCTAAGTTTAAAATAAATTATTTGGTATTAGAATCTTGAGTTATTTGGTATTAATTAAATGGACTCTATTCTTTAAACATAATATATATAATTTAGTATTCGAATTGATGGTATTATTTGCATAAATTGAAATTTCTGATGATTTAGCCTGATAATCTAGTAATTTAAACAAATAATAAGATAATACTGGTTAAGTGCCCATTAAATAGATAATCGGTGCGGTAATTTGGGCTATAATCAGGTAATAACCATTGGGAATCCTATAATCAAGGTAATTAGGGTGGGTTTGGATAATACTCGTCGAGTACATTACATCTATCATCCATGTACCGGTATCCTGTAGTTATTTCATTTTTATATTCTAAACCACCCCATATCCATAAAATTTAAAAATAACTGCACTTATCGGATCGTGATTGGACGACTAGCCGTCGGGTCAGTTTGAAATTGTTTGATACATGGCAGACAATTTACACATTATCCGAGGGTGCCACATCATCATTCTATCACGTCATCACTCTACCACGTGGACAATTAACAATCGGACACATGGCGAACTTTTTCCACAACATCTGAGGGTGCCACGTCATCACTCAGCCACGTGGACCATCTTGCTAAATGACAATTTTACCCTTGCCTTAACAGTGGTTTGTAACGGGTAACTGACGAAGGGATCTGATTGCTACATGACTGAAAGTGTAGCAATTTAATTATCGCATTTGAAACCATTGGGATCAAAGTGAGATCGAGGGTAAAATGTAGGGATAATTTTTGTACTTTACCTTTTATTATCCTTTTAACCATCTTTTATTGGTAGGTTATGAATACCAGATTATCAATATGTATTCGATTACAGTTAGAAGATTATAGCCAGTTAAAAATGCATATAGGATATCCATTTGGTTCACTTATTTAATTTTTTTTTTCACTTGAATTGTTTTAAATGATAGAGATAATATTTGATTTCGATCTGATTTAACCTCTTGCCATATCCCAAGCACATGAAGCTAAGGGTGTGAAAAACATAGAATGATATATGAATATTTAAAAGAATTATGACTAAAATGAATTTATTCAAATTAAAAAAATATTTTTACTTTGCAATTCCAAAAGTGACGGACGCAAAAAAGAAATTGGCTACCTATGAATCTTCGAATATCGGACCCCTTAGTTGGTCAAGTTATTCGGATAATGATTGCACAAGTTCTTCACAGCCCGAGGGATTCGGGAAGTGAGGTTAATTAAATAATAAAATATTTAATTGATTAAATTTTGATTAAAAATTATAGTAAAAATATAAAAATTTAATATAAAAATAATATGTGATAAATTTTAATTAAAAAATATAAAAATTTGATAAAAATTAATAAATTTTGATTAAGTCTCACTAATCAAACACCTCCAATGATATTACACCTGCACAAAAGTAACATTAATGATTACCAACTTTTACTTTGACTTGAAAGATTACTTAAATGCTACTTTGTAAATTGGAGCCGAACCCAGCCGATAAACATACCTATCATTACCTGAATGTGACAATCGATGCATGAGCACATTCATGCGCTCAAAATTGTGACTTCGGCATCTAAATGGGCCCAATTAGACTCTCATTGTTTCTTGTCGGGACATAAAGTGGGTCCCAGGTTGATCCGTTCCCTTGCGTGCGAATGGACGGAGTTGAACATTGTTATTTTAAAGAACGTCACAACTCTATGGCATGTCAATTTCTTCGAAAATGGTTCCCTTTTCTATTTTTTTATTTATATTTTTAAAATTTTGTAAATAGATAACAAAAACACTATTTTTTTATTTATATTTTTAAAATTTTGTAAATAGATAACAAAAACATGTTTATTAAATCTGTTTCTATTTTTTTGTTTTCAAAAAAAATAAAAATTTAAACAAAAAACTAAAAACAAAAAAAAAATGTTTTCACTTTGTTTTCTTTTTCTGCCGTAAGTATTTATATATATTTTATTACTTTATCTATTTTTGTTTTATCATATTAAAATAAATAACTTTATTCAAATATTTTATTAAACTAAAATTTTAATAAAAATATAATTTATTTAAATAAATATGTAATATATTTTTAACTTATTTTTAATAAATAATTTAATTTTAAATTGATTATTAATTAAATTTATTTAATATGAAATATTAATTATTATATTATTTTTAATAAATAAAAACTATAAAATATTCAATATAAAATATATTCAATATAAAATATAAAATATAATTAATATAAAATATATTTTATAAATAATTTTGATAAATATTATTTAATTTAACAATTATATTTTATTAAAGATAATTTAATAAAAATATATTCAATATTAGTTAAATTAATTAATATATTTTAGTAATTAATTTAATTTAACTACCTGAACTAATATTGAATATATTATATTAAATTATTTTTAACAAATATCATAATTATATTAATTAACTAAATTAAATTTAATAATTACTTTAATTTAATTAGTTTTAACTAATATTGAATATATTTTATTAAATTATTTTTAACAAATATCATAGTTAGATTTATTAATTAAATTAAATTAAATAATTAATTTAATTTAATTTAGTTATTTTTAACTAATATTACATATATTTTATTAAATTATTTTTAATGAATATCATAATTAAAT
>QLOD02000009.1:3364291-3380336 GCA_003260245.2 Sideroxylon spinosum
CGCAGATCAATCACTTCTCTGAACATACTGGTTCAATCAATTAAAAAAGAAAAAGGAAAAAAAAATGAAGATTTTTCTCAAAATTTGAAGCTGCCAGACATAAAGGAAAACCACCACTCTTTTAAAATGATGAAAATGCCTTGTGATTGTATATTTGTATTCTCCATGGCAACCACCCACCCACAATAGCTCACTTAAAAGACATAATAAAGAACACAAAATTGGAAGGATTTCAACCACAAGATTTAACGATAGAATCACAGGATTAAGCTCCGAAATGCATGCTTTTAGGTGAATGTTATAATTATTTATTTATTTTTTTGCCATTCGAACCGAGTGATCATGAGGCCATTTGATAGCTCAAACTATAAGACTTTTCTTCCTCCAAACTTGTATACAAATGAGAGCAAATATTGATTATGCTAATCACAGCAAACAATAAAAAAATATTAATTTTATTTCATAGGTACCAATGAAATGATCCCCAAATTTTATATTTTATAATATTATATTATATACAATGACATATTGTTTACTGTGTTTTTTTGGTATTGATTCGAGTTGGTTTGTGTATACTAATCCGAAAACAAAACCAAAAAAGTAGTTACTAATTTTTAACTCAAAACCGAACAAAGCAAAATAGTTGGATTAGTTCGGTTTTTAGGTTATTCAATTTTTTTATACACCCCTCCCTAATACTGACTGCGATTGCACATAATAAGTAACACAAATCGGTCGGATTTGAAGCACAAAATTTAACGATAAAATCACAGATTGAAGCTCCAAAATGCATACTTTTAGGTGATTTTTTATATTTTGTTTATTTATTTTTTGCCATTCGAACGAAGGCAAGCCGGAAGGAAGAAAGGAAAATTTAGTAGGCTATCTTTTCTTTGCAAGAAAAAGGAACACTCGCTTCACACAATCTCTAAATGTGATTGATGCCTCTCACGGAGATTTTACATTTGCTTCACACAATCTACAATAAATAAATGGTTACATTATTTGGTCTTTCCAAAATTATTGACCAATTCTGGCCCTCACAAATCCAGTGATAATCGTAATGGAAGGAAAATTTGAAAAATACTATATATATCAGGTCACTAGTGTAGAAGGGGGCATTCAAGCATTCAGCTGCCTCAATTGCCTTAACCGTTCACTCATCGCATCCCCCCCCTCTCCCCAAAAAAAAAAAAAAAAAGACAAAACAAACGGAGCCTAAGATTCAGCTGTCTTGGTTGCTTTGTAAGTGTTCACTAGTTGCACCTGCACGTCCTGAGAAACTGGTAAATGCTCTTTGTATTCCATAGTGAACTCACCCTTGCCCTGCACAGAATTTAACATCAACGATACGATCAATTACAACATAAGTTCCAAGCTCAGGAAAGAAATATTCTGCGCATGTTTACTGAACTCTCTCTCACCTGTGTCATTGAACGAAGAGCTGTTGAGTACCCAAACATATTGTTGAGAGGGACCTGAAAAAGCAAAGAACTAATTCTTCAGAAGCTAATGATAGTGATAATAGGTGTTAACTGCCATGATCCCTGAAATTAAATTAAAACTAGCGGCAACAAAAACCATGCTTCTCTTATTAATGATTCTTAGTTCATGAATGCAAGATAAACTGGTCCTTCAACACAATAGAAAGCTGGATTTCCGGCATTTGTACGCTATCCCAAATGCAAAAACGCCTTCTCTCAAAACCTCATACAATCCTGTTGGAAATTTTAGGATTGAAGTCCAATACAAAAGTCTCACCATAACCATCCATAATCAAGTTTCGTTCAGATGATGACAAGAAGTTAATAGTCCCCCTTGATGTGGTTGGTGATATACAGATCAGCAAATATGAAAATTTTGGTAGGAAGAGACGTGGTTACTAAACGTGGAGTTTCGTGGTCCCACTTCCATCAATAGATTGGCATGCCCGGCTGGGAATGTGATTGCGAACAAAAAACAAGAGTGGTATTTTCACTCAATCTACAGGGAGATAACTTATTTAGCACCAGATATTTCAATTTTCATCATGCTAGGCACAATAGTAGGCCCCTTGTCATCATGTTTCTTCACTTGCAAAGAAGCTTCAAAATGAGTTCCATATCCAAAACAAAATAAGATGAATCCAGTACTATATCCCCTCCGCCCTTTTTCTCCTTTTGATCAATTATACATAATGGACAAAAGCGAACTACTCAATCTAAATAAAGGCATTCCAATCTTGAAATGTTCTTCTGCTCTGTTCCTTCTATATTAGCCAAGTTAAACAAAAAAAAAAAGGCCATCGTACTATCATAATTGATATGCCTCTTGAATTGGTGCTAATTTTAGAATTCCAAGTTTCTAACTGAGCAAAAAGGGGTGAATGAACAATATGTAACTGAATGTAACTTATGCCAATGAGTTCTAAGAAACATATGCAAAATCCAAGTACCACAATAATATGATGTTATCTGCACGAAAATGGGGAACAAGAAAAACAGACAGCCAAGATACAAAGCAACAAGAAAAATAAGCATGGGAATCGTGGACATTTGCAGTCAATGCAAACATATAATTATTAACACTTTTTTATTGGAAAGAAGATAGTCATGAAAGTTGTGTGAATTAAAAGACAGAACACATACATGAGCAGTGATCACGGAGTCATCTCCGTCTTGATCATTCCCCACAATCATGCCTTTTCTCCTATCGTATCACAAGTGCACTTCCAAGTTTCAGTCCAAAATATTGTTGGAAGTCAAATGATATTCTGTTATAAAGAAGAAACAAAATACTCACTTGTTGATATCACCCGTCACCGTGCCCTGAAATTCTGTTGGTGCTTTCAGTTCCACCAGCATTATAGGTTCCAATATCACAGGTCTTGCTGCTGTATAACACTGTTCCATAAAATAGCAATGTGAAAAGCCCAGTATGGAATTTGAGAAGAGCCTGAAAGCTTCAAAGGTATGGTTGGTACAGGTACAAGTCTTAAGAATCAGATCTATTAGTTTTTCTTATTCAAGGATACGGAAACAAGGGGAAATATTCATATATTTAATCAAATTATTTTATTTAATAGAATAACATGGTATTAACAAGGATACATGGAAGTATTTCATACATAAAACCATAACTGAAATACTCAAGCATAACCTTGTTAATTCCATTTTATTCTGTAAAATAAAATAATTGTATTAAAAAGATGAATAACTATGTGCTAAAATTGAATTTTTAAATATGCGTCTAGTTATATTGGGACACAAATATTATACCCTTATCTAAGTATCCTTGTTCAACATTGATATGCCATGTATTTAGAAGAGTCTATGTAACATAGAGACAATCTATAATAACATAAACTTTACTACTGCCATTGGATGTAATAAGCACCTGTCTAAAAGCATATATAGCTGCTAACTTGAATGCGAGTTCACTAGAATCTACAGCATGTGATGCACCATCCGTTAAAACAACACGAATATTTTCAACTGGATGTCCAATTAACGAACCCCTGCAAAAACAGGACCATGTTACATATAATAAGTACCTAATTAAAATTTGGAAGAACTCGATGTAACACGGTAATTTTTTTCTCTTTTGGGTAACTTAACACAGTTCTTTAATAATAGCACCACCCAAAAAATACGAGCAGTGGTAGTGTTGGTGGTCGTAAAGTGGAGGTTGCAGTTGTAATGATAAAGATGCTATAGTAGCAAATAACATAAACAATAATAAGACTTGGTAGTAGTCGGGATGTTTCAGAGAGCTTGAGAGAGAGATCTCAACATACTTTCTTCCATTTTTAAAGAAAAGGTTAAACAGTTATTCCACTTTTAAAAAATAATCTCATTAAATTATTTTCTATCAGTGTGCTGCTTGATTCACCCCCCCCCCCAAAAAAAAAAAATAAAATAAAAAAGGAAAGAAAAAGGAAGCATGATAAAACAAGAATCTACCATGACAAAGAAAAAGGAAGCATGATAAAACAAGAATCTACCATGACAGCTAATTTCCACCACAAAATTGCAACAACCAATTTCTATAACCAATTTGCAACATCCATATAGAAAGCAAAAAGAAATCATAACACTCACGAATTGGCAGCTTCTTTAAAACCTTTTTCAATTGCTGGTATAAAATTTGATGGTATAGCTTGTCCCACAATCATGTTTTCAAATTCAAACTTAATTGGTGACCCGTGTGGAAGTGGTTCAACGTACCTGCAATGTAAGATACATATATATTAAATAGTAATTTAAGCTAAATAATGCAAATTGACTTGCGAATCACATAATTTACATCATGTCCAACAATTAACAAGCACAACCAAGCCTAGATAAGCTTTGCTGTCAGCTTCTTTTCCTAAGTGATCATTAAAAAACAGGCTATAGATAATAGATCAGAAAAATTACCCTTTTTAACTAAACCAATATTGGTCACTAATGACTAAAAGACAATAACAAGAAGTTTACAGGATTTTGAGCAAGTCTGAAAGTGAAAGAAAGATGAAAGTAAAAAATCAGGGTAAATTACACATATCTCTCCAAAACATTAGGGAAAATACAAGGACCTCTCCCACCATTTCAAAATTTATACATACCTCCCTTGTCTTCGAAACAGTTCTCAAGAAGGACAGGAGAAATGAGCTCCTCTTCAATCCCCCCGAGCTTTAATATATCTCGAGGGCATTTGAGTCTTTTTAACTAACCATATTAATGACATTACATGATAACTTTTGAAAATAAGGGAGGTCTGTGTAAGTTTGAAATGGTGGGGAGGTCCCTGTATTTTCCCCAAACATTAAGGTATGTGTAATTTACCCAGTCATATTAGGTCATGCAACAGGTGATAAAACTCCAACATATCAGTGATCAACTGCTTTGGAATGAAAAAAAAAAGTAGTGAAGCAAGGACTTTTGTCGTAATCTGTGCATGAGTGATCCCTTGAATAGGGCTCAATTAACATGGGTTAGTTTATAAATATCAAAAGGGGATTTAAAAACATCCTACACGGCAACAGTAATAGTTCATGATGCAAGATTTGATGATGTCACAGTTATTAATACATAAATGGGCATTCTAAGTGCTATAGGCAATAAAAATGACCAGATGGTTGATTCATTTTCAAATTTTATTTTTCTTGTAATTTAAATTTAAACTAAATTAACAATCCTTATTTAACCAATAAAAACAAAATCACAACAACCTGCCAGGAAAAGAAGTAAAGGACCATCTTCTGTTCTTACCCGCACACCCTTCCATATTGACCTTGCCCTCCAGATTGCTTCTTGTGTAGATAGTCAAATTCAGCACGTTGGGTAACTGTCTCTCTGAAGTTAACGCGAGGCTTTCCAACAGTGGCATCAACCTCAACAAGGGCAAACAAAAGAAGAAATTAGGAAGATTGCAAAAACCATAATAACATTAGCATTTAGAAGTAATACAAATAGCCATAATGGCAAAACCAGTGAAGGACTAGGCACCTTGTATTCCCGCCGAATGCGCTCAACATATATGTCCAAATGCAGTTCTCCCATTCCAGAGATAATTGTCTGCGCATAAGATCATTCTGGTGTCAAGGTAATGCATGACAGAATTTTTTTAAGAAACGTAGAAATGAAAACTCAGCCAAACTAAATTAAATTAAATAAATAATGAATGAATGAACATTAAAGATCACACCTGGCCACTTTCTGCATCCAAACCAACACGAAAAGTAGGATCCTCTCTCTGAAAGCGATTTAATGCTTTTGAGAACTGCAAAAGGACACAAGATGAAGACCCTTTATTCTTATCTTATTACTAAATTTTCATATTTGAATGGAATTACTCACTTGTCCTCCAGAATCTTTAGAAACTGGTGAAACAGCTAGTGACATCACAGGCTCAGGGACATTCATAGAAGTCATCGTGTATCTAACTGATCCATCAGTAAAAGTATCGCCTGGCAAAGTATAATCATAATAAATACATAAAGAAAACAAAGATGAAGTTACCAACTTGAGCAGTGTTCGATGAAGCTTTACATCAACAGATCCCAACAATGCAAAAATTCTCTAGTGTTAATATTACGACACACCACACACTCATGGAGACTTATCAATGTCCATTTTGGACTTATTTGACACGCATCCTGAGAAAACAATAGCTTTCAATAAGATCTTGAATTATAGGGAGGAAGATGGGTACCTGAAGCACAATCTACACCAAATACAGCTACTATTTGACCAGCATGTGCCTCTTGAATGTCCTGCAGCAAAGAAGACCCCCACAAAAAATAAAAAAATATAAAAATAACAGTAAGCAAGCCAGAGGTAAGGCAATAAAGATGTCAATGAAAAGCATTTGATTCCTAAACAATTTGCTCAAAAACCAACCTCCATCTCATTTGAATGCATCCGAACCAAACGCGGAACCTGCAACAATTTAACTTTTGAATTTCAGGAAGTATCGGAAACAGAAAATCACTTAAAATCCTGAGTCAAAAACAAGAAATAGTTAGTGGCAAATGAAAGACTGGCATCCCCATTTTTCCTGATAGAAGTACTTGCTTTTTCAATAGAGTGAAGCATGTCACGGTCATGTTATTATCATTTTTTACAATAGCATTGGTCCTTGTCATGTCTACACCAAATTGTAACTTTCCTTGAGGCAAGACTCAACCAATAGACCGCAAATTAAAATGAATAAGGAGATTTCGCATCTACCCTTTCAAAATTGACTTCAGTAAAATTGGATATATGTCACAAGAGCCTTCTACAATCTAAAATTAGTGAATAACATATGAAAACACCCCATCCTATCCCTTACACAGCAATTGAGACCAAGACCAACTTTTATTTCAATTATTGCTCAATATACATCCCTAGAATATGTAAGCATAGAAATCTAGCAAATAATTTGTGTAAATGCAAAAACTTGCACCAAGCTTGCATGTCAGGTCTAAAGATGTTTACATCATTTATCTTAACTCACCTTAACCTTCTTTCCTGTGTTCACGTTGATTATGAAATCACCCTTCTTAACAACTCCTTCATAAATTCTTCAAATAAAAAAACATGCAGTTAGCAATATTTGTTTAACTGTAACAGTAACAGTATTTTCTCAAAGCCCAGTACATGAATGCAGCCATTAGAGATGTGGCACAATACAGCAAAAAATAAAAAAAATCCAGTGCATACCTTAAATACGTTAACTGACCAAAACGCCCTTCTTCCAATTTAAAAGCCAAAGCTACAAGAGGTCCAGTTGGTGTTCCAGACAACATAACCTAACAGCAGTTAACGATTTGACATAAATACAAATCAAAAGTGTTCACAAGAATCAGTCATTCAACTAAATACCTTCTCTTCATTTTTAGTCTGGTCAAGAGCATGGTTACTAACTTCACCGGGGTGAGGCAAATAGCTAAGAACACCATCAAGAAGAGGTTGCACTCCCTGCGGTCCAGAGCAAAAACTTGGCATCTCATAATTATGAAAGCAAGTAGCATACATACAACATATCAGATTTATAAAAAGTGAAAATCTATTAAAAAAAAGGGAAATAAATAGCCATGGAAATGAAGAGACACTTCCTATTATCCTGAATATTAAAAGCAGCAACAAAAACTGTCCAACCCAAAAAAGAGAAAGGCAAGAAAAGAAAAAAGAGACCATTAAGCTCAAGTCATTAATTACAATAAAGGCAATGCACGTTGTCATCACCTCCCAAACAGTTACCCAAATTATAAGGAATTCTCAGAAAAGCGTGCAAAATTTAAAATTTGACACTGACCATGGATAGAAATATAAACAGCCTTTCCATGCAAGAACCAAAGAAATCTATAAGCAACGCAAGAAAAGAAGTTCTCCAATAGAGAACATCGTAAATTACTAAATTTGGATAGATGAATTAAGTAAACTTTAATTATGGAATCACAGTTTTCAAATCAAGATTTGAATTACAAACCCAAAGTCTAGTTTCCTGAATTGTCAAGCAAATTGAAATCAGAATGTAAGAACAAAGGATATAGTAATATGCAACTTTTTTAGTGAAATATCACTTCTGAGCAACAAAATTGATAGTTGGCATGGTCACCATTCACCAATAACTCTTCCGCTCTCTATTTTTCTCCTTCTTTATTGAATTTCTTACAGTTGGATATGAAAGAGATGCTAGTACAACAACAGGAAGATCATTAGAATTCAATGTATTAACAAACACATGGCTTCAGCCAAACTAGAATGTTACGTGTAGCCACAAAGAAATCTTTTAATATTTTGAATAACTGATTTCCATTTTTTAATAGTTATTCAATTTTTATTATTTTACGAATTGCCTTCCTTTTTTTCACACCAATAATTCTGACCCACTATCTAAGAACCATACGAATCTGGGAAAAGGACACAGGCCATGGAATTTTAGAAAAATAAAAAATTAGAACGTGTATACACCAGAAATTCAGCGAAAATATATAGCATTTTATATATCTTTTGTCAGTATATATAAAACATTTCTAAGAAAACATTAAAACAAATAACACTAATTCAGTAATTAATCCATAACCGTTATCTTTTGACAAGTTAAAAAAGAAAAAAAAATGAAACAAAATATGACTTGGTTTTAGGGATTTCAGATATTCAATTTCAAATGTGCCCTAAGCCTGTTTGATGTTAAATATATAAATAAATCGGCACGCAACATCGCTTGTCTGATACATATCTAAGTGTGTCCAAGGAATACGTGTGCCAGGTAAGTGGCGTATATGGATATGAAACTTGTTTTGGAGTATCTATGCTTCCTAGTCTTCAACAGATCGACTCATCCAACTACCATAAATTTATTCATTTTTTATTTTCCTCCAAAGTTTTTTAAATGAAGCTTCCTATGTGTTTCAGTAATTACAAATTATTTAAATAAAAAAAACATTTTTGCAACTTCCATGAGTCCTATAATATTTTAAAACAAAAAGGTTTTCAGAATTTACTATGAAGCTTTTTTATTTATTTCTTCTCACTTTTTTGCAAAAGGGGCCAGTGCGCAAGTTATTTTGACTGTAATCAAAACTGGAAGGCTAAAAAAGTCACACAGATTGCTAATCATGAGATTCTCTCCAGATTCACAAATTATTAACATATCAGGCTCAATCTAACAATTTGCAATGAGAATGGGTTAAACCAAAAGATTTGAACTGGGAAAATCGTGAGATTTGGCAACCATGAATGATTAGGCCTTGAAGGAGAGCAGTGCCTCAAGGCCCTCAACTGATATTTAAAGTGACATCTGTAATTAGGGGGAATAGCAAGCCAACTTCTTGAAGAACCATTTATTTATTACATTTGATCTTTCCTCCTCAATCAATGAATATTATGTATTTTTTGATAAAGATAAAGGCAAATATTAGCAGCATTTTTTCCTGGCTTTGCTTTGTCTGGCTAGCATTTGAAATTTGTGAATCATGGCTCCTGGCTTTATCAAGTCCTCTTCTTTGTATTCCAATTCTCTCCCGCCCCCCCCCCCCAAAAAAAAAAAAAAACCAAAAAACTAAAAATAAAAAATTAAGTAAAAACTGTTGTCTCTTATCTTATTTAAGTAAAGAAATAATAATCTATGGCCAAACATGCACTAACTAGAAAAAGCAAATTAAAATAAATAATTTAAAACAAAAGGAGAGAGAGATATGTAGACTGTTAGTTAAAAAAAAAAAAGAAAGCAACTCATGCAAAAAAGCAATATTAGGTATCTAATTGTGCAATTTGGAGTGGAAATACCAGAAAGAATACGCATATCTACCAAAGGAAAAATATGATCAGATCATACCTTATTCTTAAATGCACTACCCATGAATACGGGAATGAATTTTCGTGCTACGGTAGCTCGACGGATCGCCTCCTACTCAAAGGAAAGAAATTCAATACTGTAAGCATGACAGGAAATGAGAGTATATTTCAGCTGAGGCCAAAATCAGGAAGCTTCAGATAATAATCTAGCATGAATATTCAGTGACAAATTGGCACAAACAAACAATAGAAAAACATTCAACTGGCAGGATCACTAAAAAGATTGCCTGGTAAGTATATCCAATAATTTAAAGTGTCAGTTTCTGGTCATAACGTCATTAGCCAATTATGTCACAACAACGATACAACTTGTTACAGCTGTAACTTACGATCAACCAACAGATGAGTCAGAAATATTTTTGGGAGAAAAATGAAATAACTGTGATGATTGTTGTGTACAAAATTGTCAAAACCTTAAGACATCCACTACTAAAATGATCAAGCATGAAACAAAATATGGTTTACAAAGTAAATATATGTTTTTGATACATAAGGGGGTGAGGAAATGTCTCGAAGATTCCATCACTCTCGGATATGATTTTTGGTGCTGCAAAAAAAAAAAAATGCCCTATGACCAATTTGTGTTGATTTTGATATGAGAAATGATATGGCAGAGGGAAAAATCCAAGACCACAAAATACCCATTTTATCTCTATTTTCCAAAAATTTTAAATGACAAATATTACTATTGTAGGGTAGAAATAATTTAGGTGCTACTACCAAAATTATGCATAACAATCAACAAGAAAAAGAGTTGGTGATGTGTGCTCCAAATTCTCAATACATAACAGTATCATCAATAGCTAGGTCTGGGACAAACGATCCAGTAAATTTATATGGCAGACACACGTATAATTACACTGCATCAATAAAACTTGAAATCAGCCACTTCTTTGAACCATGTACAGAAAAGCAATTTTTCATTTGCCAAAATGAAGCCACTGAGATCTACAAAATTTTCCTGAAAGGCAGATATAGAATTCTGCCAAGTTCAAGCCACCATTTTATGCCGTATGCTTATGAGATATTCATGAAAATCCACAATATGTGACCTTTCCTTAGAGAATCCAGCCTTTTACTGTCTATCATACCTCAAGCTCAGTGGATGATATGGGCTCATCAGAAAGAAACAACTCAGCTAGTTTATCATCAGCCTCGGAAACCACTTCAATTAGTTCACGTCGTTTTTCAGCAACCAGTGCCTCCATATTAGCAGGCACTTCTTCAGCAACAATATTTTCGCTGCAGAAAGGCACAATATAATAAACAAAAGGGGCAGCAAGATAATAACATAAATGAGAAGAATCTAGAGCTTATGAAGCAGACCCACTGGAACCGTGAAAATAATAAGCTTTTAACCGCACAAGGTCAATAAGACCCTGAAAGTCATCTTCCAAACCAACTGGAACTTGCACCGCAGCACTGTGATGTCTAAGCTTAGATCTTGCCTACAAACAGGACAATTTAATCAGAATTTGGGAAGCACCCAATATAAAGCAGAAACAGAGTCCATTAAATCTAAGCTCATCCCAGTTGATAACAAATGTGTCTGACAAATGGAAACGATAAAAGTATACTGTATCAGAGGTTGAGCAAAAAATTATCATATATAAACACAAAATGCATCTAAGACAAAGGATGGGCTTATTTACTAGACTATGTACGTGAACAAAATATAATGGCCCACCACAACACAGTCATCAGTGTATGCTAATCAGAAGGCCCCCTATCTTCCAATGCAGTGACCCAATTAAAATGTTTTGTGCACAATTTCATTTCTTTTTTTTTTTTTTCTTACAGATCCAAGCAGTTGATTTTGTTATCATCAAGATATCTGTTTGGGCTTCAATTAAACAATTTGACTGCATTGCAAGGAAAATACGAACTGAATATTCTACTTTATAGCCATCACTGCAAAGCATATTTGTATTCCAATTATTAAAAACTAAAACTCAAAAATAGATGATAAGAATAACCTGGTTGAGAACTTTCCATGGATCTGCCCCCATTCGGTCAAGTTTATTGATGAAAGCAAGTCTTGGAACCTCGTATCTTCTCATTTGCCGATCAACAGTAATTGACTGGCTTTGCACGCCACCAACACTGCAAAGGACAAGAATGGCACCATCAAGAACACGCAAAGCCCTCTCAACTTCAATGGTAAAATCTACGTGGCCCGGAGTATCTATTATGTTCACCTGTGTCACCATTTTTAGTAATTAGCTAATTCATACAGCTGAACAAGAACAGAACTACAGCCTCCCAGAAAAAAAGGTAAATGAACTAAGGGAAAGATACATTGAAAATAATCAAGTGATAGTGAAAAAAGCATAAATGTTTAATAGTCCATAAATCATTGTATTGTCTGCCAACAAAGTTCAAGTTTGGAGGGTGGGAAGGGGGCTTATACTGACAATCGAGATGTAGGTTTAATTGACAACATTACCCATAAAAAAGAAAATGTTTTAATCGACAAAATTTAAATTTTTTCTTATGCAGCTTACTCTGGATTCAAAATTTCATTATCTCTTCTCTTCCCAAAACTTAAAAGAAAAATCATCCAAGGTTTATTTTCCTAAATAAATGACAATCTAAAAATTCAGAATCTCACTGCTTCTTTTCTCTCTTCCGCAATGAATCAAGGACCCCAACATTTTCCCGACAACCAAGCAGAGCCAAAATAGAAAGAGCCTGAGATTAAAATGATTGGACGAGTAACGGCAAAGTTGACTCTCTCGTGACAAAATAAAAATGCTTCCTTTTTCCCTACACTTCCTCAGCAACCAAACAAATCCAACAGTCAAACCATACCTGATACCCGTTCCACGTACAGTAAGTAGCAGCAGACTGTATGGTAATCCCCTTCTCTCTCTCCAAATCCATGGAATCCATCTTGGCCCCCACTCCATCTTTCCCTCTAACCTCGTGAATTTCGTGAATTCTCCCCGTGTAAAACAGAATTCGCTCCGTCAGCGTTGTCTTCCCGGAGTCGATATGCGCCGATATCCCGATGTTCCGGAGCTTCTCCATCGACTCCTTCCCCCATGCTTCCTTCTCCTCCTTCACCCGAGCGGCGCTTCCTGCGGAAAAGTGCCGGAGGTGGAAGTTCCCGTGAAGAAGAGCAGATATCTGAGACGGAGGGCATGGGGGCATAGACGGCGTCGCCTTGGTGGAGGAACGGAGGACGTGGAATAGGCGCATGGTAGAGGATCTAGCAGATCGAGCCATGTTGCGAGGTGTTGCTAGGGTTCTGTAAAACCCTCGTTGCTCGATCGATAAACCCTATCCTGGTACGCGGGACGGGGTGTTGAAGAAGACGAGAACGTTGGGAAAATAGGAAGACGACGAAACGACTCGGGCCGGGTCATATTGGACCGATTCAGTCATAACTTACTTTTGGTAGTGTTTGCTAACTTCGGGTCATCATCTTCCCAAAAAAAAAAAATTTCGGGTCACGAGATTTATTTTTGATACCTGCTCCAAACGTTTGATAATTAGATTTACTATCGCTTAATATTTAGGTCCCTTTTATAACCATTTCGTTTTTATTTTTTTATTTTTATATTTTATTTTTTAAAAATTAAACACAAAAACTCGTTTGATAAATTTGTTTTCAATTTTTAATTTTAAAAAAATGAAAATTATTATTAAAATTTTAAAAAATTATAAAATATAAAAAATATATTTTTTTCAAGTTTTCATTTTCAGTTTTCGTTTTTTTATATAACTATTATCAGTTAAAACTATCAATCATTATTGTTTGTTAATCGTCATCAACATCCGATCAACATCTTCCATCGCTACCACTATCTCTCGCTCATATTCGATAATAGCCAAATATATTATTATTTAATATAAAAATATTTAATTAATAATAATAATAACATTTAATTAATTTATAAAATACGTTAATATATTACATAAATAATATATTATTTTTATTTAAACAAAAATATTTAAAATACAATTTAATTAATAATTAATTTAATGTATTAAATTATACGTCAAAAATAATAATTAACTAAATAACATTAATTACAAATGAATTTAATTATTTAAATAAATATAAATATCATTACATAAATTTTAATAAATAATATAATAAATTATATTTAATACTTTTTTATTGAATTAAATAATTTTTAATAAAAATATAATTAAAGTTAGTAAATTGTAATTAATTTAATTTAAATTACTTGTTTAGTTAAATTGAATTAATTTAGTTAACATAAAAATAAATTAATATAAATTATTTTTAGTAAATAATATCATTAAATTTTATTGAATATATTTTATTTTTATTGAATTAAATTATGTTGAAAAAATAATATAATTAAATTTAATTAATGTAATTAATTAATTAAATCAAATTAATTAAGTTAATTGACTAATTAGTTAAATTAACATAAATATATTTTATTAAATTTGTTTAAAAAATAATTATAATAAGTTATGTTTGAAATATATTTATTTTTATTTGATTAAATTATTTTAGTAATTAATATTATTAGAATGATTAAATTTATTGAATTTATTTAATTAACAATCATAATTACCAACTAACAACTATTGTTATCAAACGTGTTTTCAAGTTTTTTTTACTATGAAAATTAAAATTAAAAATTAAAAATTAAACACAAAAACTGAAAATTTGATAGCTTTATCAAACGGATCTTAAAAATTATATTTATTTTTTTATGTTAAAATATTATCAACATTTATCTTATTCGGTTAAATTAATGATTAAAGCTTAATAAAAAATAATAAAGTAATCAAAATTTTAAAATTTTGTACCATCTTATTGCTCTATTTCTAACATTTTGGTTAACTTTTCTTGTAAAAATCTCTATAAGAAAAATGAGATTTTTACAAAAAAATTAAAGAGTATTGTGAAAAATAAAGAAATAAAATAGAAAAAAATTTAAAAACTTTGATATTCTTTATTAAGTTTTAACTGGATGGCACCAATGGTAATGATATTTTAAAATAAATGAGATAAATATAATTTTTAGATGTTGAAAATAATAAATGTAGTTGTCGCTCGTTTTTTAAAATTGTCAGTTTTTAGTTTTTATATTCAATTTTCGATTCTTTTTTTTTTTTTTTTAATAACTCAGTATGTCCGGCCTAGCTTGCGTGCACCTCGACTAATTCCTGGGATTCTGAAATTAACGATCAGGTAAATCTCCAGTTGCCCTGAAGAGACTCGAACTAGTGATCACTGGAGAATAAACCCAAGATCTTACCAGTTGAGCTACCACTCAGGGTTATTCTTTTTGATTCTTGTGTTCAGTTTTTTATTTTTTATTTTTATTTTCATAATAAAAAATAAATAAAACAAAAACTTGAAAACAAGTTTGATAACGATAGTCTTTAGCTGGTAATTATAGTTGTTAATTAAATAAATTTAATTATTTTAATTATATTAATTACTAAAAATAATTCAATCTAATAAACATAAAATATATCAAACGTAATTTATTATAATTATTTTTTAAAAATAATTTAATAAAATATATTTCATGTTAATTTAATTAATTAATTAACTTAACTTAAATTAATTTGATCTAATTAATTAATTATATTAATTAAAATTTAATTATATTATTTTTTCAATATAATTTAATTCAATAAAATAAAATGTACTCACTAAAATTTAATTGTATAATTTACTAAAAGTAATTTATATTAATTTAATTTTATATGTACTTAATTAATTCAATTCAATTAAATAATTAATTAAATTTAATTTAATTGAAATGTACTAATTTTAATTATATTTTTATTAAAAATTATCTAATCGGATAAAAATAAAGTATATTAAATATAATTTATTATGTTATTTAATAAAATATATTTATATTAATTAAAATAATTTAATTCAATTGTAATTAATATAATTTAGTTAATTTTTATATTTATTATATAATTTAATATAATATTTAATTAAATTATATTTTAAATGTTTTTGTGTAAATAAAAATAATTTATTATTAATTCAATATATTAATGTATTTTATATTTCACTTAAATATTTTTATTATTATTTAGTTTTATATATTAGTTAAATATTTTTGTATTAAATAATAATATATTTGGTGATTATCATAGATGAGTAGGAGTGGCCACGAAAAAAAAGATGGTGGCCGGATGTTGGTCGCGATCAACAGGTAATAATAATTGATAGTTGTAAGTGATAGTAGTTGTACAAAAAAATGAAAAATGAAAACTTGAGAAAA
>QLOD02000009.1:3380436-3392872 GCA_003260245.2 Sideroxylon spinosum
AAAAAAAAAATTATTATTTTTTAAGTAAAACTTGGTAATCAAACACCTAAAGGAGAATGGTGGAACAAAAAGACCCACATATTATAAAAAATAAAATAAAACTTCATTAAATAAAATAAAACTTCATTAAATAAATACAAAAAAATGGTTTAAAAAAAAGAAAAAAAAAAAGAGGAAAAAGCCTGAATCAACAAGACGGCGTCGTTACCCCATCGCAACGGTACAAATTTGCGCGAACTCGGTCGTTATTGCTTGGCGGCAAAGTCTGTCTCTGGAAATTGCTCCTCTCAAAACCCTAGAGTAATCGCATTTTCAGCATGTTTTGCAGTTGCGCTGTTAATTATCCGGAAATCAAAGATACTTCTGTTTGAAGTCGAATTACTTACCAGGTAAGATTTTCCATGCATCTGAAATTAGGGTTTCTGTGATTGTCCTCGTCATAATGTCTGCTGAATTTGTCAAATTGATGAGTATTAATTGGGGCAGACGCTCGAGATGTTCTCAACTTCCCGATTTGATTTGCATAACGTGTTGGATCATTACTAATTTACTATGCAGAAGGTATGGATACGGGTTCAATTTTTCTTGATCATTGTGAACGCCCTTCCTAAAATTATCATTCAAGTCACGCGTTGCGTCTTTTATACATATACATCTCGCCAGACCCGGCAATGCAAGACAAGGGTTGCCCCTTTCACACACCATGCATACATATATATACTCGCACTGCTATGTTAGATTGTTAGCCATGTCTCACCCGAACGTTTGGAGGGGTAGAACTTTTTTGTGTGTTAGGGTGGCAACACACTGTGTGTGTACTTTTTTTCTTCTTTTTCCCTCCTCTTTTTGTTCCGGCAGAGGTTAATAAATTTCTCTCTCCTTCATCTCTTATGTTTGTAGTTTGATGGATGGTTATTGATGTTCTTTAGAAAAAATGGCAAGAGATTAAAAGAAGACAATGGGCATTTTTCAAAATAATCGTGTGACATTGCTTCTAGCATAGGATATCCCAAAGGAGTTATCCCTTTATATATAGGAGATATTTTCTTTCAACAGTTGGGAAGTGAGTTGAGTATTTAAATGCACAACGGAGGATGTCTTATTTGGGGCTGAGACTTTTTAACTCTGTGGAAATTTGTATGAACTGCTTCCTTTCTTCTAAATTGGCCGGTTTAAGTGTTTCAGTTACTTGTGTTTTTTCTTTGTTTTGTTATTACAGTATGCAATCTTTGTCTTTTTATAATATCAAACCTAGTTTTTGGCCAAATCTCTATCATTAAAATAGATAGTCTTGGCAGTCAGTTAATTTTTTCTATTTATACATAACTCAATCAATCACCATGTATAATAGTAATATGTTCTATGTAAAACATGAAGCATCTACTTCTAAGCACTTTATATGATTAGATTTTATATATTAATTGACTTTTTTAAGTCTAAATTTGGCCCTAGAAAAAAAGCCTAAATTCCACCCCCTCCACGCAAACTAAACCAAATCAAACTAAGCCTTTTCCCACTAGGTGGGGTCGGCTATATAGATTTGACGACGCCAATCAAATCTGTTGAGGGCCATGTCTTCCATCAGATTCATAGAGACAATATCATGTCTAATAGTTTCTTTCCAACTTCTCTTAGGTCTTCCACCCCCTCCCCTGCAGCAGCAAAAAAATTCTTGCCTTCTTGCTTGGTCTTCAGCTGTCTGGTTAAGAGGCAGTGACCCAAGACCGGACTTGTATGTTACCTATATTTAACAAACGTAGATCCCAATTTTGAGATTCATAATCTAAAATTTTTACTCTCTTTTTAGATCAATTCATGATACTTATCTGATAATACAAAAGGAAATAGAAAATCATTTTTTTTTGTGGCGCATTCATCAAATGTCCAAAGCACCATCTAGGCAGTTTGTAAGCTTTGCCGGGATTCAATCTCAGCAAGTTGGTATACAACAGTCTTGATTGACTTGGTCAATCTTGACCTTACACTTGGGTATGATTAACGGTTCAGAGGAACGAGAATTATCGAGGCAGGACAGCTCAATGGTCTGGCAGAAGAAGAGACAACCAAGCTAACAGCTGGGAAAGTGTGTGAATTAATCCAGGTCATTGATTGACATAATGCCGATTGAATGGCAAGTGGAAAGGTGGCCTGGAGCTTCTACAAGGGGGAGTGCTGAAGCACGTGAACAAGCTAGGGAAATGGGCTTAGGAGATGAATCAACTTGGTCCAATTCATGAATCAATGATAGAGAGCCTAAGTGCGTAATATGAAAGAGTTAATGTGGAGTAGCCCAGCCCAACCAAGGCTGTATTACAACATATATCATCACTGGTCCATTAATTGTCTCAGCCTAGTCCAGATAATAGTTAGTGCAGTTGGCAGAGAATCAAATAGTAGTTACAACAATATTGAACACATGTAAAAAGAGAAAATTGAATGTAAGGATGAGTTTTATGCTATGAAAAATCTTGAGAATTCTCTCTCAATTTGGAGGTAGAATCATCCTCGAAATTGATTCAACTTTCCTTCTTGTCTTAACATTATGGCTCTGTTTAATTCATTACACGTAGTGTGGTGTGGCTCTGTATAATTCGCTACACGCAGTGTGGTCTTTATCTGCACAATGTTTAAGCTTTTTTAAATTGTGTTAATTGTCTCAAACGTGTTTCTTACTTATCCACTCTCTCTCTCTCTCTAATACATTTTTTCTAGCACTTGTTATAATCTAACATGTTTTGTTTTTCCTTCTGCTTGATGGCCATTAGTTTCAGTTATGGATGCTGGAAACATGAGCGATGGAGAATCAAGCACCCCGTTGGTGGTAGTATTTTTCTCATAACACTAAAAAGAATCTCCATTGCTACCACCTTATGTAAATTTATTTATGTTCAATTTAAGGTGTCTTTTTTTCTAAGTACTTGTGGTTCTGATGTTAGGTCACTTACAATTCCTACTTATCTTTTATTGAGTGATAATTTAGGAGGTTAATCTCTTCATCCTGTTCTCTTTTCTTTTTTTCTCTATCATCTCGTTGTTATCTCTTCTATCTTTTTTTCCCTTCCCCCCCTCCCCCTTGGTTCTCATGTTTTTATTCCTTTTTTTGCCTTGTCCTATGTGCTTTCTTCTCTTCCATTCATCTCTACTTTGCACTTCTTTCTCTATGGGGTTGCCTCTTCTTAGATATCTCTCCTTATCTTCTTTTATCTTCCTCTTGTGGTTTATCTCTTTCCGTTAATGTTCTCTTTCTATTCCCATCTTCCACTTCGCTTTTCAATAATATATCAAAATGATATAAACATGTCTTTCCATCACATGTTTTGAAGAAAGTTGCAAGAAAGCTAGGGTACACTACCAGTTTCCCACCCTACTGTATGAATATGATTATAATATATGTACTGACTACGTGGTTTTCCAAAAGAATTTGAGGATCATTTTGGCATTTACCCTTCGTAACTGTCTCAGGAAAACTTGTCTTGTGCAGAAATATAGCTTGGCTGGCATTTTCTTAACAAACCACTTGCTAAATTTATTACCAGTTGGCAGTCGCTATTAAGCAAGAATCTTAAATGTCCTTATATCTCGTTAAGCTGCTTTATGCACTGTCTCACTCTTAGGATAATTAATTATTTTCTCATGAATATCATGTCTTCTATTGACTTATGGAAACTATTTTTCCTGTCTGCATTATATGTTAACATTATGTAAAACAAATATATATCTGTTAAGCTCCATAAGCATTTGAAATTTCTTTTGACAGCCACGTTTTTGTCAGGCAAACAATGACGGCTGGAGAAATGAACATCTTATTCCCCAGTTATTTACCTCTGTACCGTCCCTGAATGAAGCTGCTTCTTATATCGTGGAAACAACTTCATATATAACCAGTTGTTTCCCTGATTTTTCTGGTGAGCCCTCCTGTTCTCATTTTTACCTTGTAGATCCATGAATATGTGATAGAATTTCCTTGAAATGTTCTAAGCTGTGCATGGGATGTAGATTTTTTTTGATTATAGCATAAACCTGCTGGAAAATATTTTACTTAAAAATAATCTATATGGGCAAGGGATTTATACTGATGCAAGAAAAGGTTTTATTTTGGAAATGAACATTTTTGGTATTCTCATACTTTTATCCATGCAAAGTTGTCTTATTTTTCTACACCACTATATGAGGGAGCACTAGGGGAATGGTGAAAGCCTAAAAATGGTGATGTCATTCAGTTTGGTGAGACATTCACCCACGCTCCTGCCCGGGGGGGGGGGACTAATACCCTTGTACGAGGGAGCGCTAGGGGTATGGTCAAATCCTAAAAATGGCGAAGTCATTCAGTTTGGTGAAACCCTCAACCCACCACCACCCCCCCCCCCAAAAAAAAAGAAAAAAATAATAATAATATAAAAATAAAAGTAAAATAAAATTGACAATTAATACCCTTTTAACTATCTATGGCTCAAAGGGTGTGCAAGTAGATTTTCAAACACTGTCCCCTAACAAGTAATCTTACTCTCCTATTTTATAATCAACAATGTTTTTACTTTTATACCCCCAACCATCCATTATATGAAATGATAATTATCAGTGCATCGGTTCTAGCATGTGTTAAAATGTAGGGTGAAATGAAGATAAAACCATGAGTGAGTTTTTAGGAAGAAATGCGACGTTGTATGCAGGCTGAGCAATCACAATAAATATAAATCAGTTTTTAGGATAGGAAAACTCCAGCTGTCATCGAGTCTATAGAATGCAGCACAATGTCCTCTGGAGTCCAAGCATGTGCATAACATATTTCACATCCTAATATCCTATTACAAGCAAAATTTTTTTTTTTAAGCTTTCTTATTTTTTTTAATTTATTTTTATTTGGTGGGCAAGGGTGTTTGTCAAACATTTGCTTCTATCTAAAAATGTCTTCTTCTTCTTCCCTTTTTTTTTCTAATAATTGTGATCGTTGTCCCAGTGTTCTCATTGAAATGTTTAAGTTTTTGCAGTGGTTCCACTTTGACCATTTGACTATTGCTTTATAAATATATATTATGTTTTAAGATTTCCTAGATGGCTGTCTACTTTCTCCATTCAAAAACATGATTAGGTATCTAGGCTGAATATTGTTGGTTGGAAGGATTAGGTAGCTAGGCTGAATATTGTTGGTTGGAAGCGAGTAAGGCAACATCTTAGGTTTAATGTAGCTGTGATTCTCTGATTTCTTTTTCTCTAGAGTGTATATTATTTTTTGGTTTTCTGTGTTTGTACCTTTGGCTTTCTAATATGCACTATCATTTTTGCATTTTGTTTGGATACTTGTCTCATTTGTTTTACCCCTTTTACAATAGAGCCTGCATCTCGGGACTCATTTGGACAGGAAATGGTTACCTTGGCTTCTCAAGCAACTGGAGGATCTCTGGGTGATACTCACATGCCTTCAAGTGGAAGCCTTTCAGCATTTTCTGAATCATTTAATGCATCAACTGATCCTCCACTTATACATGATCGAGCTTCAAGGAGCCCAGATGGTGAATCAGCCCAAAATGCTAATGCAGTCATCCAATCAACTCAGACTAACCAAAATGGCGTTTCCATTTTCCAGGGGTACTGATAATCTATGTGCTACCTTTCATGACTAGTAAGATTTAATTGTTAGGCTGATGTTAAATGCTAACCCAGCGCTAAGTGGCCCGGTGACCTTTATCCCAAAATGTTCAATTAGATGAAGTTTATTTTCGTTTTATGGATTATCACTATTTATCATAATACAAATATAAGTACAAAATTTAATTCTTTTAGGTTTTCCTGATCATTTGTGTTGCACAAGCATTTGTGCTGCTCTTCATGGACACATTCTTAGGCTAAAATAATGGTGTCAAAGGCATATTAATTATCCTTTCAATCTTTGATTTTGCTGAAACCTCACTAAAGGGAGGCATATGTTTTTTTTTTCTGGTGGCAGTCGTCACCCCTGTGGCCCTTGGAAGGGGGTGGGGGAAGGAAGAGGAGGGTGGTTTACTTTTTCATATCGAGATATCATTGTTTCTTCGCAGGGCCTTTCAACTTCTGTACAACTAGCCTTCCTTGTAGGAAAAAAGCTTAACTTTGACAACTAAGCCCCTAATTTGATGTATTACTACCATGTTGTGAAGTCATTGTCATGATGTTGTCCAGTTTGGATTACCCCTCGTGGGATTAATGCACTATGCCAATTATGATGATGGCACAAATTGTGGCACTTTGTTTGTGCTTCCTTCACAAGCTATAAGAGGTGGTCCTTGCTAGTTACCTTACTGTTCAAGAGGTACAGTGTTCTTGCTCTAATACTATTTGTCATGCCTCAAGTCCCTTGGTAGAACATTGTCTGCTTTGGGCCCCCTGGCAGGGCATGATAATTATCTTAATCATGTATATGGTGATTAGGGGCTCCATTTCTCAGGCTTGCATGATTATGTTAAAGTTGGTTATAGAGTTGGTTGATTTTGGCACTGTGTATACAGGGTGGTTTGATTTAGGGAGTGTTTGGTTTACCAAACTCCACCAAAAGTTACAAAATGTTACCAACTTTCTCTGATCAAATTTCATCACATATCAGTTTACATCAACTTTTTGTACTTTTCTTATATTTTTTTGCCATCCAAACTCCCCCTTAGTGGGGAGGATAATGACTTTAGCCTCCTTTCAAGTCCAAAACGGTTGAGGTGAAATCACAGTGTGTTTGTGGGTCCAACTGTTAAATTGTTTCCAGGGAAAGGGATCTGGGGGGAGGAAGTCTTCAATAGTTGAGTTTTGTGATAAGGAAAAAATGCATCCTAAGATTCTTACACAGATACAAGAAGAAAGTCCTCCCTCGTTGGTATTGTTAATGCAAGGAACTAAGGTGGCCAAGGAGTTGCTGAAATACATTCCCATTCATTATTGATGTGGCCCGATTATGATCTCCTGTATAAATTGGAATTTTGGGGGTCAAAGGAAAATTTATTGCATGGTTGGAGAGGATGCACTGTGGGTAGGAGGATTACTTAGCCTGTAACCCATTTCTGCTTGAAACGGTGCATATTATCAGTTGTACTAAAAAAGTATTAAGGGATGCAAGCGGAGTATTAAAAAGAGAAGGAAGAACAGAAGGTAATGGACTGAAGCTGGCAATTATGTGATGGAAAGGAGTCATTGGCCATCTGTGTGATGAACAAGTCATTGCGAACATCATCATAGTTTAGTATTCTGGGTCCATGGGTCCCACTGCCCACTTCATGTGCCACATGGGGCTGTGGGCCAGCTAAAAGATCATTTCGTCATATGCTCAATAATCCTCACTTTTTTTCTTAATTTTTATTTGATAAATTTTTATTGAAACCGAGGCATTAAGGAAATGCGGACCATTTACATGCTCAATAATCCTCGCCTTTATCTGTAGTGTTGCCCTTTTTTTCATAAACCTAACCTCAGTAATTGTGATTCCTTTCTGTTTTATAAATTAATCTTGGTGATGTTTGATTTCAGCCTTGTTGAACGAGTACGAACGACAGTTCGAGGTTCGGCTGATGACATAGGATGGCTACAACGTGCCCCAGAAATGCATCCAGTTGAAGATGGGACTGAAACGTTTATGAAATTTATTAATGACATCAGGTACGGTGAGCTGTTCCAGTTGTACAGGCCTGCATCTACCTAGCTTTGTTGCACAGTTGTTCATTCACTTGCTTCTCCCTCTATCAGGCATGGTCTACACAAGTTGCCAAACTCGATTGTTTACTTGCTAATCCCAGGTAGCAAATTATCTTCCTTAGAACAAGTAATTATAGTAATTTAGTTGCGGTTTAAAATACAATCAAACCTTTTACATTCTGCCATAGTATGCAACACTAGTGTTATGTGGGATATCACATTTGATGTGTTTCAAGCCAAATGATATGTTGGGATTAGTGTGCGTCTAATATCTTATTTTGTTCAGAGTTTCCTTATATATATATATATATATATGCCAATGCAGAAGAACTTGTTAAACTGTTGAATTGAATTATTATTCAATTATTGTTTTACTTGATGCGGGAACTTGCACCACATGCTTGAGGCACCCTCCCTTCAGCTTTGTTTGAGGGAGTCTCTAGTCGAGCGCTGACTGTCCAACACAAGCCATACTTTCCAATCCTTGGCTTGAGTCATGCAATCCACACCTTAGCCTTCCCAAGGATCTCCCTCCGAGCATATGCTCCATGTTTAAGTTTCTTTCGGGTTAAGAAACAAGGACACCGACAAGACACAACACGGATGCATTGACTTCGCGACTTTAAGAATAGTAATAATAAATAAATACGACAAGGCGAGAACTTGGCAAATATATATATTATGTTTTACATATTAGTACTATATTCAAATACATTAGAGATACTACAACGTAATATTACCTAAAATAATAAATCATGTATTTTATAACTTGAAAGTCAATAAAAAATCACATAATCATTACATTTATCCAAAATTATAGTCTTTGTATTCTATAGCTTAAAAGTTAACAAAGAAGTTACATAATAATTACATTTCATTCAAAATAATAACTAAAAAATCATTTTAATAAAACATTATTCCATGAATCTATAGACCAAAATGTATTACGTTTATCAAAGCATCCATGAATTAGCCTTTTTACTTGCGATAGAAAAGGCTGGTTATGTCTAATCCTCCTTTAACTCAATGCATGAGTTGTTTGCACTGGGTTGCTCCTTTTTTAACAAGTCAACCTCACTTAAAGCTTTTGTGTATTATAAGATTGTCCAAAATGAGTCAGTGACATTTCCAAAAATCATAATCATAATAATAATAATAATAATAATAATAATAATAATAATAATAATAAAATTTGACATGACAAAAGATAAGTTTGGACATGCACCCAACGTGAGTCCGTCGCTAGTCTGTATCCCAAGCGAGTCTGGCTCGGATACGGCACCCTTGATGGTGAGTCCGTGCTCCCTAGACTTCAAGGATATCCTTACGAGTGTATATGCACTGTGACTTTGGCTTAGCCATAGATCTCCATCTGCGCATTCGCCACATGCATTTGACTGCGGTAAGGATCTCCTTCATAGCTCAAGACAATGATCAAGTGAGAAGAATCTTGTGAAGCCTAGGTTGGAATCTGGACCCAGGAACCTGCTTAAGATCATTAGGGAAGTCAGAGTTGAAGTCCAGGTCGAGGCACCTGTCCTTCCCTCAAGGGGCCTTTGCCTCAACTGACCAAAAGGAGGGGTCCACTGAAAATATAATCCAATGACAAGAAGACGCATGTGCTACTGGGAGCATCTACTCTTTGTCACTTCACATGCTCCAGCCATGGTGTGGGGCCAATTGTACTCCATATTGGCCACTACTGTGGAGCATCACGTGACCTAGGTTCTTGGACCACTGCAGTGGAGCCTTAGGCCATCGTGTCACCTAGGCTTTTGGACCACTAGAATGGAGCCTCATGTCACCTAGACTCCTCATTGCCAATTGCAGTGGTCCTAGTGCGGCCTAGCGCACTAGGCTCAACACTATAAACAAGAGTTCTTTCACAGATTAAGAATTGGGGATACTCTCATGGGATATACTCTCACCTACTCTCCAGTTAATTTACAGATTTGACAAGTAGAAATGTTGAAATCGACATCAATTAGAGTTACTAATAAAAAAAGATAACCTAGTGCACAAGGCTCTTGCATTGCGCGGTTGGCAGGATCATATATACTCAACCTTACCTGCTTGGATAGTGGTTGTTTCCAGTAAATGAGTCACAAGTACATGATATAATTGATAACTATCCCAATTATTTTGATGCAACTATTCTGCAAGTGTTGCCATTTCAGTTTCTGTATCCATTTTCTGCTTGGATTTAATGGAAATGATTATAATTGGAAATGTTGAAGTTTTTTAGGAAGGTGTATGGATTTTTGTAGAAAATAGCTGAACTTGTCTGAATATTCATGGAAGAACAGTTTTAAGTTGTAGAAAGTTTGGTAGGTTCTATTTCCTCAGTGGACCCTTGCACTATTGGCTTTTGATAACATTAATCTGGGATAGAGGTTTGACTGTCACAATCAAAGTTTAGACTCAGGTTTAATGCAAATTATTTTGATTCATATACTCACTGGGTTTTGTTCATCTTGGTCTGCAGGTCTTTTTAGCAATCATGGACCACTTTATTTTGTCAATACAAAAACTTATTTTTCAAAGATGGGTCTGGCCTGTCATATTGCGAAGATTCACAGCGAGGTATTTTTTGTTGTTTCACCTTGTCTTTGACCCTGTGCTCTATATTTTCTTTAATAAACTTTAAATGGTCAGGCTTCAGTTGAGAAAAATGCCAGAGAGATAAAAGAGTACATTGAGGAGATCTATTGGGGTTCCAGGAAACGTATCATGCTTCTTGGACACAGCAAAGGGGGAGTAGATGCTGCGGCTGCTTTATCCATGTATTGGACTGATTTGAAAGATAAAGTTGCTGGTTTGGCATTGGCACAGAGTCCATACGGTGGTAGCCCAATAGCTTCAGATATCCTGAGAGAAGGACAGATTGGGGATTACGTTAATGTACGGAAACTAATGGAGATCCTGATCTGTAAAGTAATTAAGGTGCATTTACATTGATTCTATACTCTGTTATTCATGGGATCACATTCTTGCTTGCAGTGTATTGAAATCCTTTGTAGACTTGTGGCTTAGTGGCCCTTGAAACAAGAAAGGACTAACAGCTGTCAAAGCTGCAAGTATGCCATTGGTGGGGTTGCGGGCCTCAACCCCCCCCCCCCCCAAAAAAAAAAAAAGAGAGAGAGAAAGAAAACATGCCTCCACCCGTGCTTCCTTATAATTTGAAAAGCCAAATGTAAAAAATTCAATGATCAGGCATGCGACCATATGCATTATTGCTTGGTGTCTGATTGATGGCTTGCTCCTTTCTTGTCAATAATCTATTTGACACGAGACAACATTCTAATTTGAACAGCTGTTTTGAAGGGTGACATGCAAGCTCTAGAAGACCTGACTTACGAGAAGAGGAAGGAATTCTTGAGGAAATACAGTTTGCCAAGAGAACTCCCAGTTGTTTCCTTCCACACCGAAGCCAGCATTTCGCCTGCAGTGCTGGCCACTTTATCTCGGGTTGCACACGCAGAGCTACCTATGGTTACCTCACTATCAGCTGGGCAACCAGCCATGCTCCCAGTGATAGTGCCCCTAGGTGCTGCAATGGCTGCATGTGCCCAGCTACTTCAGGTGAGGTATGGAGAGAAGAGTGATGGGCTTGTAACTTGTCGTGATGCAGAGGTTCCTGGTTCGGTTGTGGTACGGCCAAAGCGCAAACTAGACCACGCTTGGATGGTTTATTCATCATTGAATGATGATCCTTCTGAAGCAGATGCTTCTCAAGTTTGTGAAGCTCTCTTGTCGCTGCTCGTGGAAGTTGGACAGAAGAAAATGCACGAGCTAACCAGGAAAGACGAATGAGACCTGTGTAATACTTTCCACTTCGCGATCATGTATTCATTTTCTTCTTCTTTTTGTTTTTTACCTTCAGATCTGTCAGTTATAGCTTGTGCTTTGATCATGATGTAGCTTCCTTTTTTAATTTTTCTAACCAATGTATGGACATATTTTATGCAGTTGTACATATATACATCCCCATTAATTTCATCTCTCGTTGACGAGGGTTAGAACATTAAGGTGGCTGTGCTCTCAAGAAAATTTTACCGAAAAGAAGTTAAAACTTTGAGAACAGATATTAATGCTTGGTGAAGTGTCTAAACTATGTAAATCATAGTTTTTTTTTCTTTTTTATTTACAGTAGAGTACGAATTCAATCACTGCCATTGGTGAATGGTTGCAGTTAAGTGTAGGTATTGGTTTAAGATGTTTTACCTTCGCCGGTAGAAGGGATTGAACTGGGTTTAATATCGATGTTGCTAATGTGATAGTCTTCTATGGCTTCCACTTTCCCTCATTTTGTAAACTTAATTTTGCTACTTTTTAAAAGGCCGATTGTGATAGGGTTACAGGCGATAGTGCTCAAAGAATCCTTGTCGATTCTATGGAGGGAGAGGAGGAGCTAGAAGGGGACTTTTTCTTGGTGCTAGAATGTCAATTGACATGCCTTAGTTGGTGGTTAGTTGTGACCTATGGTAGAAGAGTTTCTATGCATATTTGTCGTTTAATTTTAGGCTGTAGCGAGTCGTGTCTCATAAGGAAATTCATTGCTGAAATTGGAGTTTTATCACTGGATGAAACACTTTTTTTGTGTTTTTCCTTTTATTATATATTTAATATAAAATTAAATAATATAAATTATGTAAATATAATAGCATTCGATGTTTCTAGGCAAAAAAAAAAAAAATTATAATAAAAAAAAGTTAGAGAAACGTGTTTATTTTTGTAGCATTTAAACAAATGCATGTATTGGTATGCTACAAATTGCTTGAAAATC
>QLOD02000009.1:3635942-3646673 GCA_003260245.2 Sideroxylon spinosum
ATGTGTGACATATCTGTATCTAGTGATTTCACTGTAAATACTCCTCGTTTTTTTCCAGGCTGCTCGTGCCTTGGCAAATTTGGCTGCCCATGGGGATAGCAACAGTAATAATGCTGCTGTTGGACAAGAGGCAGGTGCTCTGGAAGCACTTGTTCAACTTATACGTTCTCCCCATGAAGGCGTCAGGTAGTTTTAATGGGTCTTGGGATTTGATGAATCGTTTTAATGGGTCTTGGTGAATTATGTTTGGCCACCTGCTCTCATGCGGATACCATGTTCAATATGGTTGAAGTACTTGTACATTGGCATTTTTGTTCAAGCTATTATCTTTGTTTTCTAAATTTTTCGGAAGTTGATCTTTGTTAAAATTCTAGGCATAGCTCCTGACGTCCTTGCCCCAACCCAGCCGCCGATGAATTAAAATAAAATAAAATAGACAAACACAATAATAGGGTGACAAGATAAAAGAATGGTTAATTTTGATATAGAGACAAGAAAAAAGGATGGTTACTTTTGATACAAGTGAAAACTATACATGTTTCTTGACTTGCTATGGCAAAGAACATCCTATCTCATCAGTTCATTTTTTTGTATAAGTTATCATACTGGAATTTTTGTAGTATGTTTTTTTCACCTTAAATAAAATTTCAATGCATAAGTAAATTCCTGATATATTTATGTTTTACACGATGCCTTAGAAACTCAGTTTACCCATCCAAACATCTTGTAATGGTAGGGCCAACCTTGTATAGAAAAAATAAGAGCTAATATTAGGTGCATGCGGGTAAAAAAGGATGGCTTTGGAGCAGTGTTGAGGTTATTCCATAGCGACTTGGGGTCATGCGTTCGGACCTGGATAAAAAGGGGTGGTCTTGGAGTAGTGGTATAGTAGTTCCATTGCGGCTTGATAGTTATGAGCTTGAACCCTGAAATCAACCTCTGTGTTTGGGAAAGACTCCTACTTCTGACCTTAACTAGACCTCGTATTATGAGTGCCTTATCTACTGAGTTGTCCTTTGATGCCGGTAAAACTTGTGCAGAAAATCCTTGAAATGTCCGCCATGTCTGCGTTGACAAATCCATTGCAGCCTTTATGATAAAAAAATGAGAGCAATCTCTTGCATCTTCTTTTCAACTTGAGGAGAAGTGCTTGTATTATAGTAACTGCTGCTATTGAAACCCAATGTTGAATCTTGTCAATCAAAGTCAACCAATACAGCAATACCCACCATCTTTCTAGTCAATTTGATTGCTAATCTGGTATACCTCACTACATGAAGCTTAATTTTCTCTTGCAAGTTTGATGGATGATATAAACTAGTTTTATCTTATTATCCTACTGTCTTTTGGCTCAAACAGGCAAGAAGCTGCTGGTGCATTGTGGAATTTGTCATTTGATGATAGAAATCGAGAAGCAATTGCAGCAGCTGGTGGTGTTGAAGCCTTGGTATGATATTCTTTTTTCCTCCAATCCCTTAATCCACACTGTATTTAAAGGCACTGATACAACTTCATATAATTGTAAGCGGGCCATGAAGAAGTATTTTGTAGGGCTTTGGTGTGGATCAATTGAGGTTTTGACAATTACCATATATCCTAGAAATTGTCAAATAACTTGTCTCTTCAGGTTGACAAGCTGACGTTATATATATATTTTTGATAGTGGTTGGCGTGGTAGCCATGGTGAAACCACCTTTGCTTTGTTTTCTCTTTCTCATTTTTTTTTCTCTCTTCTCTTCTATAATAGAATGAAAATGTTCTAATGACAATGGAAATAAGCGGTACAACTTAATGTATGCGCATCAAACTTGAGAATTGGAATGCTTATTTTATGTTTTGACCTCCTAAGTCAAATTCGTAATTAGTTAGATATCTCTCCGGGGGTAATTAGAATTAAAGAGAACTACTAAACATTTTATGTAGTTACTTCCCAGATCTTGCATTTGTGTGCACATTTTTCTTATTATGTAGTCTTATTTTCCTTTATCGATTCAAACAAATAGACCAAAGGCTTCATTTGTTTGTATTTTGTTAGTTTTTCATGTGTTGTAAATACTTTACCAACTGCACATGCTATACTTTTATTTACTTAGCATTAAAAAAGTATTCATTACTAGCTAGCTTAGATATAACGCTGTTGGTAGCCAAACTAGTTATCAGATCCTGGCTTCATCAGGTGGTTTTATGAGAAGGGAGAGGTCTACTTCCATTGTGTAGCCAATTACCCCTTTGGACCAAAAACTGAAAATAAAATTTGAAGCACTCCCAATTTATCTATTTTTCTTCTTTTTAAATTGCTAGCTACCATCTTACCTAAAGGCTTATCCTATTAGGAAAAGGGATAATTTTATTACTTATATTATTATTTATATTCATAACACGTTCCCTCACATGTAGTTGGATTTACTTACGAAGCCAAATATGTGCAACAATTGACTATTGGGTGGCGATGAGATTTGAACTCATTTGTCTTCGCTCATACCGTATTAAATTATTTGCCGCCTTCTCACCAAAAAGTTTTAAGGCTTTAAGTTATTAAGGGGAGGGGCAATTTTATTTCTTATATTATTATTTATATTAAAATGGTGGCTTTGGAGTAGGGTTGAAGTGGTTCCATTGTAAATCTGGAAAGGTAGCATACATTTGACCTCTCTGGACCCCGCAGTATTGGAGCCTTTGTGTATTGGATTGCCCTTCTAAATTATTATTTATACTCGAAACACGTGTATTTGGAAAGGAGTACATATCGACTTCTCACTCTCTTATTATATCTCGATTCTTCAAAATTTATTTGTATCTTTGACATATATATATAAAGAGACCCATTTTGTTTGCACCATCCTTTTAAAACAGCGAATCCTATGTATTATTTCCTATATATTAAGTGAATCCTGTATATTAAGTGGGAATCCCTCATCATATCACTAGACTGGTGCTTTTCTTATTGATTGATCTTATCAAATTTTTTTTTTTTTTAATCTTGGCTTGCAGAGCCTTGCTTTGCTTAATTAATATGACAACCATTACTTTTATATCATTCACTTTGCCCAGAAACACCATCTACAAAATTTTTATGCTGAATTCCACATGTAAATTGTTACAATTTGATCTATGCCTTTTTTAGCCATGGAGGTAAAAATTAATCAAATCCGCAAGTAATGCTCTATGTTCTATAGACATTGGCAAGTTCCATGATATGTTGATGCTTCCTTCTTTTGTGGGTTATATAGGTTGCTCTTGCACACTCTTGTTCAAATGCCTCTCCGGGTCTTCAGGAGAGGGCTGCTGGTGCCTTGTGGGGATTGTCAGTATCAGAAGCAAATAGGTAAGTTTAAATTTATTATTATTATAACAAATCATCATCATCAATATTATGGTAGGTTTCATTTACTGTATTGCATTATATGATTCTATGGAACTATAATTTTGCCAATATATTTCCATGGTCATATTCTTGCATAAAAACATTTCTGAAAAAGGCTGGGTCTACAATGTTGAGTTCTAAATTAGTGACCTTATCATACATGGCAATGGTTGTGGCCGAGTGCTAAGAGGCCATATTTAATATTCTAAAATAAGGGAGCCCAGAAGCAATGAACATCAACTTCATATCCCCTTTATATGTGCATCCTCACAGTACAACTGACTGTTCATTGGTTATTGATATGTTATTCTTTTTAGTCTTGGTGGCTTTATGGCTGTTTGGGACTGTTTAGAAAGCAGCATTAACATGGGAGTTAGTTTAATTTTGAGATATTTAACTATGCTTCCACTGGTTTACAAAGATATTCTTTGTAGTTTGTTTTCTTGCCGAACCAACTTTAATACCCCTGGTTTTTTTTCTTACAATTTTACGTTATTATTATTATTTTTTAATAAGAGAGATGGGAAATTGGAATTGAATTTTTGTAAGCTATCAATTAGAAATTGTAGCTCTTCCCTTTGTTTTGTTATAGAGCAGGGGCAAGAAATAAGGAAATACGTGTTTTTTTTTTTAACATGTTAACTGAGTCCATATAATGTAAATTGAGGTCTTTCTTGCATGGATTACTATTAGATATTTTTCTGGCCATCCACTTACATTAATTGTGGGTGATTGGAGTGATGTGGAACGCTCCAATGATTTAGGACTAATACTTGCTTTCGTCGATGGCGGGACCTCACCAGAGGTGTTCGAGACAAGGGGGTTGAGGTAGCTCGGAGCACAAGAGAGAGAGAGAGAGAGAGAGATTTTGGCAGCTGGTAGGTAAGAGCATTGAATGTAACCCATGAATGCGAGGAGCAAAAGGGTATAGATAGTGACACGGAGTAGGCAATAATTATAAGTTCGAACGAGGTCAATAGGGGGTTGAGTGTGTCAGAGGGCTAAATGTGAATGATGGATGTGATTGTACCTTGATGGTTAGTCCGAGGTATGGACATTCGTAATGGAGGTGACAGATCCTTGGATATCAATTCAAGTCATTGGAAGGTCCAAGGTACTGGGGCTTATAGTCGAATAGGGGGAAGACACGTGGTAGTGGTGGTTGAGGTTATAAAATGTTGGTGTAGGTACATTAAATGCAAGGGTTTCTCTCTCTAGACTGGTCGAGGTAGTGCGTCAACGAATCTCCCAACTTCAGCCTCCAATCTACTTGCTCATGGCAGTCCCACATGGAGGTAAAGTGATTACCCTTGAGTCTTGCTCTGACCTCGAGGGATGTCCTTATTGCTACATTGACTTGGATAGCCTGGAATGCCCCAGTCGTGGGTTATTCGTCGTGGGGGTCAGGGTGGTTTGAAATGCCTCTAGTCGCGGGATCTCCTCCGTGAGAGGGAAGGGGAGATATTCTTTTGGGGCAACTAGAAGTATGGACACTTCAAATTGGTATTGATGCATCCAGTGTCTGTAGGCAACAATCATCATATGCATTGAAAGATACGTGCCATGCGGCTTGTATATTTTTTATTACTTTTTTTTTTTTGGGACATAACTGGGGCATTCCTAGGACACTCTACATGACAAATTTATTTATTATATATATATATATTTGGATTTTGGATAGGTATGACAGGTTTAATTTAGCAAAGATTTCTATCTTTGGTTGTCTTCACATCATCTTACATTTCTTTTGTTGTTTATGTGTTAGCATTGCTATTGGTCGAGAAGGCGGAGTTGCACCTCTGATAGCACTTGCACGGTCTGATTGTGAAGTGAGTATTGAATTTACTTTGTATTCTTATTTGCCTAATGTCACTAATTGGTTAATTTGTTGTTGATTGGACTCATCTCTCGTCCTGATTAAAAGTCAAAATTCGAAGAGTTTATGGATAACAACTTGGAATCTAGGCTCATTCACAAGAAAGCGAAGAGAATTAGTAGATGTTTTGGCTTAGAAAAAAATAAATATAGGTTGCCTACAAGAAACTAAGCAAATATGAGAAAAATCTAGAGAAATTGAAAATATGGATTTTAAACTATGGTATTTGGGGGAAGATAATAATAGAAATTGGGTAAGAATCATTATGATCATATGGATATTAAAGATGAGGTTGCAAGTGTTAAGAGAATAGGAGATAGAATAATATTTATAAAACTTAAAATAGGTAAGAGGTGATTAATGTTGTTATTACTTATGCCCATCAAGTAGGACTATATGAAGCAACAAAACGATGTATTTGGGAAGTTATAGATGGACCTATTCAACAATAAGGAAAAAAAATTTATTGGAGGAGATTTAATAAGCTTGTACGGAGAAATAGTGAGGGTTTGAGAGGGTGTACAGGGGGATTTTGGATTGTAGATAGAAATGATAGAGGTGAATCAATTTTAGAATTTGCTACGGCTTATGACTTAGTAATAACAAATATTTTGTTTTAAAAAGAGAGAGACTTGTTTAATAACATTTAAAAGTGGATATAATAGTAGTCAAATAGAATTTTTTTCTTATTAAGAGGTCGACCGTGCTTCTTGTAAAGATTGTAAGGTATTATCGGGTGAGGGTCTAACTACACAACATAGATTAGTAGTATTAGATGTGCGTTTTAAGAAGTGAAAGGGAAAGCGAGGAAATACAATTTCAAGACTATGGAAACTAAAAGGACAAAAGAGGCCTTTAAAGATAAAATGTCACAAAAGAGGCTTTTAAAGATTAAATGTGTAAAGAAGGGAAATGGAATTTAGATGATGCTGTAAACGGAATAAAATGGCTAGATGTATTAAAAGAGTGATGGTGGAGATATTAGGTATATCTTCAAAAGAGAGTTGGTGATGGAACAAGGAGGTATAAGTGGTGATTAAGGCTAAGGGGAGTGCTATAAGAATTTGTCTATGGATGAGGGAGCATACAAAAGTTACAAATTGGCTAAAAAAGAAGTTAAAGGGGCAATTAGAGAAACTAGATACAAGACATTCAATGAATTATATAACGACTCAGGGCCAAAAGATGGAGAGAAAAATATCAATAAGTTAGCTAGAATATGAGAGAAAAAAGTAAGGATTTTTATCAAGTGTATAAAAAACAAGTATCAAATAGTTTTGGTAAAGGAAAATAATATTAAAGAGAGGTGGATAAGTTATTTAATAAATTATTTAATAGTTGTCCCAAATAGAATTTAAAAATCTAAGTAACTTATTGAGGATAGAAATGTAAGTTTTATAGGTAAAATTAGATTTTCAGTAGTAAATGAGGCTATGAAAATGATGAAGATAGAAAAAACTAGAGGCCTATATGGTTTTTTGATTGAAACTTGGAAGTGGCTAGGGGATATGGGATAATTTGGTAGACTAAATTTGTTGACGAGATCTTGTGTACCAATAGATGCCTAACAAATGAAGGAAAAATATATTAGTGCCTATCTATAAGAACAAAATGAATATCCAATGGTTTAAGTGTGTGACAATTAGTTGGGCATTAAGCTTATGAGTCATGTTATGAAACTTTAGTAGGGAGTGATTGAGGCTAAGTTAAGATGTTTGACAAAAATATTAGAAAATCAACTTGGTTTTATACTTGGTAGATCGACTGTGGAAGCTATTTTCCTAATAAGAATATGATGGAAAAATATAGAAAAAAGAAGAAAGACATTCACATGATTTTTATCGATTTAGAGAAGGTAAAGTTCCAAGAGAAATTTTATGGTGGGTGTTGAAAGGAGTCCCCATGAAAATATATTAAAGTGACCAGTGACACGTATTGGTGTATGCTACTTGCACATAATATTATATTGGTAGATGAAATTAGGTATGGGGTTAATCAAAAGTTAGAAATTTGGAAATATAATTTAGAATCGAGATGTTTTAGAGTAAGTAGGACTAAAATAGAATATATGCATTGTAAGTCAGTAAAAATAAAACTATGAGGCCATGGTGAAAATTGAGGATCAAGAAGTGCCAAAAAGTTAGCATTTTCAATATCGTGGGTCAATTATTCATGCTAATAGAGGGATTGAAGATGATGTTATCCATAGGTATTCTCCGTTCACATAAAACACCCTACTCACTCCTCCATTAGTTATGATAAATGTCACTTGTTTTGATAAAAATGGCTGACTATTTTTTTGGTAAGACAACAAATGGGAAAATTTTCATTGCAGTGTTTCCTCTTTCCATCAAATTGCACCGTTACGAGTTGTCTTAAGAACTATTGGGAATCCTCAACAGAAGTTGTTAACTTTTTTTCTCTAAAATGATTTGGAAACCGAGAATGCTCAGTGGCTGTTGGAATTAAATCAGAAGTTTAGGGTTGGGATTTTTCATTGTTGTAATTACCTTATTCTTCTCGCTCTTGCTTGGTGTTTCAAAATTCTCCACTTTCTAAATTTATCCCTAAAATGGAAGAATGCAAAACCCAAAAAATGAAAAATACCTACCCTTCAAATCTTCTCTATTTTGGTATTATTTTTTCTTAAACTTATGATATTTGTTTTGACTTTGTTTAACCTTTTAAACTTTTAATTTCATTATTAAAGTGGTCGGCATTATTTTAAATGTTGGAGAGAGTAACTCACACCGACCTCCCTTGTTTCGTTTTATAATTTTGTGTGCATCTTTGCTGGATAAAATTGTCCTTGTATGACCTAATATGGTGTTATTTCTTTACCATGTGACCTTGAATTACAAATCTATGCATTTATTATCTTTCAGGATGTCCACGAGACTGCTGCTGGAGCTCTTTGGAATCTCGCTTTCAACGCTGGTAATGCTCTTCGTATAGTGGAGGAAGGGGGAGTTCCAGCCCTTGTTCATCTTTGTTCCTCATCAGCATCTAAAATGGCACGCTTCATGGCTGCTTTGGCTTTGGCATACATGTTTGATGGAAGGTACTTGGCCATATATTAGTTCCTTTAAAGATTCTTAACCAGTTCTATATATAGCACTTCATTCTCATTTCTACTCTGTTTATAATACTCCATTCTTGTTTCCACTGTTTGTTCACTTGAATGCTTATCTGTTTTGCCTTTTTAATGTATCAATCATTTCCCCAAAAAAAAGAAAATATATATTTTAAATATTTCTAGATATTTTAATATATACATATGTTTTAATGAATAAGAAAGATTAAATCAAAAGGGCATCAAGGGGATGTCACCTTTTACAAAAACCTCAATAATTTGAGGCACTAAACGAAAAAAATCTATGAACTATAATCCATTTTGTCAATAAGATGCAAAGAGTTGCTCATATCCGGCTCTTTGCCTCCGAACACCCAACTATGTAAGAGTCGCAATAAAATGCTCTTTATTCCAGATGAAGATTTCTTGAGGCCTGAAGCATCCTTTGTTCCTCTCCCACCATATCAACTAAGTAAGGTACATTGAGATTAGGTTCCATGCCTTCCTTTGAGGGGCGTTTGGAGGCACAATTTTAGCAACCTTTGGTAGTTTTTTTTAAGCAATTTTTGGTGTGTTTGGTGGAGCAAGTTGCAAATTTTTAACAAATTTTTATAATTTTTGGTTGTTTGGTAAAATTTTTGGTAACTTTTGGTAATTTTTAGCAACTTTTAATAATTTTTACCAATTTTTAGCGATATTTGGTAACTTTTGAGTTGATAAGTTACTATGGTAGATCAGAAAAGTGACAAAAATTGATGGCTTGCTAAACACTCAAAAATCAAAAGTTGGTAGTTTTTTACTAAAATTTTTGCCTCTAAAACTCCCTACTTTTCTCTACTCCCACCCCCAACATTCTAGGAAGACGAACTTCACATCCTTTGGGAAAACCCATGACATACCAAAACAGGATAGAACCAGGCTGCACAAATCCACTATTCACAGGCGATGGACAAAAAGATGATCAATCATCTCCTCTACACTATTGCATAAGTAGCACCAATTAACCCTGGTTATGTTCCTTTATAATTAGGTTATCAATTGTGAGGATCCTCTCATGAAGCAGGTTACTTGCAAAGAAATACTCTCTTGGGGGTGCCCCCACATGCCATACCATCTCTTACTGGAAAGAACCTTGTTTCATCTCTCTCACTGTTGCAACTACAACAAGATTTATTATCAGAGGTGGCAGACCAGAATTTCATTCTCCTTGATGCCTGCCTCTCCCACAATACCTTGAGCTTATTATCAAATCAATAATGATGATTTATTTATTTTTATTTTTTTGGTGGTAACACGTAGGCACTACTCTTCAGGTGTACACTGGATAACCCGACTGGGCCCACACCTACAGACCACATGGATCAGGTAAACATGGAAAAGTCGGGCTCACCCCCAACGGAAGCCCCTGGGTCTGAACTCTTGACCTCCCTAAAGAAGAGCCAGCCACGGTAGGTGGCTGATTGAATTAATAGTAACTAGCTCCACTCTCCCATTACTTGAGGGTCCACCTGTCCTTTTGAGAAATTCTGAAATTGGGAAATCCCTCCGAATTGTGTTGTACATTCATCATGCTGATTCTTCTCATTCAAAAGTTTAAATAATCTCTTCCTGCATAGGCTTGTCACCCACCACCAATTCTTTGACACCATGACGCCTCCTTCAGGACTTCTGGATCGATCTTACCTGAGACAAACAACTTAAATTGAGAAGCTGGATTGAGAGACGAAGAGAAGGCCCAGAAGGGCGGTTCGGAGCGAGAAGAAGAAAATCACAACTATGGGCTTCTAATTTAACCCAACCCAGTAATTTTCCCAAGATTGAGATTGGACCTATTTTCTCATGTTTCCATTGATGATTAAAGGTATAGGACATTGCATATATAACATTTAGGCCTTTAGGGAATTAATCCTATTTTCACATGCAAGTAAGATTATGAAACCTCAATCCTAAAGCTGGCTGGAGCTGGTCAGTTGCAGACTGCTGTAGATGTGCCAGATCGGAGATGCTGCTGCTCATTCTCATGTTTATGGTAGTTTTATTGGGATTGTAGTCTCTTCTGAGTTCTAATGCATGTTTACAACTAAGAAAGGCTATGACCGACCTGCATATCTTCCTGTTGGGTAATAAGCTGCTAATTTTGTAACACATTGATATCGTTTTTGCATATTTTGTGCAGAATGGATGAATTTGCATTGGTAGGAACTTCATCAGAAAGCACATCTAAAAGTGTTAGCTTGGACGGGGCTAGGAGGATGGCTTTGAAGCACATTGAAGCTTTTGTCCTTACATTTTCCGATCTACAAGCATTTGCTGCTGCTGCTGCATCATCAGCCCCTGCAGCTTTGACACAAGTAACTGAATCAGCTCGTATTCAGGAGGCAGGTCATCTGAGATGCAGGTTCTCTCTCTCTCTCTCTC
>QLOD02000009.1:3796133-3807072 GCA_003260245.2 Sideroxylon spinosum
TCTCTCTCTCTCTGTCTTAAAATCTGAAATGGCGGTGCCATCTCCGAACGCAGCGAAATCCAAACCTTCGCCACCGTCGATGGACGCATCCCCTTCGAGACGACCCTCCGACGCCGCCGCCTCCGATGATTTATCATCTCTGGGCGGGCTGTCATCAACCGCCAATGATGCTCCCAATTCTCCGACTAACCCTCCTAAAGACCTTGAAATTCAGGTGACGATTCGTAGACCTTTCGGGCTTCTTACATCGCGCGTTTGATTTACTTAATTTTTTGCCAAGAAAATGCATGAAATTAAAAAGAAATATTGAGAAGTGCATCTTGTTTATTAATCCCGTCTTTTTATTTCATTCCAATTACGTGGAGGATTTGGTGATAATGATCTTTGGTTCGACTTCGATAATTCTTGTAATGCCTGGTTCATGAGATAATGATTGATTGTGGATTTTCCTTGTTTATTTATTTATTTTTAAATAAACAGCCTCAGGCTTCTCAAAGGAGCGAGGAGTATCGACAGTTGTTTCGTCTTCCAGCCGAAGAAGTAAGTGATTTTCTTTTCGGTTTGTTATTTTCCCCCTTTTATTATTATTATTCTTATTAATGTTATTATTATTATGTTTATGTTATGAGTTTTGTTTTTTTTTTTTTTTTTGTTTTTGGGTTTCTTTTTATGAAAAAATAAAAGAAAAAAGAAAATATGTATAGGTTTTTAGGAATTTTGTAAAAATAATATGGGAAAGTGTTATAGAATAGCAGCAGTGATTGTGGTAATGGCGGTTGGTGGTGGTATGAAGCAATAGTTGGTGATAGATTATGACCAAGATTAGAAGTAATGTCGATGGTTAAGACTAGTAATTGGTGATGGTGGTGGTGTGGAGTAGGAGTAACGAAGTGATGATGATTGAAAATTGCAATAATGGAGGTTATTTGTGCCATAGTAACAAGCAATGGGTGGCAGTGGTGGTGCGGAGTAGTAATGGGGTGATGGTGATTGAAAATAGCAATAATGGAGGTATGTGTACCATATTAACAAGTGAGGAAGGGCGGTTGTGGCAGCTTTGGGTGGTTGGGAGGTGATCGTGGTAATAATAGCTGGAAGTCGTGGGGTGAGTATTGGAGGTGACGGGGAATGACATTGGTGGCAACAGTCGTGTGAAGGTAGTGAGTAGGTTATAACCATGGGAGTGGCTGCAAGTGATGGCAATCAGTAGTTATGCTTGTAAAGGTAGTGGTTTTTATAATAGGGAGTGACAAAAATGAAAACAAAATTTTGAAAACAAGTGAAAACATACTTTCACTATTTTCATAAATTTTAGAAACTTTGAAAACTGCTGTGCAACAAAAACATTACCAAACACATTTTCATTTTTAGTTTTTAAAATTTTGAAAACAAACACACGTCATCGAAAAATAAAAACATTATTAAATGGGTGGAATTCACAAGTTATTAGTTATTATAGTATTTTATGAGTTTTCAAGTGGTCAAGATTTGCTTTATGCAATTGCATTTACTCTCTCACTAAGAGCTAAATACTATTTTATTGTGAACTTTCGATTTTCTCGCTCTTTCAAGTGTAAATAAATTGTGGATAGAATTCTTTTTTATCTGTCATTCTAAGACATATTTGATAGTTTTCTTTTACTTATCTTTTTTACAGGTTCTTATTCGAGATTTTAATTGTGCATTCCAAGAGAATTTTCTCCTTCAGGTATCTTGACATACTGATGCCTTGAATTGGTTATTTCAATTTTCATTATAATTAAGTACATGCGCTGCATATTTTGTAAGCAATTATGATCCTCCTCATTGCTTGCAAAAATAATAAAGTAGGTGCTATTATTATACGTATTTCCCTCTATAAATTAAGTTTATATGTGCTTGTCTACATTGAACTTCAATCTTCCAGAATTTTGTTTACTTTCCTCCGTTAGTTCTTGCAACTTCTAGAAGTAGATCTAGATTTACGCATTTTCATTTCTAAATGCAGTTTTATTTATTGGTTGCAGGGTCATATGTACGTGTTTTCCCATTATATTTGCTTTTATTCTAATCTCTTTGGATTTGAGACAAAGGTTTGGTGGTGAATTCTCTTTTGTAATTTTCATATTTTTGAATTCTGTGTTGGGGGGTTGGGTTGAATTTTATTTGAAGTGTGGCATAGTGGATATTTTCACTGGTTATATGACACACCAAATATGTGCATTCTTATTTTGTCTTCTCTCTATTTCTTTGTCCCTTTGTTTCTTTGACATTTCTCAGTTTTTAATGTAGAACAATTTTTTATGGTAGTATATAATTCAATGATTGGAAATTAGAAGAGAGGTGATGGTTGTAAAGGATGAAACTATATAAAGCAAGACGATTCATTGGATTCAGTTTCATTGAGGTACTTCGAGGATTCTTTGTTGAATTACAATGTGCATATTTTTTAGAATAAGAGAAGGCAATACCAAAGGATGTGACTGTCAACTCAAGAAATGACATATCTCATAGAGCCAAACTAGTGAAAATGGAGCCTTGAAGCTAACTCCAAGTCATTGCATTCAAGGCTTATTTAGTTGAGATTAATTTGATAGGCTGTTTAACTGACAACTAATCAACAGTTGATACGAGTTTAAAACACTCAGTTTAGTTGAATTTCATATTATATTTGATTAGATAACTTTTAAAAAAAAAAAAAGGTTCAAACTTCAACAACCATGGCATATTGCATATAAATGGTTGGTGTGTTCTCATGTTGATAAATATTAGCCAGACCATTATCTACTTTGTCTATGCATATTCTTAAGAAAAAAAGTTTCTATAGTAAGTGAATACAACCTCAAAATTCTAAAAAGAGACTTTATACTGTCTAAAAACATTCTTCATTTCTAGTTTAGGTTGTTTATTGAATTTTCCATTAGGTTTAAGTGCTAAATTAAAAGTTTGGTAAATTTATTAAATAATAGACTATGCCAACGATTGGTGTAGGATTAAAGTTAGAAATGATATGATAGATTTTTGGAATTTGAGCGTGTAGACTGCACATTGGTGTGCTTTTCAAAATTAATATTTGGAAATTGATTAAAAGTCATTCCTTTAATCACTTTTAGATGAGTGTACATGTTATTTATAATTATATAATGACCTGAAAATCTTAAATTTTCATCCCTTAAAAAATGCATGATATTGAGAGTAAAAATAATAACATAAATGATAAGTTGGTTTGTGTTGTGAATAACCTGTGCCTATGGAATTCCACAGCTAAAATTAAATATGCATGCATTTGAAATTGAAATATGTTAGCATGTACATTTTCTCTTTTCAAAAAGTCCAGAATAAATTTGCTTTTCATTGTATTTTTCTCTTTAGAAGAATTAAAACACAATTTGAAAGTGTTTCAAAGATGGAACGGGAGTTTGAGATAAATTAAAAATAATAAAATTATATTTGATTAGAGATTTGTAAAAAATAAAAAAATAAAAAAGTAAACTGGTGAATATGGAGAGTACACACAACATTTAGTAATAAATTTTTATTAAATTTATAAAAAACTTAAATTAAAAATATTATTATGAATCATACGTTATGCTTTATATAAAAAAGTAGTTAATCTTACCAATTTAAATTTAAAATTAGAATTTAGAAAAAAAATCACTCCCCCAAGACTAATTTTATTCAAATATTTATAAAAAATAAAAAAAATAAAATAATGAATCTAGAGAGTGCCACGTAGGATCTGATAATAAAATTTTAATTGATTTTATAAAAAGAACTCAAATAAAAATTATTATTATTGATCATAGGTTCTTTGTAAAATAAAATAAATATTGTAAATATGACTAATTTAAATTTAAAATTAGAATTTAAAAAAATAACTATTCCCAAGCCTAATTAATATTCGATATTTTTTTGTACTTTTAAATTTTAAAAATATTAAGAATTATTGTTATAAGAAAAATAACCTAATTATTATTTAATCTTTTTTTATTTGTGTTTTTAGTTCAACTCCATTTTAAAAAATAGTCAACTTTACCAATTTAAATTTAAAATTAGAATTTAGGAAAACAAAAACCATTCCCCCAAGACTAATTTATTCAAATATTTATAAAAAAAAAAAAAAATAGAATGATGAATATAGAAAGTGCCACGTAGGATCTGATAATTAATTTTTAATTGATTTTATAAAAATAAATCAAATAAAAAATATTATTATTAATCATATATTCTTTATAAAATAAAATAAATATAATAAATGTGACTAATTTAAATTTAAAATTAGAATTTAGAGAAATAACTATTTCCAAACCTAATTAATATTCGATAATTTTTTTGTACTTCTAAATTTTAAAAATACTAAGAATTGTTATTACAAAAAAAAAATAACCTAATTTTTATTTAATCTTTTTATATTTGTGTTTTTTAGTTTAACTCCATTTTCTATCTACATTTTTAATTTAATTAGTAAGGTAATTGAATATATAAATTTAATAATCATATTAAATTTTTTAGCAAGTGGATCCTCTTTTGAAACCCGTTACAAGTGAATTTCTTTTCAAATCCCAAAAAAAGTCGCTCTCTTTTTAGAATCCAAAAGTTTTATATATTTATTATTTATTAAATTTATATGCCCCAATCCTAGTGCTTTAAAAGGTAAAAAAAAAGGTAAAATTATTGTGCTTTAACAATAAGAGACAAAAAGACATTGGGAATGTAAAAGATTCCAGTCATTCGTTTGAAGAACCAAACTCAATCTTAGCCGTTGGATTTTAGTTTATGAGAGAAATGCTTTCAAAAACCATCTTGTTTTATTATATAGATAGTAAAACTTTTCTAACTTAAGCTTTTTACTCTTTTAGGTGCGATGGTGGCTATAAGTATAACAAAGGCATAGGAGTTTTATCTGCATACTTTTTTGCTAATTCAGTTATGTACTTTTATATAATAACTATGGCATATGTAGTGAATAATTTGTTATGACAGCCTTCTGGTTTCAGGTTCTAATTTGTGGAATCCCTTTTTTTTTTCAGTTTTCCCCTGAAATGGAAAATTATTCTCTCTTCAGTGAATACATTCTAAAAACCCTACATTGTTGTACAAGTTGTTTTGATATGCGGATTGGTTTTGAATAGATTTTTTTCTTTTTTTGAATCGTTGCGACAACTATTTTGATTTTGTAGAGAAATTGTTTGTTCTACTGTTTTAATTGAATAATCTGATAAAAATTGAAACGGTTTGACTCTGTAGACCTCTTTAATTGGGATTTTTGGGATATTCTAGTTTGAAATTGATTGATTTAAATTTGAATATTTTGTTCTTCTTGGTTAATTACACTTCACTGTGAGAAGACGATGCCTTAGACATTAATTTAGTTAAGAAGGAAATTTTTAGAATATTCAAAATTTAGCAAATTAATTTCAAATCCAATTTGTACTAATCCATCCTAGGTTTGTCAACGTTTTACACCAAATGGGACTTACCACAACACTTTGGATATGCGACTTCAGACACCAACTCAGATAGACTAATAAATATGGAACCAAAAATTGATAGTGTAAAATTCAAATCAACTAATGCATATTCAAAAATTTTAGAATGTGCAAAATTTAACAAATTAATTTCAAATACAATTTGTACTAATCCATCCTCGATTTGTCAACGTTTTACACCAAATGGGACTTACCACAACACTTTTGATATGCGACTTCAAACACCAACTCAGACAGACTAATAAATATGGAATCATGATTTGATAATGTGAAATTCAAATGAACTAATGCAATACTTTTATGCTATTTCACGTGTCTCTGAAATTACATTAATTTCTTTTAAGACTAATTGGATAATTATATTATTTTAATTTTTGAATTTTTCTAATTTATTTAAAAATATTTTGAGGAATATTAAAAAATAAATAAGGTAATGGGCCAGGATTGGATTTGTCTTACCTTGACCCGACCTAGTTTTCTCTGGGTCAGCCAAGTGTTAGGGTCAAACTCAGTTGGGTCAACCCATTTTACAAGCCTAATTTTGGTCTATAGTGATAGTATTTTTTTTTTTCTTTCGCATATTATTGTAATGCTGGACCATCAATTGCCAGCTCTGTTAGAAGACTAACAGAGCTAATCATGTTTGTATATATTTTTTGGTTTCAAATGACAAATACTTGTGAGGGAAGGTGATGTCATACATGTACATGAAAGGGCATTGAGTTAATGTTGGCAATAGGTAGACATTAGACATGGGGTCTTTTTCAGCAATTATGTTTGTATTGACTATATGTGGTTACTCCAGTTTGAAGTCCTGTTCTCCATTTTTGAACAAACTTTTGAATTGTGGAGAAAGATCTATACTCATGTTTGCTCAAACAGCGGAAGATAAATTTGGTTGTAGTTCTATATCTTTGCTATGTTCTATGCTGTGGAATTTTATATTGTTTCTGATTTCTTAACTGTAAATATGCTGCTATAAATTTTAAATTCTGAAAAATATCATTAATCTGATGTCTAGTTTTGATTCCAAGCTTGTATTTGTGAATTTGGTGGTTTCTTATGTTTTAGTAATTTTTAAAACATTTGAGTCCATCATATCAATAGCTAGGAAGGACTTAATGTATAATTGGTCTCCTATTGAACTATTGATGATCTTGACTGTCCATGGAATATTGACGGGTTTATAATGCAGAAAGTAATCCCATTCAATGAAGTCACATCTGTACAAAGAGCAAAGGTAGCAGGAATATTTCCAACTTCCATCGAAATTATGGCTGGAGGAAAGAAGGTAGCAAGATCTGGAATGCCATATTCTCTCATACTTGTATTTCAGGGATCTTTTGAAGCCTTCCCTGTTGATAGGTGACATCTTGATTTTCATAATCTTTTGGCAGTACTTCTTTACATCATTTCTGTTCCGTGATGAAGCTTTTAAGCTCATTAAAGATGGTTGGTTGAGACATGGTAATGGTACTCAAACAAAGACTGATTTGCAGGTATGCCATCAACATTTGTAAGGATAATCTCTCTCTCTCCCCCCTCCACCCACCAACCTTTTATTAAGGATGCCACACCTTTATTAAGGATGTCATTTAAATAAATGTTATTCCCTTGAGGCAAAGGTGCCATAGATTCGGGTGGGTAAGTGCGCCATGATCTCACATTAGATGGTGAACGGAGTGTCCTGGGTCATTTAAGTCAAGGTGATTACTCCAACTTAATGGGCCAGTACTTTGGCTTCGAACCATTCCCTTGACAACTTGACCTGACCTACTTCCGCCAATGCAGCTTGAGGTTTGGTGAGCTTCTTTAGAGCTCCGAAAAGCATTTCAGACATTCATGCAATCAATGACTGTCTAATTAATTTGTGTAAAACTAGTGGTTTTTGCTACTGGTAGTAGGGTTGAATCCATTGAAGCAAGATAATTAATTGCAGACCATGTTACACTTGCAAAAGCAATGTTCTCAAGTATGGCTACTTTAGAATTGGCTGAACTTTTGTACCGCTTATTAGTCAAGGTTAGATGCTTGGTTTTTTTTTTTTTTTGGGGGGGGCCCTTTTCATTCTATTTTGTTTTGTATTAGGATCCAAAGGTAGAGTTCAGTAGCGAAGATAATGGAAATGTTGTGACTGAAAAGGCCAAGAGCTTTAAACAACCAGTAGATATGTTGGATTCCAGTGAAAGGTATTTCCATAAACCATATCATTTTACTAAAGCTTCCCTAACAGTTTTTGGTCTTATCATTTTTATGTGAATCAGGAATAAGAATGTTACCAGGTTGGAAGATTATACACTTCCAGAGGAAGTTGAAGATGATAATGTATCAACTTCAGGGGTGCAAGACACTGTAGAAGAGGATGCAAAAGCTGGTGTAAATACTGATTCTTCCTCTTCTGGTCAGGATATGGCATGGGTGGAAGAGAATTATGACGCCCCTAAAGGTTGGTTAGATTTTTTTCATTCTTGAACTATTAATTTGGTCAAAAAGACTTGTAGATGGCTAAAGTGCTTATGAGATTTATGTACATTTTAGCACCTTGGTTGAACTTACTATTCCTGCAAGTGTACCATGAATTAATTTTATGAGCATATGTACATTATAAGCTTCATTTCCCTTGAAAAGCGGATTCACTACCATATACCATGTAATCCATTATTCTGTGAAACCATTGATACTGCATTTACTTTTAGTGGCTGTGATTGTTCTTTTCTTTTCAGCTAACTCCACTTTTGGCAATCTGTTAAACTGTGCATAATCACACTTCCATGTGCATGTGTATCGTGGTGTATTTGTGCTCATGTGCATGAATGCGTCAAATGTGCCTGTGGGCTTTGCCTTTTCACCTTGGAGTTAAGAGTTATATACATTGAATTAATTTTGTTTGGTTGAATTGCTTATGCAGTACCTGCATATTACACGAAGGTGGCAGAATCAAAGTTTCCGGTAGTATTGTCTTTTTCAAACTTTATATTTTATTGTTTTGAAATTTTTCGTTATTTTTGCAAAAATATTTCTATGGCGGTTATTTTCGGTCAATTACCTCTTATAAAGATGACATGTAACTTGAAATGGTTCTGCTATACATATTTAACTACTGGGATGCAGATTACGGTAGAGGACTTTTTTAAACTCTTTTTTTCAGATGATGCCATTGATTTCCTTGAATCCTACCATAGAAGTTGTGGAGATAAAGGTACCCTTATCTGAATATCAATGGAGTGGTTAGTTTTTATTTATTAGTTTTCATTGTTTTTCAAATATCAATAATACTTGATGAATGTAGTGGAGGGTGTCATTCCACATCTTCACCTCTTGCTTTGCAGATTTCAGATGCAGCGCATGGTACCAACATGAAAAATTTGGGCATTCTCGTGATGCATCATTTAAACATCCGATTAAAATTTATTTAGGTATTTTTTTCTGTTTTTAATTGGCAAGTAATTGAAACTGGTTTTGTGCTCTGCTATGGTTTTTAAATTATGTCATATCTACCATTGTTTTCTTCTTTCTTTAGGTGCAAAATTTGGCACCTGCCACGAGGTTCAGAAGTTCCGAGTTTACAAAAACAGGTTATCAATATATTTCTGTGGTTCATTTGAAAATAAGGGAAAATCATTGCTACCATGGTGTGTTCTTCATTATAATATATATATATATATATATATATTCCTGAATGTGTAACACTAAACACCTTGCAACTATAATAGCTGTTAAAAATAGTATTTTTGGTTTTAAATTTGAGAGAATGTGCATCATGTAGATATTCTTATTTTACCCTCAATCAAATTTTTGGACTTTGATATTGTTGTATGTCTAGTCATGAGCAGCAGGCCAAAAATCCTAAGAACAATTACACCCTGAAGGATCTAGCTAAGGCACGGAGTGAGAGTGATAAGGTGCTACTTATGAGGGAATATTGTTAGGAATTTAATAATTGGGAAGCTTAGGAAAATATACAACCTAGAAATGAGTAACAAACAAGGAAGGGAGTTACTAAGGTGTGTTGAATTTGATGGGTTGGATGGACTGGGTTTGTCGTTTCAAGGAGTGGGTTTTGGAGGTGGATAATGAGTGTTTTTTAATCCCAGATTGATTGAAGAATAATAGTTTTGTTGAATTGGTAAATAGGTTTCATCATGATTATTGTATATCAGTGGAAGGTGCTTAGACACCCACATTCATATATAGAAATATATGTACGGGTTTGAATCCTAGAATCAACCTCTTTACCTTCAAAGGTAAGGCTGTCTACATCTAACTCTCTCTAGGCCTGAGTTGGCCCTACCTTTTTTTTCTATTTATTTATAGCTTACATAATGATTATTGAATATAGAGATATCATCCTCTCTAACAATTTGAAACCTTTGCATTGACCCTGGGATAAATAAATTTAGAGAGATATTGACGTTTTCCAAATATATCTCACTAATTAGTGATGAACTAAAAGATGATGAATCTCCCCAGCCATCTCTCACATGCATCACTAGTTGGGAAAAATCTTCGAACACCCGAATTATCAATAATTGGAATAGCCTCAAATGCAGAAGAACAGACAAGACAGACACTGGAGGGGACTTCTAATTTTCTGAAAGGAACCTTGATTAACCATTATCATATAGCAGCACAACCTCACTCAGGCCTACCATTCCTTTTGGCCTCGCACTACAAATTTTTCTTCCTATCTTCACTAAGGGTAATTTTTCAAGCACATCATGACAAAAACCCTCTCCCTTGTATGTTAGTCTTTTCTAGGTTTTATATTTGCATGTTACAAATTTTAGGTTTTATATCTACATAACATTAAAGATAGGTCCAAAAAATAAAAAAAGCAAGCAAAAGGTCTAAAAAATAAAAAATAAAAAAATAAGCAAATAAGTATTCATTGTCTATAGCGATTTAAAAAAGAAGGATTTTTTTGGTTGCTTTTATTTTATTATTATTTATTTTTTTGTGGTGGTGAGGTTTGAAACTTGGGATCTTTGCTTGCTCTGATATTATTTTAGACTGTCAGTATGTCTTTGCTACTACATGTGAGGGGTATGCTGAGAGAAATAAATTAATATAAATAATAAAGTTGCCTCCTCTGTGGCATCTTAAGCTTTTCATCTTATTAACTATAAGCTAGTATCTTAGCTAAAAGCTCAAGTTTTTAGAGAAAGGGGTATCTTTATTGTTTATATTGACTTATTTTTTCTGAATGGTGATTGTCAAGCCTACTGGTTTATTCAATTTCCTAATCATCTTCTATAATGTTGTGCATCAATTAAATGCTCATGATTGTGTATTATTATCTTATTTTGCTACTGTTTTTTGATTTTGTATTATTTATTTAACATGCTATATATATATTTTGACAATTTGGAATTTGATTATGTAGTCATTTGGTTATAGAAACCTCACAAGAAGTCAATGATGTGCCTTACGGAGATTACTTTACTGTTGAGGTATGAGCTATATCTTTGCAT
>QLOD02000009.1:4022686-4035730 GCA_003260245.2 Sideroxylon spinosum
TTGGCAATGTAAAGACAGACATTCTTTGCAAAAACCAAAAATGGGCAGTCAATGCTTCATGCAAAGGTTCACTCTTATGTTAAATTTCGTCACTTGTGGCTTTGCAAAGATGAAAAAAAAAAAAATGGGTTATTTTGGTGGATTAGAACACTATTTCAGTCTTTAACACATGATTTTTCAGCCATCCGCTACACCTTGAAGTTAAAGAACATGATTTTTAAGTATATTCTCTTACTCTCATTTACTTTTCACATGCAAGTTATGGCCCTCTCTTGGGTTATCAGAGGCCTTGAAGAAGGGGAAATGGAAATTTTTTCCTGATGGACGAGATCTTCAAAGTGTTGATTAGCTTGGTAGTGGACATCCTTTTCTAATGTTTGGATATGACAAAATGCTTACTGCTTGTCTTTTTGAGGCTGATTTTAAATTAATCTGCTCATCTTAACTCAGCTGACTAGCTTGCTTGAATGGTCTCTAAGAATCTTGCCATCAGTGTTGGTTCTGTTATTTGTTTGAAGATTATTCTAGTTGTATGGTTGGATGGCTGAATCCAAGGTTTTGGTTCGTGGCATTGTGCTCATTAATGCATATTAGCTGCTTAGACCGCTCTTGGTGTTTTGCGTATGTGTTGGTTTATGGCGGCTTGAATTGTAGATTGTTTTTGTATAATTTTCTTGAGACACTGCTGTATAATTTTGGATATTACTCTGCTTGAAGGAAGGATGTGGGATTAATCTTGTTGAAATGATTTCATGGCATCTCCAATCTGGAATTTTTTAGTCTCAAATTCCTGCCTTCATTAGTTGTCCATCCCTTATCTGCTCATTTTGGGGGATTCTGGATTGGTTACAGATGACTAACTATACATCATGCATGCATTTGTATACGTGGAATTTTTCTAACCAGCATTTTGGTACCTGCTATGGACAATCACAGGTGACATGTTCACTGAAGAACAGAATGAATTAGTTGAATCTGCAGCAGAAATGCTGTATGGTTTGATACATGTTCGATACGTATTGACTAGCAAGGGAATGGCAGCAATGGTAAGATTTTAAGGTTGGCTGTTTCTACTTCTATACTTCCCTTTAACCCATGTCCCCTTGTCTTGTGTTAAAGATTTTATCTTGATATACAGTTAGAGAAGTACAAAAATTATGACTTTGGGAGATGTCCAAGAGTTTACTGCTGTGGACAGTCCTGCCTTCCAGTGGGTCAATCAGATATTCCACGTTCAAGTACAGTGAAAATTTACTGTCCCAAATGCGAAGATATTTACTACCCTCGATCCAAATATCAAGGCAGTATCCTTATGTTGTACCAATTTCTTTTATTGTGCCTTTTGCTACTCCTGTTTCCTTTCTCCATTCTGCCTTCTTTGCTTTGGTGCCTGTTACAAAATCGCTTTGTTACTTGTAGCTGTACGATTCAGCTTTGCATGTTTTCCAAATTAGTGTTATGTTCTTATTGTCGAATGTTTCCGTTTCACATTATTTCGTTGATTGGATAGAAGCAAATGTGCATGTGGTCTTAAATATTTATTTCCCCAAGGTTAATTATGTTTGGTGGCATAGTTATAGTGTGTGGCTTAGCCAAGTAAGTCTTTTCTTGCGAGTTGCTTTGTGCTAAAAGGACTTTGCATCTATTTATTTTTAATTTTATTTTTCGAGGAAAAATAAAGGAAGGCTGAAGGTGTTTTTTGATGAATTGGTTCTCAGTTAGTTCTGCAGAAGCTATGGCACCACCAAACAGACTTAGTTTTGGTGATTGTAAAATGCTTGGATGTTATGCTCAATGAGTCTCATTGTAGACATTGTATTTTATCCTCACATTTAACGTTGTAGTTTGAAATGGAAACAATAGATAACTCTTGTCCCCTATGAGCCTGTGGCTCCATCAATAATTATAAAATGATGCTGAGTTACTCACCTGGCCAAGATATGTATATATTTGGTTTATGTAGTAACTAGTTCTCATTCATCATCGTACATGAATTTCCATCTCTCTTGGGCATATTTTTAGTGTGAGACACAGGAAACCACATCTTAGCTTACTTATATGTATGGTAAAAAGGGTGGCCTTGCACAACAATAAGGCTGTTCCGTTGTTATTTGGGAGTTACAGGTTTGAACCTTAAAAACCACCTCTCTGCAAGCAGGATAAGGTTGCATGCATTTGATTTGACTTTTCCAAACCTGCATTGCGGGAGTTTCGTGAATTAAGTTGCCCTTTATATATATATATATGTATGTCACCATGCACGATAATTTTAACTCCTAAAAGCTTGAGATTCAGGCATCTCTGAATTTTGTAAGCTGTGCCAAAATATTAAAACACATGAAAATTTTTTAGATGCGTAAATTGAAGTCTATGAAGATATATTGAAGCTTTATGAATAACTTGTTATTTTGGTATATTCTGCTTTAAGTTTGCTACATTTACGATGTTTTGATAGAAACATTTAGAATTATTTGTTGCACTAGTGCAGGAAATTTTGATGGTTTCGTGAAAAAAAGAAATGATATTTGTTCTTTGGTTTTAAGTCTACCAAGAAGATCAGAAGGGCTCCTCTTGAAAGCAGCCAAAAGGTTAGGAACGTGGCTAAAACCATGGCACCACTTTCGTTTTTGTATTTTTGAACTTCTATCTGAATGAATAAGGTGGATGCCGTTGAACCTGTCGTCACTTTGACGTTATTTTCCTTTGTATTCTTAGTATGTGTAGTTTTACTTTTCTATGTAATGGATTTCCTCAACTTTGTGAAGATATTGATGGAGCTTATTTTGGAACCACATTTCCTCATCTCTTTTTGATGACGTATGGTCATCTGCAACCACAGAAACCTGCTCAGAGTTATGTTCCAAGAGTATTTGGCTTCAAGATTCACAAGACATGATGCTTGGCTCCTTGCTGCCAGAGATCCCAATTTCCAACCGGTTGGTTCTCGTCTTGTTTCCGTTGATGTACCGGTGGTTCTAAGAAGGGAAGTGAAATGCAGTGGTAGTTCCAAAAAGATTAAAATTGATTAATTGAAAAAAAAAAAAAAATCAAATATGCCCCTTGTCTCGAGCAACCTCTCATAAAAATGTACCTGTGAGTTTATCTTGAATGTTTGTAATTTTACGTCTCTCTTTCAAACGCGGAGAATTATTTGATGTGCTTTTCCTTGTAGCTTGGTCCATTGTATTTTATTTTCATGTTCTCCTACTCGTTGTCAGGTAGGATTCAAGTGTTGTCTCCCCTTCTGGAGGGCTCTGTTTCTTCTCGATGTCTCTCTCTTTAAGTCTTTGGTTTCAAAGGTAGGATTAAGTCCATACATAGAAAAAGTAGTTAGAAGATCAAAGACTTTCATGTGGTTCTATATATATATAGCTTGACATAATATTTAACTTCTGATGACTATGCTCGGTGCAGTTAGCTGAGTGATGCAAATCTCAGCCTTTTATCTTCCGAGGTCCATGCACCGACAACTGGGTTTTTTTTTTTTTAATTGAATTTGATTTTTACAGGATTTGTTGGTTTTTTGAGCTGGGTTTTTTGGTGTAGTTAACCTAACCATTTACGTGCGTGAATTTTCTTGTAAAACGTCACATTGAAATTGTAATCAGATGGCAAATATAACAAGTTTAAGAATTTCGAAGTCAAATGAGCTTCCATCATCATTTGTCTTTTTGTTTGCAATGTGTTGCTATTTCTATTGTACCTTGTGTATTTATATATGGGGATGGGAGTGAAAGGGACAATATGGTTCTGGGTCTTCCTTCGGAGGGTTTTGTGGATTGATGATCCATTCAATTGCTAAAGATGAAGATTAGTTTTATAATCGAGTGTCATTTGTGATGTTATTCACATTTTATGATAAAATTATTTCGATAAAAAAATTAGAAGTGAAATGTTATTTATTATTCAATATCATATCAACGTCTCGAGAGTGTTTGCAACGCGTCAAAGACTAGGATAGAAAAATCAAAAAGTGATTTTCAACTGCAAGTTAGATCAATTTGTAATGATCTAAAAAGTAGTGGTTGAGGATGAGTTCTTGCATATTTATAATGAATTATCTTTCAACATTATTTTGGTCTCAAATATTGTAAATATTATATTTATATATATATTTTTAAGTTAACTCATGAGTTTCTAAGCGATCACTTGATAGATTGAGTTCGAATTGAAACGGATTACAAAAGAAAATTGAGTTTGAGTTTAAACCGAGTTACAAAATGTAGTTGAGTTTGATTTATTTAGGCTGTGACTTGAGCTTGAGTTTGAATAACAAACCAACAACTCCATTCGTGGCTATCAAGAATTTTTTTTCATCGGTTCCCCAGTCAACATATTTTGTAGTATAATATTGCGATAAAAAATGTTGAAGTTAAACACTCCTCCTTTGCAATTATTATGTATTCAAGCTAAAGCATGGTGACGCCGTTGATTACCAAAAGGAGGAACTCCAAAAAGTGATGCTACCCACTTCACTTTGTGCAGAGGTTGCCATCAAAGACCTTGCCGATTGGGGCTATCTACTCTCACTCTTTTGAAAAAAAGGAAATCAACTGAGAATGGGGTGGGAGTGGGGTTCAAATTCAATCCTACTTTTATACCTTTTCCATCCCTTTCATAGTTTCATATCTCTCTCTCTCTCTCTCCCCCCATTTTCCTCCTCCTTATCTCATGTTCAGTTTGATATTCAATTAAAGGATGACATTTCTAGAAGGTAGGTAAAGAACAAAACATAAAGCCTCTTTCTTTCTCTTTTCAATTGTGAGTTTTTATTTTCAATTGGAGGGGCCTTCGGATGAGGTTGTTATGTGGAAATTGTATTGAATTTTCATTTACAAGAAAAATATTTTAAAAAAAAAAAAGTTATGAAATTTCAAGTAATTTATATTAATATCAGTAAACAAGAGATATGATTACTAAATCTTATAATTTAATGAATGTTTTTTTTTTTAATTTGATTGATATCTTTCAATTACTTATAAATTAAAACAATACGAATAAATTTTAAAAACTACTATTGTAGTAATTATTTTTACTTTTCTATATTATAAAAACACATAAACCTATTTGTACTTCACTGTTAGTTTTTAATACTTCAAATAAGTTTTATTTATTGTAAGAGAAGATAGAATACAAAAAAAATGAAAGTAGAGTGCGAACAATAACTATTAATATATATGTTTATATATACGTAAACTATTTAGTTATCACTTTTACAAATTAATTGTATTTAATTTTAGACCATGTAATTCTCATTGCAACAATTAATGGTGCGTTTGGAATAACAAAAAACAGCGAAAAATGTGGTTTGAGTCACTTTTTGGCGTTTGGTACGCCTAACCCAAACCATAAAATTTACAGATGAATAGTACTGAATCCGTTCCGACGATTTTTTTGCGCGTCGGGACGGCTAGTCTAAAGATTTTGCGAAGATATAGCTAAATCCGTCGGAACGGTTTTGAAAATCCGTTGGGACGGTTTTTGACAGTGAAAATCCGTCAGAACGGTTTGAAAATCCGTCGGGACAGTATGCAAAAACTAAAAAAAAAGGCAAAGTGGGTGTAATTTTGTAGTGCACCATCTCGTGATGACATCCTCAAAAAAAAATTTCCCATTCGATTAACGGAATTGTAGTTATGTTATTTTTTGGTAGATATGTCACTTTTTTTTTGAATTTTGGAGGGAAAAAAAATATAAAAGTGTAACAGAGAATTTCAGAAGTTTTTAGAGATTTTCAGAGTTTTTTTATCAAAAAATAGTGTTCCAAACCCACCCTAAGTAGTAATATATTTAAAAAAGAAATACATTTGGTTTTTAATTTATCCTTCCATTATTTTAAACTCATCATCCATGGCATCCACATAAAATTACACACAATTAGGAAAATTCAGTTGAAGACAATCATAAATAAACAGAATTAAGAGGAAAAATAATAAAAATAAAGTTGAAAAAAAAAAACTGAGGAATATTCGAATATAAAAAGGGGTGGATTTTCCACAATTTACCCGAAACAAAGGGTAAGGTAAACCGCCACAATAGGAATGGCATTTCGGTAGTTAAATTTGAATTGCGAGGCAAAAATGTGACATCGTCCCTTTCTTCATCCCCGTAGGCGTGGGTCCTTTCTGGTTTCAAATTGCTTCCCCACAAATACTCACCATAAACTCCTCGCAGACTTCGCTCACAAAAATGATATATATACACAATCTACTATATATATATATATAGTAGAGAGAGAGTGAGTGAGAAGAATGCTTTCCGACCGTTCTGGAGAGAGAAACTACTCCGAAATTGACGAGGAGGCGGAGAGAGAGGGTTTTGTCGAAGATAAGGACAATCGGCAATTCGTCAACTTATTTGCAGGCGGAGAAGATTAGAGAGAGAGAGAGAGAGAGAGAGATTAGGTTTTTTTTTTTCCTTATGTAATGCATCAGAAGAAATCTGAAGTTCAGATCGGAAAAGAAAGCAGTGGCGTCTCATCCGATTTCAACCCTAAGCCGCCGCTTCTCTTCCCTCCTACTACAATCCACCAGAAACACCCCCAACAAACCTCCAATTTGTATTCCACTCTACATTTGAATCCTCCTAAACTTCCTCTGTCGCCGTCGGGCGATATAGACGGCGGCTCAATTCCTCCGACGCCGCCGCCATCGTCAACGCCAACCGCCAAAACCACTGCTCACAAGCGAACTCTGATGACGCAGACAACCCCCCCGCCGCCTCCATCTTCTTCGAATTCACTCTCTAAGTCGCCCACCTTCTCTAAATCCCTGCCGCCATTGAAAAGCCACTATCCGATGAAGCTTCCGAACCCCGCCGCCACGAAAGTCGCCGCCTTTCGGATGCTCCGCCGCCTCCACCATCTCCGTCGCCTCCGCATCCACCTCCGCCTCATCCTCCTGTTGTCTCTCCCGTTTTTCTACTTCCTAGTTTCCCAACCGAGCCGCTCGTTCGTCATCGATTTCCTCTCTGCCTTTCTCTTCTCGGCCGCCCTATTGGTCTCGCTCAATCTCGCACTTCCTAGGCTCCCTTCGATTCGCCTCTTTCTTGCTCGATCGTTCCCAATTAAGCTCAAATCATCAAACCAGGCGTCGAGGCCACCTCTGCCGGTGTTTTGGACAATTGGATCGAGGCAAAAATCGGAGAAACGGCCGAATTCTGGATGTTGGGTTCAGATTTATGGCAACGGGGATGTATATGAGGGCGAATATCATAAGGGCAAGTGTTCGGGCAGTGGAGTTTACTATTATTACATGAGTGGAAGGTATGAAGGGGACTGGATTGATGGAAAGTATGATGGTTATGGGGTGGAGACTTGGGCGAGGGGGAGTAGGTATCGCGGGCAATATAGACAAGGCCTTAGGCATGGTTTTGGGGTGTATAGGTTCTATACAGGAGATGTTTACGCGGGGGAATGGTCAAATGGGCAGAGCCATGGGTGTGGAATTCATACTTGCGAGGATGGTAGCCGATTTGTGGGCGAATTCAAGTGGGGTGTCAAGCACGGGCTTGGACACTACCATTTTAGGTAATGCCGGATTTGGTTCTTTGGCTTTTTTTCCTTTCATTTGTGATATAACATCATGGATATTATGTAAGTCTTTTGGTGCTTGTATACATTTGTGGGGTTAATAGGGAATTGAATGCATCTTAATGATCTACTATTTGTGTTTAGATGTTTATGTTTTTTTTTTGAGTTTATGTCGGTGCTAGATTTTGGACTTGTGGGTTGACTACTACACGTGGGTTTATTCTGGTTGTTGAAATTTTGCCTAAAGTCTCAATGTTGTTGGGTGGGTTTTGTTGAAATAGAAAACCAGATTTTTCTTTCTAGAAGTAGAAACTGCATGAAATGAACATTTGTGTCACAACAATTGGCATGCATTTGGAGTGTTGAGTAAGCATGTATGTCTAACCTTGTACAGTGAATATGGACCCACTTATTTTGCCTTGAGCTCAGTGAACTAACCATTCTTTTATAGTGCAGTAGATTATGGTTTTTTTAAGTAGTTGAATTGTAATATTATTTTGGTAAGATTTCCATTTAAAGGTCATACAGCAAAGTCCCGAATTTGGTTGCTTGGTGCTGTATTCTGAAAATCAAATAGAATGGTCATCAAATGTGGCTTTGTTTTTCCATTGGGCAGTTTTCACACTCTCCTTTTTTTTTTTTTCTTTTTTTTTCTCATGACTGCTCAATATGGTTATACCAAGGTTCCGGTGTTACAATTTCAGTTACAGGCAGAAAGCTCTACATTTCCTTTAAATTTTATGGCAGTCCTACTACCACAAGACATGGATTGAGAAGTTCCTCTCAAAATAATCGATGTTATTTCTAGACATCCTTACTGTTAGCTGTGAAACCTTTTTATGGAGAAAATCACATTGTTACTGTCTGGAAAGACAGCTAACTTTTATGGTTATAGTCTGCCCCTTCAATGTTAGAATAAACTTACATTATTGGTGTTCACGTCTTTGGGTTCTTGTGGGAATATTTGGAGCTGAGACAGAAAATGCTGTAATATTTCAAGTGCTCAGCAAATGGCTGAGATCTCAGACGTACACAACCCTGGTTTACTCAACCTCTGAAGGGGTTCACCTGGTCAAGAATGGAAGATATTGGGCTATAAGGGAATAGATTTTTGAGGAATTTTTTTTTATACTTTCCCCTTTTTCTTTTTATCTACTTTTGCTTGTCGAAGAGAAGGAATGAGGAATGCAAACTAAACTTCCTTCTCTTAATTCTGGTGCTTGCAGCAAAATTTATAGGTTATTTCTGATGTTTAGGTTGACTCTCAATCATATACACTAGGGAGATTTTGGATGTGTATCTTTTGATCATTAAATTTTCTGATTAAAAAAGGAAAAAAAAAATTAACTTTCTGGAGAAGGTATAACCTTGTTCCTATAAACAAAAATGACCAAGATCCCTTAGTGAAATTAAATTAGGAGCATCAATATTCTATAAGCTTTTGCCTTTCAACAGTGGGAAGGTATGATGCAATTTTTCAATGTAAAAGTTCCAACCTGTCCAAGTGAGAAAGGGATCAGCAAATTTAGGGCTTTGTTTGGATAACTATGGATCTCAAATTAATGAATTTGAGATTAAAATATATTAAAATATAAAAGGAAGTTTATTTATGTAAGAATATATAAAATATTTCTAATAACCACTACTATTTTTTTATTCATAAAAAAAAAAAAAAAAATAGTAGTGGACCATTATTATGCATGTTGTTGAACTCAAATCCAAGATGAAATCCATATCTAAATCAACAAAGTTATAGCTGAGTAATTCTCCTTAAATAAGTGTTATTAAATCCTTTGATTTCAAATCCAAAAATGCAAACACAACCTAGAATTATTTATATCACTGAAGTCCCACATTAGTTTGAAGCATTCTTGTGTAATCTCGGCAGCTTTAGTGCAGTTTATACAAAATTAAAAACCCTTGCAAACTTTGTATTTGTCTCTGCCACCAATAATTTTCATGTCCCACTCAAACAGAACTCTCCAGCATACTTTATACATACCCTGATGTGCTGCCCAACAAGACTCGATCTCTACTAAAATTGTCGATAGATGGCATCCTACTTGCATCATTTTAAAAATGTCAGTTTGTGACACCAAAGTCATTTTCTTGCAATTATGGCTCCCCTCTTGCCAGTGTGATAGAAAATGGAATCTTATAAGTAATACAAGTTGAACTTTTAAGATAAAATCAGCTTATATCGAATATGAAACAAGTTTACTTTTTGCTTCACAAAAGTTTTTGTGTGACTCATTCTATTCGTTAACGTGATTCCTAGAAGGAAGAAATTAATAAAATCAAATGGAATTTTAAATGCAGTATAAATGAAGGTTTTTGTGTGGGGAAATGAAGACACAGGTCTCATATCAATTTTATGCCAGATACTCATCAATTTAGTCCCCTTTTTACTATAATATTTAGTCTTTACAGAATAGATCCAGCTTAGATGTAAACACTACATCTTATAATTGGTTTGCCTCTGTTGATGACCAGAATATTGTAGGGAACCGTGACACTGTACTCATTATTAATTATTTTTTTTATTATTTACTTTTGGAAGTATAAGCTTTTAACTATGTAAGTATTACGTGAAGACATGATCCTATGATGTTTTATGGATTATTTTTAATTTTCCCATTTGTATGATTGAATTTTTATTGATGACTTTGATTTCTTTCTTAAATTAGGTAGGACTCTTATTCCAGCTGAACAGCTGGATGGCTGTGCTATATTTTCTTGTAAGGTATTATTTTCTGCTAGATCATGAAATTAGTCTAGCTGCCACATTTGAACCTGGCCCAGCCAAGGAGTAAGGGGAACCTTTCTTGATGTTTAACATTGACTTTTGTGGGTGGTGTTGCTATTCTAGCCAAGAATAATCATAAGATCTAAAGATACGTTCATTTTGGTATAAATGAGGATGCATGTGAAATATTGAATTATTTTTCGAGATCCAAGTATTCACTTATCTGTATCTCATATCTAGGAATGGGGACGTTTATGCTGGAGAATACTTTGCTGACAAGATGCATGGATTTGGAGTGTACCGTTTTGCAAATGGGCATCTGTATGAAGGAGCATGGCATGAGGGAAGAAGGCAAGGACTGGGAATGTACACTTTCAGAAATGGGGAGACCCAATGTGGGCACTGGAATAATGGGATTCTTGACATCCCAAGCACACAGAACGTGACTGTTCTGGTATCTCCTGTTGCAGTGTATCATTCCAAAGTACTCAATGCAGTCCAGGTATTTTTACTATTATTTATTTTTATTTATTTGTTAATAATTCAGGGTATCCAGTCTAGCTTGTATACAGCTCGACTAATCCCTTCCATCATTTGATAAAGTTATCACTCAATTATTGATAGAAAAAAATAATAATAATAAAAAGTAGTATCCATTGCCATAACGCATGATGCTTGTGGGTCTTGGAAGAGTGTCGTTTGTAGGCAGCAACTATCTGATTGATATTTTACACACCATGTTAAGAACATTTGCACAATGATAATGATGATTTATGGAGTATCATTGTTCTGTTTTGCAGCAATCATTGTTCCCAATAGTTAATAGCTATCTGGCTGTGTTTATTTAAATGTCAACCTAATAAATGCTAGGATAACTTTTTGAGCCTTTTCACTTGTAATCAGATCATTTCAAAAAATTTCTGAGTCCGTTTAATTATTTTTACTGGACAAAATTTATGATTTCTAGCTTTTGATTGAGATTAGATTCAAACTGTTTCTGGTGGTGTGGATCCCATGAATTAGATCCACTGTGACAGTGGATTGTTTTCTGTTTTGCTGACACGGCATAAAATTGGGGAATTCAGAATCCATATGGTCAAAACCCCGTGTCTTGGACAACTTTTGTCTTACGAGTGCACAGCTTAATTTTCACATCGTAATTTTTCATGCTTTAATTGCATCGTTGAACACTTCCACGGAATGAACTTGTATGTGAGAAAATAAAAGTTAATTGGAAAAGATAAGCAGAAAAGTTTAGAAGCAGGTGGATTAACTGAATAAATAAAGAACAAGTGGAAACACTTAAGACATGGTTGTCTAACATGATCTGTGTCCCTGCCAGGAAGCTAGAAGAGCAGCAGCGAGAGCGTATGATGTGGCTAAGGTAGATGAGAGAGTAAACAGGGCAGTAGTAGCAGCTAACAAGGCAGCAAACGCAGCAAGAGTAGCAGCAGTAAAGGCTGTGCAAACACAAGTGCATTAGAATATGGAAAGAAAGTATAAACTTTCACTTGCCTATTTTGTGAAGACTCATAGAGGAACTCTATTATCGGTAAAAAGAAAAAATACCCATGATTGTGCAATCTTAGTCGTTCATGCGTGTGGGTGCTTACAGTCGGCCGTGAGCGCAAATTAGATAGGTGAAATTGCTGGGTCGAAAAGATACTCGTGACTCTTCAATCTTAGTCGTTCATGGATATGGGTGCTTACAATGGGTCCCATGCAAATTAGACAGGTGAAATTGCAGAGTCAGCAATTGTGTCTAGCAGCCCCTTTTGGTAAAATTATCGGTCTTCTGGGGCTTGAGAGGGCTGGGAAGAGGATTGTTCGCTTTTAATTGTCCTTCAAGCACACCTATATTCTCTGCCGCTCTTTTCTTTTTTCCTGTTTGTTTCCTCTGCAGAATGGAATATGACTAACCCAATTGGGGGGAGGTGGCTGTACTATATACATATAGCTAGTTGAGCAAAAAAGAGCTAGTTGTCCCTCTTTTTTTGTATGTAAGAGATGGAAACGATGGCATCAAAATGCTTTTGCTTTTACATCTCATTTTGGTTCGTTCCCGTAAAGTTTAGATGTAAATTTTTTGTAATGTGACAAGCTGGTGCCTGATGAGGGGAAAAAAAACCTTGAGCCAGCTAATGTTGTACATGAACTGATGATGTGACAAATCAATTTGAAATGTTGTAATCTCTGCATTTTTTAGTACTATTGCTTCTTTAGACATTACTGCAGGCTTGTGTGGCTTGTTCTGAATGATGATCCTCATTGGTTTTATTAAGTGAAAGATGATAAATACCTTTTTTTCTTTGAATTTATTTATCCCGATCTATGCTTGCTTGAAAGGGAAACCAAAATAGGGTGTGACTGAGGAATTTTGACTGACTGACTGTACAAAAGTTTGGCCTCAAACTAGTTTGCACAGGGTACAAAAATATTTTTTCTTCATTTATTTTGCAGGGATTGTGTTATGAATCCAACGAATGATGTTTGACTACAAATAAAATGGAAGAAAATTGAGGCACCCCTCCAATTTGAGAGAATTTTCCCAAGAAAACATATATACATTTTTTTTTTTTTACAATGCTCTTTGTTTATATTTCTATTACAATTATTAATGTACTTACCACTAAAGCAACCACTCCACCCTTTAAAATGGGGAAAAAGGAAAAAGCAATTCGAAAAATAAGAAGTCGAACCATTAACAGTAAGTTTAGAACAAAACAAATCAAGAACGAACAAAATAATAGAGATTTAAAATGAAGTG